>VYXH01007087.1:573728-640636 GCA_013397275.1 Burhinus bistriatus | reverse complement strand
CAAAAACAATTCTCCAATTTAGTTGTTCAGTAAAAAAAAAAAAAAAAAAAAAAAAGCTAGTGCTAGAGATGTATTTGTTTTCCTTGTGTGGAGCTTGAAAGGCAGGAATATTTCTTTTTCTGTAGAGCTGGTTATGAGATGTCACCTGCTTCTGCAAGGAAGTCAGTTCTTTTCTTCTCCTTTAGTAACAAAGTAAATATTTAATTGTCTGTAATTATTATGGAAAAAAGAAGTTTTATTGATCAAAAAGTAGTGAGACGTATTCTAAGGCTGTTTGCTGGAGGTTTTGCTGTGGAACCTGCTGCATTTCCCATTGTGTAGAACACGGTGCTTTCTCTTGGGTTTGCTTTTTACACTCATCTTCCACTTTATCTTGCCTATCCCTTGGTACCCAGGTGCCTGGGGAAACAGAGGGATGGGGATGGGGAGAGGATGGACCAGGATTTCGGCAGGGACCTGCTTGACAGTGATGCATTTTCACTGAATATCTCCCTGGAGGGTTTCCTGCCCCAGGTTAAAGACCGATCTTGTTGCCGGTAATGCTGAGACCTGGTTGGAGTATTTGAGTGTAGCATTGCTGTTTTCTTTAATCCAGCAAAATGGGGCAGAGAGCAAGACAACTTTTTTTGTGAAAATACTAAGAAGTCTCACTGTCTGTTCCATAACCATCCTCGAGCAGTTAGCAACTTGTTATTCTTAAAACAGGGGGAAAACCCATGTGTGTGACATTAGCCTGAAATTTTCTATTCTGGCAAATAGTCCCACACTGATTTATTTCTTGTCTTTGTGCCTCAAGTTATACTGCACACAGTGAAAGCATATATATTTCATTTAACAAGAAGCATATATATTTCATTTAACAAGGTTGTCCTATCATTTATCCCAAGCTGCAAATAGCATATTTAACAAAGTTGCAGATTTAACTATTCCGTTTTCATTTGTTTTGGGCAGTCTTACAAAGGCAATTTGACTGCAAAATCCACTTTATTAGGCAGTTATATTTTATCTCCTTGATGTTTCCCTACAATAATTCTGTATTATTTAAAGTCATATCAGATGTATAAACATCTCTACCAAAACAAATCGACTCTGCATATTTAGCATATGAAACCCTTCCTGGAAAGAAGGATCTAATTAAATCAGTAGTTATCTGACAGTGGGTGAGGTCAGCTATTTAAAATACCAGGGGAATTTTTTTTTTCACCTTTACATTTTGTGATTCGATTTCTTTTTTTTTTTAATTTTTTTTTTTTATTACTCCTTGCAGTTCAACCAGAAAGCCCTCGAGTCCCCGAACAGAGCAGATAATGTTCCTGCTTTTCTGTCGCCGGGTGATTTTGTGTGTGTGTTACATAACCCGTCATACCAGTTTTGTCAGAGACAGATATTTTTGAGATCTACAACCTGGGAAATTTGAACATGGATGAAATCCAGGAAACCCATTTAATCTGTATTCTTCTTAGAGGTACTTGTGCCTTACAAGATTTTCTTCTGATTCATCAGGGGAAGCTGCCAAATCTGTTCATTTGTTGGGAGGGGGGGTGGAACCAAACCCAAAAGCATAATGCGCAAAGACGAAAACTGAAGAGCATGCCTGGTCTGTTATTGAATTTCATGTATGATAAGAGACCGTTAGTCCTTTGCGTGGAAGGGCGGGTTTCCTAACAGAAGGCACTTGAGAAATTTAGGTCTTGGCTACGAGGCAGGGCTGTGCGCCCTTGTGAAACACAGGGGTTTGTGTCAAGGTTCTTGTTGCGGTTGATGCTTGGCTTATTCTGCATTAGCTTCGAGTCTTGTCTGCGTGTAAAAATTGTGCTAGCGTGACTTAGGTGTGAACTGATGCTGAATTTATTAAACTGGTGCAGCTCTCTGCCTGGACACTGTGGGTACACGCTCCACAAAACAAGCGCTTCTATGTTAGTGTAACCATGTTGGTTTAAAAAATTAGGTCAAATTCTTTTGCAACTCTTCCATGTTGTCAAGGTTTTAGAAATAGGGTTTAAGGTAGCTAAGCTGAAGTACCTTTGAAATTCTCAAACCAGCTTTTTACAGCAGTTTGTCTAAATAGATTGAAAATCTCGCTTGGAGATGCGGTTTCTCATTTCCAGTTGACGTAAGTGTGGGCTGCTGCAGGAATGAGTGTTCCCACTCCCAGCTACACGTTGTCAGTGGTAGTGCTCGTGCAGCCACGTGGTGACATGCGTCCGGGAGCTGATCCAACTGGAACTGAATGGGTTTTATTCCTTTTTTTGGGCTGGCTTCCTTTTCAGTCAGATCCATGTGTGTCCCAGTTTACCCAAATGTACAGCCATAAAGGATGTACCTGAAAATACCTGGTTGAGGGTGACTAGGAAGGACAGTGATGTCTCTCCTGGCAGCAGCCTGCGAAAACTAAATTAATTTAAGTTTGCTCTCCTCATTTGGAAGTGTTGTATAATCTCTGTTTAAGGGAGGTCATCCTAGGTTAGGGGAAGGTTGGGTCTCTGCCCTCATGTCAGTGCAATATCTTGGTTAAATCAGAACTAAAACTGCTTTTGCTCTGTGTGCCACAATACTGACATTGCGCCGTTCCCTCTCAATTCTGTTGTAAAGAAGTTCATTGACATTTTTATTAGCCGGCTGGCTTCGCTGAAGTTGGTGTGCTTGCCTCTGGCCATCACAAATATTTTTTTTTTTTTTTTTTTTTCCTTTCTTTNTTTTTTTTTTTTCCTTTCATTTGCTTTGGAAGATTTTGCTGTCTGTGATAAAGCATATATATTTATATATGTGTCAGAGCTAACTCTGCAGGCAGCTTATATAGTGCAAAATATTCCTTCACATCTAGATTGTCAACCTGCTTTATTCTCCTGGCATCACTACACTGCTATAAACTGTTCGGTTGATGGTGTTTGAATGCTGCTCGTCCCATCTGGGTTATCTGCAGCCTCTGCAGATAGACATGAACCGAGGTTTGGTGAGGTAACTTGCCTGAGCTTCAAGGAAATTCAACCCTCACAGGTCTTCTGGGAGCTTCCAAACTCATTACACCCACCTGGCACCTTGAAATACCTTAGCCAGTCAACTTGTGTCGCCTGCCCGCTTGGGCAGTGGCTGTTTTATACTGGCAGGAGAAAAATTCAGTGGCCATGCCTGTGTGGCTGCAGCAGAAAGCCTGAGTGATGGTCTTACACTGTCTTCACATGTTCACCTTTTATCCTAAAGACATGTTGGAGCTGGAAGCAGAAGAGAGAGATATTGGATAAACTGATGTATTTTGGCATGCTAGTTTGCTCAAGTCATCCGCACAGTTATTTTATGTTGTGTTAGACAAGTGCCATAAAACCATTTCACAGCAGCGTATTTTTAATTGTGATTAAAATAATCAGATAATAAAACTAACTAAAGTAGAAATCCGCACAATTTCATCTTGAGTCTATTATCAAGTTAATTGCAAACATTCTATTTTATAAACTTCAAGGGAGCCTACTGGAAAAAACCCAAAGTTTTTATGTTTACCCTTTCAAAGATTTAATATCAGGTCATTTGGATGTGAGCCACTTTTACATAATACCCATATTCAGTCTGAGTGCATTTACACTGTAATTAAAATTCAACAGCTCATACGAATAATAGTGCTGACACTAGGAGATCGGTTTGATCTGGGGGGGGAAGGCAAGCTCTTAGACATCGATGAAATTCTAGAAAGTGTGGGAGACGTGTGGAGAGAGGCAGGACGAGTGGGCAGTCTGGCTTCACGTGTTGCTGCTTGTATCTGAAGGAGCTTATGGATGATGTTGGAGGACTTGAAAGGTTTTGCTTTGTCCGTGGAAAGCCCTGTCCCTTGTTTGAGGTTCATTGCTGAACTGAAGCGAAGCTTAATTTTCCTGTTCCCATCAGTGCCCTAGGGAGAGAAGTGCTGTATTCCTAGCTGGAAAATTAGATTAAAACACCCAGTACCTAGGTACAGGGTACATTCATTTCTTCCTCTCACGTAGGACTCTGACTACTCTGAAAGGCAGTTTACAGTTTTGGCAGCTAAAATAAAAAGCCTTAAGGACAAGCAACCACTTTGAATGTTCGAAGGGCTTTATTTCCAGCAGAAAGATTTCAATTACAGTCATTTTCCTCGAGTAAGTACAAAGAGGTAAATGGAACCCCTCTTTCAAATGTTAAATTCGCAGACTACATTATTACCAGTTGTACTTTGAAAGTAAAGGATGAAGCCAATCTAAATCAAAGCCTTGATTCCAAATTACTTTTTAAGAGTATGATGAGGTCTGCACCCAGTAATTCAGCCACTTGGTGCTGAGCGGCACATAGCACATCAAATGTGACTTCCATTAGCTTGTGTTGCTCTTCCGGGGGGATCGGGGCAGGAAGCATCTTTCTCGACAAGCACCGAGAGTTGCATCTTGAAAGGGCTGCTCTGCAGCTGGAGATGCATGTGTTTGGTATATTTTTAGAGAATTTAGGTTTTCTTCTTTCTTCTCTGACTTTGCTCCTTATTTGGCTTGTCTTTTGTAACAGTAATTTGACAAAGATTTGGTTGGTTATGTCCTGTGTGGCACAACCTCTCCTCCCTCCCACTCCCCACAAAAAGGTCTTTCATCTCAGGACCATTTCCTCCCCTTGCTGGGGCAGGGAGCACATTTTTGGAAGTCCATATTTTTTTAGACCACGTATTGAAATGTGCACAGTGTTTGCATAACATGGAGGCTCACAAAAGCCGGATGGCCAAGGTGATAAATCAGTCTGGTGACCTGAGCTCACTGAAACATTCATTTTCCCTGGAATGATGAACTCTTCCAGGGCTTGATCGAGTCAGGGAGAAGTGCTTCAGTCAGTGACTTTTTGGGTCAAACGTATGCCCAGAGGAAGGGCAGGGAGTTAACCAGCCTGCTCCTAGAGCAACTCCCTCTTCCAGGGAGGCTGGTCCTCTCGGCACTCAAACCGTCCTTGCTAGCGCCTGGGAGGTGGGAACCCACCTGATTTTTCTCCAAAAGTGTTTGCTGGAGCTAATTGTGCTGATTTTATTTATTTATTTTTGCTACTTCTTTTCCTTGCTGCTTTGTAGATGGATTTCTGCAGGTGTGAAATCAGCTGTTGTTCTTTAAACTGATGGAGATGACAAGCAAAGGGTTGTGTCTTTCCAGATTACTCTGCATAGACACCTGATTTGGTATTTTTATCATTTTTAGCTGCTGAAATTTTTTCCTTTCCTGCCTATGAATACTAAAAGTTTGCATTTTTTAAAATTGTGTTGCAACTGTCACTACCAGCATTTTAGGGAGATGAGTGAGATTTGTCATTTTATGTGCTTGCGTACTGATATTGGATCTACTAAACAATCTCAGGAAAATAGACGTAGGCATTTACTCTACAAACACATGTAGACATTTACAAGGGCATGGAGTGACAGGACGAGGGGTAATGGCTTCAAACTGGAAGAGGGGAGATTTAGATTAGATCTCAGGAAGAAATTCTTCACTCTGAGGGTGGTGAGACACTGGCCCAGGTTGCCCAGGGAAGCTGTGGCTGCCCCATCCCTGGAGGTGTTCAAGGCCAGGTTGGATGGGGCTTTGAGCAACCTGGTCTAGTGGGAGGTGTTCCTGCCCATGGCAGGGGGTTGGGACTAGATGATCTTTAAGGTTCTTTCCAGCCTAAACCATTCTACGATTGACTTTACTGGTAAATAGGGATTATTACAAATGTGCCCTTGTGCTGCAGGGGCCCGTGCTCCCTTGGACTCCGCTGCACACCCCAACGGGTTTGCTGAGCGACCCGGTGTTTGCAACTCTTCCTGCAGCCCTATCACAGAGAATTACCTTGCTTCGTATTTTGGCTTTTGCTTGTGACATTATGATTTTATCTGGCATTTCTGTGAACACAAAGGTGTCAAAAGACGATAGGTGCTTGCTGACAGTGGATGCAGCCCAGACTGCTGCTGCACTTTGCTTGAGGCTGGCAAGTGGATCTGAGCAACGTTTTTCCCTTATTTGGGCCTCGAAGGCTGGGTTTGGCTGGCACACCAGCAGTAAGCATTGACTCGCATCTCCGTGGCCTTGTGTGCCCAGTGAAAAGCGTAGGCAGGGCTGAAACCCAGAGGAAGAAATGCCGGCGTTCAGCCCCGTGACCCACATGTGTGCTCACTTCAGAAACTGCCCCTCGGTTTTCTTCTGCTCCTGGGTCTGCAGAACCGAGTGAAGCTCCAACAAACCTCCTGCGAGGAATAGCCTCCTGCAATGTGAGCGATGTGCAGGTCCCTCTCTGCTCTGGCTCCCTCTCTTTATTTCTGCGCTATTAAATGAAAAGTGGCGGATGGGTCATGGAATTGGCAAATGGGTGCAGGCTGCAAGCCGCTTAATCTCTGTGTGTGTTATAGTCTTCATCTGGTCCTTATGGTCATAAAGGTAGCACAGATTCCTAAGCATTTGGAGGAGAATGCTGAAGATTGTTGGGCTAAGTAATGTTTACCTATTTATTTTGATTTAAACAGATCTTTCTCCAATTCTGGCAATTCTTGGTAGTTGGACTGGTTCTGGGGAGAGCACTTGCGTGGTTTTAGATAAGGGCATTTTAGGTAAGATGTTAAATCTTTCCAATTTCTTTCAGTTCTGCAAAATGAACATTTGCAGTTTGCTTTTTGCTATAAGGGGTTATGATTAATGCGTAACGTTTTGAAATGAAGGGTTAGAAGGGCCTAAAGGTTCGTTTGGCTCTGCCCAGGAATACGGTAGAGATTTAAAAGACTTTTTCTTCCTTGAGTCCAGGGCAGTTGCTGCATCCTGCATACTGGGACAAATCAAGGGCTGCTCCTGCCTGGGCGGATGCCAGGAGCCCCATGGGACTCACAGCAGCCTGGCATGGCCAAGTTGTTGGGAAATCCGAGCGCCACCCATTTTTCCCCTTGATGTTTCTCACAAAGGGAGTCACTGGAGCAGAATTGTTTCGGCATCTCGGTGTCACTTTAGGATCCTCCTATCTGTAAGTGGGAATACATGGGGTTTTTTTCCAACTGGAGCCAGCTTCTGGACAGCTTTGTCTTCTTGGTTTGGGATGTAGGGCTGAAACTTTTCCATCTTTAGTGCTGTTTTTTTGTATGTATTTGTGAGACTAAGGAGAATTGCATACTAATGGAAATAGTCAGTAGCAGGTAAAATAGCACGGAAAAAAAAAAAGCCCTTGTTACATTCTTCTGATGTAAATTTTTAATCAAATGTATTTTCTTCTGTTAAGCAACTTTTACAGCCCACTGCACAAAACATACATCCAAAAAAACTTTGCACAATGAACTGCATGTAATAGGCTAGCAATGCATCCATTACACATTTTTAGGTGTGTAATGCATTTAAATCCATTTTTTCTGTGCATGGCAGTGTAGCCTTCAAAAGGTAATTAGAATTTGTACAGTCTTGCTTTCATAGTTCCTTAGGTTTTCTCCAGATTGCAATGCTTTGGAGACCTTCATTAGATGTGGTCTCTTTTGTAACAAGAAGGAAATACAATTTAAAATACATTAGAAAATACAATTTTAAATACATTAGAAAGGTGGAAACTTTGTATCAAAATTTCTAAGAGGATTGTGCAGTGATTGGTATCACTGAACAGTGTTCTCCAGCACAGCTGGATTGAAGAGTTGGCAGATGATAGACTAGGTTGTAATAGCGGTAATAATTACATTAAATAACAGTTTTCGACCAAATAATTAGAAGTAAGTTTTGTAGCAGCCCTGTGGACTATGGCTGTGGCAGTATCCTTTTTAGGGGTGACCAGACAGCGTTATCATCTCTGTTTGTATGTTTTCTACACAAAGACTCCTGCCTCGGGGCCCTCATTTGAAGTGAAGGAGCTGCCCTCACCTGCACATCTCCCCACTGGCCACCACCCTCTGGGGAGTCAGGAACAAAATGGATTTTCTTTTTCCAAACTAGAGGCCAAGTGGGCCTATAGATATTGGAGATGTTGCCAGTCAAAGAGGCATGGTGTCGGTGACCATACCAGCAATCTTTTTCCTCAATTTCAGCATCCCTGTTCTGAATTTCTTCTTCCCAAGCTGTCTCTGTTACAGGAGTCCAGCTCCATTGGCATCTGCCCACACACCGCTGGGCTGGACCTTGCTGACCTCTGCTCAATGATGCAACGAAACTGCTAATAATTGTAGCAACACCCTCACTATTGAAGACATCTGAAAAAGTGATACTCTTCATGGTTTCTGGGGGCTTCGGCCAAACAGAGTGTGCTTTCACCGCTGTGCCAAGAGCTGGCAGGCACAGGAGTGTGCTTCAGGTTGGAGCAATGTGGGCAAGAGCTCTCTTGAGACTTGCTAATGTGCTGTGCCTGCTGAGGTCTAATCTAAGGTGAGCCAGTGCCACCGGAGGACGGAAGAGTGTGTGCCAGCTACCTTCTCTTGGGTGATGAGCCGTGGTAGGACCTTCTGCTGTCTGGGAGGGACTGTTTTGGGGCCGGTGAAGAATACACTCAAGCATGGCTGGGGACATACAAATGCAACGGAATTATTTTGAGTGGCTGTTTGGGACACAGGTTTTGACTTATAAGCCTGTGGTATGTTTAACGCTGTAACCACTAACGTGTAGGTACTGCATAGATTAATATTCAGGACACACTAGATGAGAGAGGCTGGCTGGGGGGATGTCACACGCAATCTGTTCATCTAGAATTATTTTCTGTTTTGAAGCTAGATTCACCAATTCTGTAGATGGGAAGAAAAAAAAATCTACAGGCTTACTCTGATTTTTTAAATTTTTTATTCCCCCCTCCCCCTCTGGACTTCCTTTGCCCTAGAGCTAGTTATGCCCTTTAATTATTTAAGAACTCGGTTTTGTTTACAGTTTGTAATAAAACTGATAAAAGATTAACAAGGTGCTTGTGAATCATTTTAAGCAAATTGAAACTTTGAAAGACTTACAACTGCAAATATTTGAAAAATGTAAAGCAGAAGAATAAGGACACACCAGCTCAGATAATCAAGTTATTGGATTTGTTTGGGAGAAAAAATAATCTCATTTGCTATTGGATGTGAGAGCAGCATTGCCAGCTCTATCAAATATTTATGTGTGCTTTTAGCAAATTTGAAGATACTGGTTGTATGAAACAGCACTGGGTATGTTAAAATAATGCTTTATTACGGTGTGGTGTAGGTGCACAAATAGAGCGTGGGGCGGAGAAGGCATTCAGAGTGGAAGTACATGTGTCTAAGTTCACTGCAGCGGCAAGCCTGTGCCAAGGCGTGTGCACCTTGTGCTGCTTTTAAGGACTGTGTTGACTCTCCCCAAAAACAATCCTTAACGCCCTATACGAAATGGTGGCCTCTGAGCTGATTTCCATGCAGGAGTGAAATCAGGGAGGTTTTAGCTCCGTTTCTGTGCAGCAATGAGATCTGGGGGTTATAATGGATATTTCCATCAAAACGATCAGCACAGCGCGCCCAACCAACTGAACTATTAGGAAAGGTGCTAAGCACGAAGCGGGGAACCCTGCTATGTTCCTGTGTTTCATTGCTGTGAAATCCCCGATTTACCTGGGTCGTGGACACATTGTGCGGCTCTCATCCTCCCCTCTCCAAAGACTTGCAGACACTGTCAATGCTCAGAGAAGACCCGCAAGGCTCTTCAGAGGTTTCGAACTGCCTCTGTATAAGGAGGCAGTAAATGAACTAGAACCCTTCAGCTGGGTAAATAGGTAAAGGAGATGTGTCGGAGGTCTCTGAAATCAAGTGGGACATGGGGAGGATGGGGATTGTTCATTGCCTTCCGACACAAGAACTTGGGGATGTCAAAGGAAGTCACTAAGAGCCAGATTGAGGGAGATCGGAAGTAGGTGGTTCTTTGTGAAGGTGTTGACCAGTGTAACTGGATATCAAAGGAAATTGTGAATGCTAAAAGTTTACATCACTTCTGGGAGAGTGGACAAATTCAGGGAAATCAACTGATTGCCACTAAGCAGGCAGAAGCCACATCAGGAGCTCAGTGAGCTGGAAATGACTGCAGATGGAAGCAAGGGGGAAAGTTGTACATATATAAATAGAGACAGGAGTATTATATATACTTAGCCTATTTTTGTTCTCTTCCTTTGGACATCCATTTATGGCCACCGTTGGAAAGAGGATGCTGCACAAGCCGAGCCTTTGATCTGGCCCAACACAGCCGTTCCTCTGTGCTGGTGGTGCTGGGGCAGCTCATTCTGAAACATCCTGTCTTATACAATGAGTATTAGCTAAAACTGGTGTTCAACACCCGCCAAGCTTAGGAGCTATGGATTTGACTGTGATTGTTACCTTAAAACAAAGGCTTATAGGGTAGTGATTACAGCTTTAGTATTAATAGCTGGGTTCCTAATTTTCTCCTGAAAGTGCTCTGGGACCGGAAGAAGAATCTCATTTCCCCTCTTCTATGTGCTGCTTTTTCTCCACCCGTAAAATGGGTGTGAATGCATACATGTTATCAGGGTTATTATCTAGGCGGTATTTTTGGGAGAGTTACAATGCTTTTCTTTGAAGCTATTGGACAAGGTGCAGTAGCAAGAGGAGGCAAGTAGCGTTGCTGTTGCAGGGTCCCCAGAAAAGTTTCGAGATGGGTCAATTATTGCATTACAGAGCTCGTTAGCACCCCAGTGAAAAATCCGTACAAACCTTTAAACCTAAATTATGTTCACAATCGAATGAGGTGACAAGAACCTTCTGGAGCAGATGAGGAGAGTTTGAGTCTAATTAAATGGAGTCATTTTATTCCTTTGGGAAAGAGCTGTGAAAGCTAACACGGTAACGCAGCAGGTTCAGAGGTCTGTGTGTAGATCCTAATCTGCTTAAAACATGGGGTAGAATTTCACTGACTGTATCATAGACTCGGGTTTGGTAACCAAATCGTTCCTTTCTTGAACATCCAAATATAAACTGTGAAAGAAGACAGAGGAATTTAAAGGAGGTGAATTAAGATCTGCCTATGTACAACTGCTACCTATCACTCAATGATAATGCTAGCAATATTCTAAAAGCTCTCTAGCTGGTCTTTTTTTCTTCCCTTTTCAGTTGGCATCATTGCATGACTTTCATGGCAGCTCTAACATACCTTGTTAAAGTTACGCTTCAAGGCAAATATCTAATCTGTAGGTCCCAGCAATGTTTTAAATGCCTCCTTTTGCTCTCCTCTATAGCTGATTCTTCCATTTTGCTCGGCACTTTTGCAGATGAATTATAACCAGCTTGAGCTCGCAGACGTGGGTAGGGTCGACCTCCGTGTCGGAAGAGGGCAGTGCATCCCCGTTCTTGGGGAGCAATGAGGGGGGTGCATGTGGGTTGCATTACTCTGTAGCTTTATTCAAGCAGTATTTGTAGCTTCCAGTGTTCTACATGATGCAGATGTTAGAGATGAATAGATAGTGTTTCTATTTCCTCGTTTAGTCTTCTGTAATTTTTCAGTGTTGCGATCAATCTTTGTCCAGCCTGCTTGAAACTTCGCTTGTGTTTAGTGTATTCTCTCTGATTGTCAATGATCTCTTTTAAAAACTAGGATCCGTTCCATCTGGTCCTAGGAACTTGGCAGCTTGCGTGGCGAGCAATAGCTGATTTTTTTTTTCTGTGAGTGCTAGTACAGAGAAGTCAATTCATGGCTAAAAAGATTAAAATCCCTAAATCAGAAAAGCTGGAAAAATATAACAATTGTAGCTCTGCCAAGGAAGTGCTTCTTGTTGGATTAAAAAAATCTTATGACTAGTTGAGAGAGATTTGGAAGTGTAATTCAATTCTGTTGTCAATCCAGGAGAGTTAAAGCTGAAACTGTGTTAGAATACATTAGCGGCACTGACTGGACGGAGAAAATCAACTGCCTCTCGGAGACACTTTTGTGCTGGTTTCCATTCTGCCTCAATTTGTTATGACCTGGTCTGGATTTCCTAACTTTGATGTCACTGAGGTTCATCATCTGGTGTGTTCAGAAAAGGTCTCTCTTTCCGTGTCCATGGGTGCCCCTTCTGAAATAAACTGTGTTCTGCAGCAGTAAGGAACTGGGGAGCGGGATGCTGAAATGGAAAGGGGTCAAGCTAGCAAATATGAGAAGAGAGGCATCCATATGGTACGTTGGAGGTGTTACGTATGCCTTACACTCCGAGGGAGCATCCCCTCTTCTTGTCAGGGATTGGCAGTAATTGCGTACAGTGCTGCAGTTCTTGGTGATAAGGTCTCTGGGTGGTGGGTGGAGAGACCTGCTTTTCCGCTTTGGATATGGCCCCGATGGTGGTTATCAGTGCTTTGGATGTGCTGTTAGGGTTGTGCTCCTGGAGATCGTGTGAAATCTTGTAGAAAGGGCAGCACTTTGCAGGGGAGCGGCTGCTGGTTCCCTTTGCCTACCTGTCTGCTGAAGCCCAGCTTCCCAACTTTTTTTTTTTTTGCCTGTTCCACGTGAAAAAGGGAAACCAAAGAGAAACTGAAATAATTTGTCTCCTTGACTGGAGGTATGGGTTGAAGTTTTGTTGTTTGGGCTCGTTCAGAGATCACTGTGGCATGTTAATGAGAAAAATTGGGAGCGCAGAATCCCATTTCTGTCTCAGCACGGACAAAAGGTTATAAACAGGGATGTGGGTCCTTCCACTGTCAGGGGAGGGAGGTTACTGAAAGAGATGCTGCTTTTGTGATCTCATCTAGTAGTCACCTCTGAAACCAGCAGAAGGTATAAATCTAATCCTAAATAAAGTAGAAGGTATACATCTAAATCTCTAATAAATTGAAAAAAAAAGTGTTCTGGCATAGGTTTTATATTGCTTTCTTCTTGGTCTTCAAGGTTTGCACAGGATCGGGACATGGGTTATTAATAGAAGCTCAGTCCTTTCAAAGTCACCTTTTTGTTAGATCCCCGTCTCTCCTGGCTCTAGGCAGTGGACTGATTACATGGATATCTCACAAGATCATGAGAAATGTTTTAGGGTATGGACATGAGATGGTACCGACTGCCTTGGGAGGTACTCGGTAGCAGCTTCAGCCGCTCGCTGTAGGATATCAGGTAGTGAGTAAGCCGTGTGTGGTCACACACCAGAAAGGGGCAGGGATGGTGAAGAGCTATTTTAAAAGCTCATGGGTTCAAAAGCAGGGTAAAGTTTCCCATCTCATTTTGGACTTGGATCCTTTGTCCTCTTAACTTCAAGCATGTAAATATGGTGTCTGAATTGGGAATCTTGTCTCCTTAGGGTCCCTGGGTCCGAGAGGACAGAGATGAGCCCACTCCAAGGCCCAAATGGCTTTTGAAGGTTCCCCGTTTTCCTCGGTAGTACAGTGGCCCTGGCAATAAGGCCTCTAAATGACTAGTTTCATTTAAAGACTTGTTAATAGGTAGGTGAACTCTTGTGTCTCTGTGCCACAGCTTCTCTCTGTGTAAAAAGGTGATTTTTTTTTTTTTATTTCTCCCTCTCTGAAGGGTGATCAGGTTTTGAACGTTAGAGGCTCCGGGGTACATGGCTGCTCTCAGAGGGGGGGAGGGCTCGTCTGCCTCTGACGCAGGGAGGAAACCTCTATTCGAATATTCTGAGTAATCCTTTTTCATGAGAATGAACAAGCACCTACAGGTGTTCCTTGACCACGAATCTGGCCACTTTACAGTTGTAGATGTTGGTTTTACCCACAGTAGCGCTTGCAGGACCCCAGGAAAGTCAGAGCCTGGCTGCAGCAACAGCTGGCTCCCTGTGCGGTGAAACAAGGCCTGCCCTGGAGAGCTCGTCAGCTGGCGGGGCCTTACGGGACGAGGCTGCGGACAACACTCAGCAAATATAAACCCAGGGATGTCAGTGTCTTTTGGAAGTGAGGTTCGATATCCAAAGCTGTGCGGAGTCCGTGCCAGAGGAGAGAACGGGAAAGCTGGCTGTGACAACCGGTCACCCACAGGGCACTGGGATGATGGCGGGTGCATTCCTGCCTTCCCTCCCCGCCCTCAGAACGGGCAGTCCCAGCGCTCGATACACTAGTGGAAATTGGCTCCCAAGACACTGTCTCCTTTGCATCTCTCAGACCCGAGGTATAAATACACAGGGAAACGTGTGCGTATATGTCTTTTAAGTGCAGCATATCCTTTGCAGCCATACCAATTCTTTCATCCTCTTCAGGTAAAAAAGCCAAAATAGAGCTTGCATCTCCATAAAGGTTTCTATCCAAGTATGAAGGCTGTGTGGAACAGAGTCAGTGGTCAGTAGTAACTGGGAAGAGTCTAAGAGAGTCTAAGGATGACTTTTTAAGGGAATCACAAAATCACAGAATCACCAGGGTTGGAAGGGACCTCTGGAGATCATCCAGTCCAATCCCCTGGTCAGAGCAGGGTCACCTAGAGCAGGTTGCACAGGACGGCGTCCAGGCGGGTTTGGAATGTCTCCCGAGTCGGAGACTCCACCACCTCTCTGGGCAGCCTCTTCCAGTGCTCTGCCACCCTCAAAGGAAAGAAGTTCCTCCTCATGTTCAGATGGAACTTCCTACGTTCAAGTTTGTGCCTGTTACCTCTTGTTCTTTCACTGGGCACCACTGATAAAAGACTGGTGCCATCCTCCCGGCACCCTCCCTTTAAGTATTTATAAGCATTGATGAGGTCCCCCCTCAGCCTTCTCTTCTCCAGACTAAAAAGTCCCAAGTCCCTCAGCCTTTCCTCATAAGAAAGATGTTCCAGCCCCCTCATCATCTTTGTAGCCCTTTGCTGTACCCCCTCCAGCAGTTCCCTGTCCTTCTTGAACTGGAATAACAATGGTATCCTATCCGGAAAGACCCTAGCATGTCAATCAATCTGTCTCTAAAATGAAGTAAATACCTCCTTTTACATGTAAGAATATCAGTGTGGGAGCCCGAGAGACTTGCCCAAAGAAATGTAGTGATCTGAACGCGAGGGTGAGGTTCTGACCTGAGTTTAGCTGGGTCGGATTTGCTTTTCATTTCAGAGGGGTCAGGGTTTTGGCACTGCCTCATCTGGTCTAACACAATTCAGGTGTCTGTACAAGGCAGACTCTCCTTTCAAAAGAAGCACAGTGGTGGGGTTTTTTTCCCCTCCACTAGATTTTAGCAAAGACAGGAACAAATAGCCTGGAGCACAAGGCCCTCTTTTCTTGGCGGAGCTGAAAACATTCCCACAGCGGAGCCCGGCCACTGCCGTGTGCTGGAGAGGTTCTGCCCGGCCAGCGTGTTTAATTACAGGCGGGCTGAGGGCTCTGCAAGTGGGGTTGATGCTGGCTAGACTTCCCTGGCGAGAGTCTGACCGACAGATTTCCATACTGGAAAATGGCATTAAATTAAAGAGGTATCAGCCTGATGCTCTGAGAGCTGAATGTCAGTGCTAATAAACCAGAGGCCCCATCTTTCCCAAAGGACCTTTGGAATCAATTGAAAGCTGCGTCCTCCACCCCCCTTTCCCGGCGGGTAAATGTTACTCTTCTGCTGTGCCACTTTCTGTACTCGGAGTGAGCGGAGACTACCAGCACGCAGAGCTGATTGACAGGATTGCTCCCAGCGCTAGGAAGAGAGGAAGTGACCTTAAACACTGGGGTTGTGG
This sequence comes from Burhinus bistriatus, assembly GCA_013397275.1. Taxonomy (NCBI): domain Eukaryota; kingdom Metazoa; phylum Chordata; class Aves; order Charadriiformes; family Burhinidae; genus Burhinus; species Burhinus bistriatus. The sequence goes on along the minus strand of VYXH01007087.1, from coordinate 625,130 downwards.
TTATGTTTTGACTGTAAGAAAATATTATTTTTTTTCTTTCCTTTTTTATATATTGCCGTACCTGCCTGGCTTTCTGCTCATCTGTATGTATTTTTTCAGGTCTTAACCCCTTCCTGCCCAGAGGTGGAATTGGATAAGCTTTGAAATCAGTTCAGTGGTATTTGTTTAAAAAAAAAAAAAAAAAGAAAAAAGAGAGACTAAAGCAAGAAAGGTGACCTTGTAAGTTGCCTGTAGAAGGAGATCTCTCTTATCGTGAGCCTAAAGTAATTAGCTTTATTTTTGGTGTTGCCTTATATGAATTGTTCATGCATCTCAGCTGGCTGTGGAAATGCCTAATGACAGACTGAGTGCGCTTTCCAGACCAGTTGGCCGTTGCCTGTGGGCGCCTGCATCAGCGGTGAAGTTTGCTCTTCCCCATCAAGTGTTCGCTAAGCACTTGCCCCCTTGCGCAGGTGAATGTTGTTGCCCTCTATGGTAAAGTCTGTGGTCCAAGAAGATCCTGCATCAGTAAGCACAGAAATAGCGGGGCTATGAGGAAAGAAATGAAAAAAAATGTATCACTCTGTTACTATCAGTACAACAAATTTTTGTTGCCCATTTTTTCCCAGACTGGGAATAAAAGGACATTGATGTTACTGCTTCATGTGGCAGCTTGGCATAAATGGATCCTTTGCCCCATTTCTCTGGTTGGTCCTTTCTTTGGGCAGTTAAAAACTGAGGACTGGCTGACTGCAGGAGCTGAGATAAGGACTTTGGGGGTGGGGGTAGGGGCAAAGTCGCACAATGTACGAGTGTGCCGTGTGGCATGGAAGTGTTTTCCTTATTCATATTGAATGTGCCTAGGGAGTTGGTTTGAGTCCTCTAGCTCACATAGAGGTACCTAAGAGGAGGGTAAACAGAAATGGTTTCTTTGAAATGACCCTTTGGTGGTGTATCTAACATGGGCTGGTTCTCTTTCCCCTGTCTGCTTCTGCGTGTTGCAGTCATACCTCAGCTGTTGGGTCAGTGGACTTGGATTTGCGTAGCGTCCCCTCGCCTCCTCCAGAACACCAAACCCAGCCCTCCCTTGCCTGTTTTAACAGCTGACATTTCCACCGAGCACAGAGACCAGCTGTCCTCCAACAAAAGGTTATTAACCATGGGTGAAGCACGCAGATGGGTGTTGCAAGGAATGCCACCCGTCTTTGTGCCTCGTCTCTCAATGGTGTTGAAAAGTCCAAAGAGGGATGGGGCTGCTAGTCTCCTGTTACTAATGTCGTAAATTCAGCAATTATTTTAAGCAACAGTGAAAAACTAAATGCACATATTGTTGTGCAGATGTGAACCAAAGTACTCGGCTTTGACGGGGCTGTGCTCTGTAACCTATTTCTGGGTGTAATTACCTTCCCTGTTATTGTTGTGGCTGTTAGGGTATAGCAGCAATCAGGTTTTGGCACGAGATAGTGCTTTGTGTCTGAAAACCCTCTAGTCTAATCAGGAGGGAGGATCAAGCTGTAGCAGGTTCATCAGCCGCAGCGTGGGCTGCTCCAGCACCAGTGGAAGTGGCAGTGTGCTTGGACCAGAAAAGCAAAATCTGAGATTTCTGAGCCTTAAATTTCAATATAATCAAGTATTTGAGGTGATACAGATGCAGTCAGTGGGCAAAATATTAGCTCCAATGTAAATGGCACGTAGAACGTGATAATAGATCAGTGTCTCAAGTCCACCAGTTCTGGCATCTGGTCCATCTGATGGTGGCAGTTCTGGTGCCAGCAGAGGGAGGTTTAGGGAGGCAGATGTGGGATAATCTCTTCTCCACCTTAAATCTCCTCCTGGTTTAAACCCTGAGAACAAGCTTTAATAGCCTTCTTAATGGGTGCAGTTCATTGAATTCTGCTTGGATGATGGCTTGTTCCACTTGGCTTGTTTTGGTTCAGCAAGGAATTGGGAACAAACTTCAGTGCGACTCATTATGAATCGGGAATGAGATCAGAACGGGCTTTGATATGTATTACTCTGAAATGAAAAAAATTAAAGTCGTGTTTATTTCCGTAGTTGAGAGTATGCACTTCATATGCTTTCAGAGGATCACTTGAATGCCTTAGCTATGGTAGTCAGCCACGGCAATTCTGTAGAGCATCTCTTAAAAAGGACATATTTTCTGGCTAGCTTGATGGGATAAGCGGTATGTCTAAATGTGGATGTGAAACACCACTGCAGTTATTCCCTTGGTTACACTGACCTTCAGGATCATTCCTGCTCCTTCCACTTATCTAAATGCATCAACTGTAATTTCTTACATACAACTTGTGTGGCCCAGTGTTGATTTTTCTTTCCTTCCCCTCCCCTGCGCCCCCACCCCCCTCTTTAAAGTAAACTGAGGCCACTTCTGCCCGAGTGTAATCTCTCCTGTAGTGCAGTAATTAAATGCTGGTAGTTGGTGGTAGGTAAGTACAGGAATGACTTGTTCCAGAAAGAGAATATTTTTGGAAGGTATGTTTTGATTAGTAGCTAGGATTTGTTTACAGCGCTCTCCGGAAAACTCAAACATTTTGGGTGGATCAGAGCAGGTAATAACTGTTCTCCTGGGATCAGCACTATGTGCAATATCAAACAGACTGTGGAGCGTGTCATACTTACTTGTATCACATATGTACCCTCCTTCTGCAGCCTTGCCTTCTCCTTCAGACTCTCCAGAATGCCTGATCTGAATCAGCTTAAGGGGTTTTATTTTCCCTTTCCTTTGTTTGAAGTTTAAGCCCTGTGAAAATCCATGAGAAAAGACGCATTGTGGGATAGTCCCCGATAGCATCAGCTGCCAGTTTATCTTTCCTGTCGCGCAGTGGCTCCCGTTACTCCCCAGGGGCAGCCGGCTTGGATTGTTCCCATAGTTTGGGTGGCTTTTGACCCATGAAAGTCCCGAGCTGGTCTTGGGGCTTCAATGAGCTCTCTGTTATCGGCCTTCCAAATATTGGTGTACCTATCAGAGCCTGGCACCGAGTCAAGGCTGTGGGCGTCCTTAAGATTCATCATTGATAGCTCACATGCTTTTTCCTCTTTAGTGAAAACAAGCACTTTTTGTTTAAGTTCACTAATGTTTGGCAAAGAAATATAGTAGTAATTATACACCCAGCCTCCTCCTCCTCCCCCCCGCACCCCCAATCCCAGTTTTATAAAAGCAGCTCGCACTGGAACTGAAATAAATGTCAGGAATGAATAATAATTTCTTTCATTTACACAGTAATTAAACTTGTTGAATACAGACTTAATGCTTTACTGCACACTGTTTAATTTGAGTGGTAGATCCAGGCTTTTGTTAAATTCAGGAAGGAAGAAAATGAAATATCTACCTGACTATCAGTGTGCTTTGCTACACACGCTTTCTGGGTTTTTTTCTAAAATGATGCTGGAAAATGGGAAGGCATGCTTTTCAGACTGTTATTTGAAGTTAGCTACGTGGATCTTTACAAATGTACTCAGTGGCCTGTGTGCTGAGTGCAGGAGGTTCTGCCGCAGTGGTGGCAAAGTGACTCCCTTGCATCTAAGTACACGCTGCAAAACACTTTTGAATTTTTTAGATTATAAAGTAAGTTTATTGATTTGGTTGGGGCCATTGCTTAGTCTTGCCCCCATATCCTGAAGAAATGACTCCACTGAGATGATCATTTCTGACTGCTCCTAAATATTCCCTAAGCAGGTTTAAGCAGCTCACAGCAACCGTGTCCTGGTGGACACTGCGGAAGAGGAGAGGAAGTAGTGAGGGACTGCAGGAGGTGCCTGTGCAGATGCCAAAGGATGGGTGTTTTAACAGCAGCTGTTGCTCCTGCCACTTCCCTGGTTTTGCCAAGTCACCATTTCAAGCTTGCGAGCCCTCCAGGTGTAATTACATGAGCATGCGGCAGACACGATAGGTGCACGCGGCTAACTGAGGTTCATTAACAAGGGCTCCCAGGACTCGTGGCATTCTAGAGGGAAAAGCCATCAACAGCTAGGGATGTGGCTGTAGGTTGTGCATGTGGATTTGAGTCATGAGGCAGCTGTTAACCAAAGAATCGCAATCACAGAAGTCTCATGGGAGCCTTCCCCGAACACTCTTCACAAAAACTAGACAAAGTATTTTAACTGTCATACGCCCAAGGATTTTTTTTCTTCCCCTTTTCTGTTCTCTGGGGGCTGACATCTACAAATGTGTGTTGGTAACTTCATTTTCTTTCTTAGTCAGGGAATGAGAGGCACTCAGGCTGTTTTGTTTATAGCTGTGCTATCAGCCGGCTGCATGTCTGGAGATGAAGGTGACAGCTTGAGATTTGTGAGCCTAATTGGCATACAAAAAAAATCCACTGGGAAATGAGTTATTTGCAATTATCTGTAGATTTGGCTTTATTTCACGGAGACAAATATAGTTGCTTGGTGACTTAATTACAACATTTTTTTAAGATAGGAGATTTTAAAAAGGATATCATTATTAACAAGATCTTGAGTCTATATTTGGTGATTCCATAATTACAACTATGGCCATATTTGTTAGCTTAGAAAATAATAAGTGGAAGCTTTTAATTGAAATCATGAGATCTGTTCTTGCAGATATGCTTTCAAGTACCACCCTTGAATAATGGGACCCTTTATTGTTAGATACGGACTAAACCAAGCTGTACCATGCTAGGATAGTATCACAATTAAGGCTGAGACAGATCAGCACTAAAATATTAAGAGAATGAGAGAATGAAGTAGGTGAAGGAGCTAATTGTCCACATCTCAACTGATCTCTGCTCGCCCAGGCAAGTTTCTCACAGTCCAACCGGTCAGATCAGAGTGCAAATGAATAGAAAAAGTAAAATATTCTACGTCCATGGGGTTTCTGTTGATGTTAAGGGCACACAAACACGTGAGCTGATGATCCCCAATCACTGTAATTTACACTAGACTGCAGTTGCCCCAGGCGGTTACATACGAGCCCAAGATGAACATTAGGTAGGGCGTCCCAGCCGTACCTTTCCCCCATGCCACCCCAGCCATGGGAATAGCGAGCACAAACCAGGCAAGCCCCTAGATCGATCTGTGTGTGTGACTGGAAGGTCACCTGTGTACTGGAATGATGTTTTCCAGATTGCCAAAACGGACAGACTGCTCCAGGGAGAGGGTGCAGGTGAGTTACGTGACTGGGGAGTACCTGTCTCCCTTACTGAGAACCAGCTTTGATTAAAGCTAGAAATCACTGAGTGCTGCCCCGTGACTCCAGTGGTGCTCCAGTCACTTCCAGCGACCTGTATCCTTTTTGGCAAATTTTGTGCACAAGGATTGCATAGTACAGAATGCACAATTCAAAAATTACCTAGCTTGTGCGATTAGAGGAAAATACTGTTATTACTCCTGCCGCTCACTTATGAGAGACTTATTGAAGGGGCCTAAAGTTCATTCCTGTGCTGAAAGTATTAGCAAAGACTCATCAGAAAGGTATGTCCACCGTAGTCCCTGTGTTGTTTACCCTTTAACTGATTTAGTTACCCTATCAGACCTACTTGGCACCATCATTTTCATAGACAGGGTACTCGTTTTACTGTTCACCTGCACTGGAGTTAACTTCGTTCCTCCTGGGATGCAGCAATGTAGAAAAGCACAATCCAGTGCCCTCTGGAAGCAAAGGAAAGACTTCAGTGGACTTAAGTAATACACTGAATCAGACCCTACAGGAGAGAAGAATTAGGCATGCAACATCAAAGAAATACTTCCACATCTGGGAAAGTATTCAGAGAGTCCCCAAAGGTAAGATTTAAAAAAAAAAAAAAAAGTCAAGTGTGTTCATTTCTTATTAGTGAAGTTGTTATTGGCAATGAGATATTCTAATTGAATTACTCCTAATTAAAATAATTATGTTTTCTAAGTACTCTGATCTGTAGAGACTATGTAGAGAATCAAAGGTAGAAATAAACAGCACCTAGTAAATTCTCTCTAAGCTGGCTTGCTTGATGATGCTTAAAGTGCTTTTTATGATTCCACTTGCTCTGCGTAGGCTGGTGCTAATACAGAGACGATGGCTTTCAGAAACCTCACTTCTGTCTCAAAAGACCAACCCCTACAGTATGAAGGATAAGCTGGAAAAAGCTTGAGGCTCAGATAAGGAAAATAGGGCTGGTTCTCTGCCTTTTCCACACCCATCCTGCCTGACCTTGAGCAATGTTCTTGAACCTGCTCCACCTTGATTTCGCACCAGCAATTGGGGGTGTTATCTCAATTATCTCTGCATTGCTGTCTTAGTCTAGACTCTAATACAATCCTTTTGGCATGCCATAACCACAAATCTCAGCAGAGATCTCTGATGTCTATCAGGATAGAAAAAAAAAAAAAAAAAATTATCAGGAAGGCGGCATTTTGTTTATAGTGAAGGGTGAAAGGAGGATCCTAGTGTTAGCCATTCAGTGGCCTTGCAGGGCAGCTGTGAGATCAAGATGTGATTCCTGCTGAGGTCTGGCACAAGAATATTGCTTTGCTATGGGTAGACACCTTTCCTTTTGCTCACTTCTGTCAGGAGTAAATAATCCTAGTTTATCTCCCAGCTGCAAAACACTTGGATGAACTAAGGACTAATGTGTCTGGGGGTTGTAGATATCATTAGTCTTAGGCTCTCCAGATCCTTCCCCTGACCTGCAGATCAGTGTGGTCTTCAAACTGAGCATTCCCTGAACCTGGTGCTGGAAATGTACACTCCCCATTCCACCCTGCCTAGGTGTGCACGGGACCCTGTACTGGGTGCCTCTGCCCTCCGGTTACGTCCCATAGCAAGACCGTTTCGTCATGGGGCATTGACTTTTCAGTCTGTTTCCTATTGTAAAGTATGTAGCAGTTGTTAATAACATCCAGTTTTTAGGGTCATATGGGGTCGTATTTGACAGACAGCTCCCAGTACCATCGGCTTGGTATCAAGCCTTCTGAATAGCCAGGGCACCTCTTGTGAAGCTGTGCTTGCCGAATTTTGTGGAATGGTTTTAGGTGGCTTCTTTTCTTTGAATATGTGTCTTGGTTTTGCAGCCTTAGTAATACGCTTTCCAGAAACAGGGGAGATCGGGACATTCAGCCCAGGGGTCACATCCAGTGCTTGAACAACCCCTAAAGCCTGAGGTGTTTGGAAACCCTGGCACGAGGGCTGTGTTATCTTGTTCAAGGGAAGCCTGCTACCTTTACAAAACATTTATGGTGAACCTTAGCATTGCCTTGACTCAATCCAAAGGCCTAATCAGTCTCAGAATAAGCTAATATTTATCATACGCAACCTTTATAAAAGCCAAATACGTTGCGATTTCTTCTGACAAGGACAAAGTTTCAAAGGTTTCTCACATCAAATACTGCTGATTTTTCTTTTTCTTTTTTCTTATGATCATGATTAAAATTCATTCAACATCCTCTCGCAAAGAAAAAAAATATATACATTTGATGGCTTTGTGCTTTTTCCCCTCCCTCTGTAAAAATAGAAAAGCTTTCAGATGTTGCATGAACAAAGATATGGAAATGTGAGAAGAGGGCAGCATCTGGAGGTTTTCAAACACGAGAACACGGGCTGTACGTTTCTTTTGCTGTTAGAAGAGTGAAAAGCTGTTTCCTGTCATTTCCCATCTTGTCACTTGTAAGGCTGGCATCTTGCGGCTTCTTGCACCAGCTGTTGTTTTTTTCTCCACAGACAGATGGTGCAACCTCTTTGATAATTTTTTTCCCGTGTTCTGAAGATTTTGCATGTGTACTACCTTTATGTAATGATCATATAACCCTGTCACTCACTTTATCCTGTTAGCGGTGTCATCCCTGTAAGAGGGAGGAGGAGGTGGCAGTAGGAGGAACTTAATCCTCTTCTTGTGTTCTGACATGCTTTGAAAATATACTGTGGAGCTAGAGTTACAAATGTTTCCAAAAGCCTTCTGTCTTCCTGTCTAAGGGATTCCAGAATAGCGGGGCTGTGATTTTGTAGGATTTCTCTGTTTGTGTGGATTTGATGTAACTTTGCAGTTATTTGAGGGGTTTTGTCCCCTTCTAATGTGGTACTGGCAGTACAAAAGTACATTTTTGCTTTGTATTCATGGAATTAAAACCTGGCCCGTTATAAGTAATTTCAATGCAATTACAATTACATGTGGAAAGGAATAGGAATGACTTCTATATCTCATGAAATGGCCGTACTTAAAACTCGTAATTATTTTATTCCCATTGATTTCCACCTGCTTTCCGGTGTTGGAAAATTGCCCTTCTGATGGTTCTGTAATGCTAAAGATTAAAAGCTTTCTAGGCTTGCTAAACATATCTGGAGGCCTTGAAGCTGAAAACGAGCAGATACCATTACATCCCCTTCCTTCCTCGAACGGACTGGCAAAACAGCCGCTGTGTTAATCAATGAGAAGCAAATTGAAGACGAGCACTTGGTGTGATTTCTTTTGTGGGGCAAACTTTGCTCTCCGGTTCCATCTCGCAGAGTTAAAATGTCAGCATAGTGCAAGACAAAGGTATTGTCAAAGGTGGGAATAATTAGTAAAATTAATTAATCCTGAACAACCGTGCTGCTGAAATGTGAGTGCGTGTGCTCTGACTGGGGGCCGGGAGATGGGCTGTCCACACCAGTAGCTGGTGCAAGTGTGTTCAAATCCATTTTCAGCAGTGTAGGTCAGGGACCACAATTTGTTCCTTTGTTGCGGAGCGTCATAGAAATCTTGATGACAAGGGAATAATGCATTAAAATTAATAGATTTAAAATTGGAAATGAACTCACCGAAGCCTAGTTCTGCAGGTATCAATACACATAATGAACATAACGGTGACCATGGCAATGTTCTTTTGACAGTGTGGTCTGTGATTTATGGCTTCAGGCCATTTTATCCATGAGTGGTGTTTATTCCATGGTACTTTTGACGGTTCTATACTTCTCTCAGAAAACACTGTTAAACAGTGAATTTTTTTTTTTTTTTTTTTTTTTTCTTGGCACCATGCTGCACATTCATTGGTCCCGTCGCCTCAAGAGTAATAGGTGTAATTGGAAGAAGACAGGTAGTAACGAGCCATCCTGGTTTATGTTCTTTGTTCGCCTTCGCATTGTGTTTGTCTATGCTGTAGCGTATCTGAAAAGAGCATCCTCTTTCCACAGCCAAAAACACATTTGCTCTAAATTGTTTACTCTAAGTGCCATGTATAAAAGCGTGGCTGCTGTCAGAAAAGTGACTATAAAAGTGACACCATGGGGCTCACTGTTTATTTTCTCTTTCTCTCTGTCTTGGAGACCTTCTAGAGCACGTTTTCTCAGCTCAGCTACCAGCGCTGTAATCTCCAACTGTCAGCAAGAAAATTAGAGCTTTGTGAACCCCGCAGGGTCAGGTTCACGATGGCATTAGCAAGCTCAAAGCTGGAGCATTCTGAAACATCCCCTTTGCTTCCCACCTCCAGACCACAACTGTGGTTGGCTTCTTAAGAGACCCACGGGGCTCCCTCCTTATGTTGGGTTGTTTTTTTTTTTTTTTCCTGGTGATCCAATCCATCTTTCCCCCCCATGTTGGAAACTTGATAGGGGGAGGCAGATTCCAATCCCAGCTGTTTCAGTAAGGACAGACAGGATGGAAATAGTGAGTCGTGCAAGCCGTATCCAGAGGGCAAATGGAAAAGAAATTTCACCTTGGGCAAATGCAGTATATCTGCACTGGGGGAGGGGGGCAGTGCCTATCAAGACCACCTATTGGGGATTCAATGTCTAGATTAAGGCCCTATACCATTACCCTAAATCAAACTCCACTCTCAAAGAAATATGGATCTGTGCTATAAATTATTCTGCACTAGACTTCAAAGGGTCGGCCCCTATTCGCCTTATGCTGTATAAGATGCACGTGTGTGTGTGCGTGCCTCTGTTGGCAGCAGGGGAACAAGGAGGCAGGGATGCAGCTGTAAGTAGGGAGGGCACATGGAGCTACGGGCTCTAAGGTTTGGAGTATAGGGGAACATTTATTCCACTGGTCTCAGCGTCCAAGAAGTTGCAATATGACTCCAAACACTTGACGAATGGACATGGATGGGAGATTTTCAGGAGTGACTAATAAGTTTGGATGTCTTCATTATCAGCCAATGTCTTTCCAAGGCTCAGGGTTTTATCAGTCGCTGTGTTTAAGCGGTGTTTGTTCTGCAGAGGCGTATCGGGCATGCTTCCCACTTTGGCAAGCGGAAGCCAAAGCAGATGAGCCACTGGACATCATGGCCGTTGCCACGGTCATTGAGACTGAACTGCTGATTTCTCCATGTTCCGCTGCTGCCATTCTCTGCTTTTCTTGATAGCCATTTGTCGGTCTATCTTTCCTGTCTCTTTTTTGTAGCTATTTTCTTTCAACTACTTCCTTTAACTTTCTCCCTCTCAGCTTAAAAAATTTTAATTCCTTTCACATCAACTCATTTTACTTTAGTTTTCTAGGTCTCTGTTCTCTCTCATCTGTTCAGTATTCCTCCTGGTGCCTGACAAAATGGTATTTTCCTTTTGCCCCTACTCTTGCATGTGTTACTTTGGCATAAAATTAGAGAAAAAATATTCACCTTATGGAGAACTGTTTTTCTGGTATTTCTTGACTTTTCTGGTCTGCAAAGTTAATCAGTGCTAATGGTTTCCATGAAAAGGTGGGAATACTGAATTTGAGTGCTATCCTTGTTCATCAATATCCATGTTTTTTTTCTGTTTTGATCAAAGTCAGGAAATACAGTACTGCTCGTGCTGTCTTCGATCCCAAGATTTCCAGCCCAGCTTCTTACATCGGGTAGTTTGGGAATATTAAAACTCTGCAGCATTTATTGAAGTGAGCGCTCAGAGTTTCTTGTAACGCGCGTAGCACTAGTTAATTGTGTTACGAATTTAAGAAGAATAAGCTACCCTGGATTTGGCAAATTCATGCTCGATTCTAAAGAAGCACTTAAAGGGATTATTGAAATTTGTCTTGTAAAACCCCCTGAAGATTTTAGCAGCTTGTGTGGGATTTTGGTTAGCATTCGTAGGACTTGGCAGGCTGAGTAGTTGTACAGAAGGTCCTGTAATCCCTCAATAATGGCAAGGTGCAGCAAAGGTTTCGAGCATCGGCAGAGCACCCATCAGCATTTAGTACGCTGTGAAATTCTCATCTGGTTTTCCGCCTGCGTGCCGGTGTGGTTCATCTCTCATCTTTTCCTGTAATTTGGGCCACTGAAGCTTTAATCTGTTGTCCTGTGAAGTAACCTGACGGTTCTTAGAATTCTGTAGTTCAGGCAGAAATGACTAGTGAACTAGCTTAAAACAAAACCAAACGCAGCCTGGGTACACGCATCCTGGGCAGACACCAGTCATTATGTACCATTTGCCAATATTATGTCAAAAGCATGAAAGGATTTGTATTTATTGGCTAAAAGAGATGAATACAAATGCTTTTGAGAAACCAGCTTTCAGCAGAAAGTAGATTGAATTCCTTGGGGCACCTGAAACTGTGGTATTTAGAGTAATGACTGAATATGCTTGGCCAGGGAAGAGCCTGGATGCTGTACCTTACTCTGACTCCTCTCTCTCTGCCACTATCATGATCTTCCATCTTACTCCTGTGGACCTGCAATTACTTGCCCTGTTCCTACATTACCTAAACAGAGTTGTTTTCTCTGCTAGAGTGGAATAAATGATTTACAGGAAGAATATACTGAATAATTCTAGTCTCTTCCCNTCTGTCAGCTTGAGTATTTATGAAGAGATTGTGATTTTCCGTTTGTTGCTTGAACTTTCTGGTTTATAAATATTATTTTTAATTTGTGGGATTATCACCAATATGAAAATATGACTTGTCATGTTAGGTGTAGGAGCTCTGAGAAGCATCTGTCTGATTGTGCAGGCGTTACACAAGCACAGAATAAGACAGCCCCTGAGGAAGCTTATTGCTACAGTTTATTTTGGGTGGAAGGGGCTCACATACTGTAATAAAGGAAGCCAGTGTAATAGCTAAAGACAGGCAGTCTTTGTGCCAAAAATAGATCTGTATTGTGATTAGCTGTGTAGATATGATTTCTCAGCAAAAGTAATTCTGTGAGGATTTAAATAATGATTCTGTTAATATTGCATGCAACTTTGAAATTCACTTTTCTTGAACATTTGTGCTCTTAAAACTCAATTGCTCAAATGTATGCGGAAAGCAAACACAAAGCAGATAAATGCTGAGCCAAAGCAGACTCATTTCAATTTCAAACAGACTGCTCATTGCGTGGAAAATGTATTTTTTTTTTGCATTATTTGCCATCTCTAATTGCTGAGGTGCAATGAGGGCAATTGCAGTCTTGCCTTTTCTGCAGCTACGGCAAGCACGGTAAATGAGCAGGGGTGCAAAACAGGCTCATGGCAAAGCTATGCAAGATACCCTTACTTTGCCACTGTTATTAATTAAGGGCATTTCTCCTTTCCCACCATGAAGAACAAACTGTATCTATGGAGCTGCATGAATACGTTTGATTTTTCATGTTGCTACAGTTTCATCCTTCTTGCCAAAAACCTAGAGGTAAGCGGGTACGTTCCCCTGAATGATGGCACAGGGTCCCTCGCAGCTGTCGTGAAAAGCCCTGCGAGCGTAAGCGAGCGTTAATCTTGACAAGGAATTCTTGAGTCTTTCGAAGGAGAACATAGGTTTCCCATTACGGCATGCACACAAGCCGCATGCCTTGTGCTCCCGTGTTTACCTCTTGCTGAAGAGTATGCCACCACTCACGACCGTATTTAGCGAACAAGCCTAATGACAATTGCGGTCATTTAAAATTACGAAAAGGGCAAGATTTACCCAAAGGGACTTATTTTCTGCCATGATTGAATAAAGAAGGGAGGCAGCTGCTAAAACTGGAAAAGGTCACTCAGTCACATCAGTTGATGAAAGAATCAGAGAAGCTGTCATCTCCGCCGCGGCTTCGCCTGCCAACTGACGGCCTTGCACAGCCTCGGCAAAACAAAGCTGTCACTCCTGGCATCTGTCACGGCTCCCGGGACGCGAGTGTGCAGCCGGGCCGGCCGGGGGGCAGGAGGACGCTCCCGCTGTCCTCTTCTGGGATCAATTGTTTGTTCAGCAAATGGTGTTAGGAGACTCTGGCTTTTCTCTTCTGCAGTTTGGAAGATCAAGTTAAGCTAAATATTTGAAGCTGTACTAGGCTGGTATTGACAAAACACAGCGCCGGAGCGCTTGGGCTGAAAGGGAGAAGTACGTGATAGGGATCAGGATGTGCCGGGGGCGCTGCAGATCAGATTTCTGTGATGTATTTATAATTTAAGATATTTCTAGTGTAAGGTGAAGGAGGTAACAGTAAAGATGGCTCAGCAGGTGTGTTTTGTGTGGGTTCAGGTTACACTGGCTGCAGGTAACTTAATGCTTATATAAATCATTGTGGAGAAAATCCATTTTAGGTTTAGGAAGCAATCATTTTCTCCCCTTGGTCTGTTCAGAGAAAAAGCTCCTGTGGTTTCCTTTGGCTGCCATTCCTGTGCTTCTCCGAAGGAATTAAGTTCTTCATAAATTTTGGAAATCACTATTTGGAAAGAAAAAACTAGAAATTAACAGGTATATGTGTTCCAGTGACTTCCAGTCATACATTGACCAAAAAATAGCTGTTAAAGGAATTTCTTTTATGATCTGAGTGGGGTTTCTCTCAAGATCCCTGCAAATCCAGAGAGCTGAAGTTCTTTCAACTTAAAGGTTCGCCCGAGCGGTGTCAAAATCTACCTTGCAGTCACCCGTAACTTAGGCTGTGATTTTTCAGAATTGATCATGATTTTGATACAATTTGCCTATTCGTCAAGCCATACTGATATGCAGAGTCCCATGGTTTTTTTTTTAGGAATTTACTACGTCTTCTCTCTGTGGCTATCACCATCCTGTCGGAGTAGACCCAGTCACCTACCCTGGTCCTGCGTTTCCTGGTTATACACCCCCTGTGTAATCTCCATGACTTTATGAGTTTGGTTTGTCTTTCTTGTTGTTCAGGACTAGATCTCTTCAGAGGGATCACATTCAGCTGGGGAAAAATGCGACATTTTGAAAGAAACGCACATTACAGGAGTTGGTTTCCCTACCATTGTATGGTTATGGTGGGATCGCTACGCTGAACATATTCCTGTGCAGCTGATCCTTTGATACAGATTTCATGTTCAAGAGGCTTGGGAACTGGCTATCATTTTATGAAAGGGCAGATGACACAAGCCAGGGAAGCAGTGACGCACCGGTAGAACTGTCCCATTAGCTTTGTCAAAACACTTGTTAATTGCAGTGTGCTCCCTCAAAAGACACATCTTCAAGAAAAATGAATCTAAATTCAAACCCACGCCGACCGGGGAACAGCAGAGTCCTCTCCAGTATGTAAATTAGATTTGTAGTTGAGTGGAATTGATTCTGCTGAGACTAAATTAATCACAGCGCTTAATCACTGTAACCTTTAAACATAGCAGTCATGACCACAGCTGCGGGGTACCACGTTGTTCACGCAGACTTTTGTCCTTCCAAAGGCGCTGGGACGCTGAGGCAGGAGAGCATGAGCGGAGCAGTGAGTTAAAGCCGCTTCAGTCTGACCTTCGCTTTCTTCCGTGGGGTGTAGAGGAGGAAAAAAAAATTGTACCTTGTGGATATAAACCTGTGGTGAGCAAACTGTAATGCCAGTGGTGGCATTTGGTACAGTGCCTCCTCGTGTCTGTGCTGGGGTAGAACGTTTCATTGTTGAGCGTCAAGAAATAACCCTTGATCTGCCTCTACTCACAGCAATGGGAAACTCTTTGCTAGCTTTTGGTGGTGTATGTTTAGGACCTCAGGCTGAAGGGTGAATCTTTTCCCAAGTCTTGCTGTGTCAACATGTAAGCCTCTAGGCAATGTGTGTTGTGGTTTTTCTTTATATTAGCAGAGAATGTGAGAATCTCTGGAAGACATATGTTTCGGCACAGAGGGGATACTTATATGTGCATACGTTCCCCACCAAGACAAGGACTGTTGGACACTGAGATCCCAGTGGTAGAATGTACAGCCTGTGTATGATCTTGAAAACCAAACACCAGAAAAAATTACTCATGCTTCCTCGAATCGGTCTCCTACAGATCAGGTTTGTACATGTGGTAAAAGCTAATGCACTTGCATAATGAAAAAAGCAGGAAATAGACATTTTAAACAAGCTTCCAACCTAAATTTTCAAGAGGTGGTAGGGACTTTGAGTACAGTCTCCTTCAGATGTTTGCATTGATTCGTAGTGTTGCTGCTGAGGTCCATCCTCTAGTAAGATGGACCAAAAACCTGAGAAGTCGAAAATCACTGGCTTGTCTTGAAAACCAAGACCTCCTCCTGCAGCTTGCAGCTATCTAGAAGACGGGGTGCCAAAAGAAGCCTCTCTGACAAGCAATGAGAGGGTGTAACTGACGGGTTTACTTTCCACAACATGGACAAAGCTTTAAGTTAAATGGACTAGACAGCGTTCAAGCAGCTGTGTTTGTAGTCGATTCTTTTAAAATTGCATTTTTCTTCTACTTTGAAGTACTTGGGGATATTTTGCTATGATGCTCTATACAAATAATCAGTCTGTATAGCTGACATGAAGAAGATTTTAGATGAGAGCCTACCTGTGGACGAAGTTTGTTATCAGATCTATTCCCTACTCTTGTTAGCCAGCAGGCAGACCTATATATGTTCTAGATATATTCTCATCTCTTCCACAAATCTCCTGTACTCTTTCTCCCCCAGATTCCTATCTTGTAATGTGACGATGATGTTCCCTTCCCCTACCATCCTTTGTATTTTCTATTTTAATTGTTTACCTTTTGGGACTGTACGGTACAGTACGTGAATAATGTATAAGTGCCGTTTTCAACCCAGCAAGGCCTTGGTCTTGATTGATGACCTTGAGATAATAACAGCAACATTAGGTTGGGCTCTTCTCTAGGGCTGTGTTCCATCCCTAAGTAAACCTTTTAACAACAAAAAAAAAAAAAAAAAAGGCAAGCTTTGAAAAGGCTGATGCTTGCTGTGATTTATTTTTTTTTTAAATAAGGTATCCCAAAATTGCTCCAACTGTCTAAGAGGCATAAAAATTCTGTCTTGCTGTAACATAGACTTGTTTCACACATACACTTTCCATTAATCATGAAGTACCTTTGTGACAAGAAGCTGGGTAAATTGTCTGACTCCTTGAAACCATCTTTCTTTGCTATAAACTATTCAAACAACACAACATCACTGTGGAGTGAACTAACTGTCCCCTGCTGTGTTAGAAGCAGAGGTAAAGGCTGAACGATGACAATTTGCCGTTGCACTGCCATATGAAGTAGCTGTTTAGACATTGAAGATGGGTTAAGTGCTGCCAATGTGCAGAAAAACCAAACAAAACATGAACAGAATAATTTGAAACGGCTTTAAAAAAAAAAGTCATTCTTTACTGCTCTGAATCTTCATATGTTACTTAGTTATTACTATCCATATCACAGCTGTATCCTCACAGGAGGGAACTGAAAATGCACTGTTAATGGTCATTAGAGTAAGGAAAGTCTGAAATATTTAAGGGAAGCATGGTGTATGAACGGGGTTTGAATTTAGGAATTTCTACATCTGGGTGGAAAAAGACGAAAAGGATCCAAATAGCAATGAGGACTCAGCTACCCGTTTATTTTGTTTTGGAGACAAAGGCATGTAACATTATGAATTTTGGGGTCTGGGTTTTTTGGGGGTTTTGGGGTTTTTTTCTGTGCTGTTCAGCATTGAGAGATTTGAAGCTTATACTTTTCCACAAAAGAATATCCCATAATCCCACATCCAATGCGACACACACTGGAATTGGTCACCTTTAAATAGAAATGCTTTCTGGTGCCACGTTATGCAGCCAAGTCTGTAGGTGCCCCACTGGGCGCAGGTTTGCTCTTGCCTTCGGTGGGACTGATCGTGCAGAATTCACTGCATGCTCTCAGCCTAGCTCTTCTGCTTCTCATTAAAGCTAATTCGCCAACCACATTACCCCAGCGTCATTTAAAGGAGATTTCCCATCATTTCCAAAATAAAGATGCAGCAATTTTCTGCAGTTTGTGTAGAGCTTGAATTTCATCAGGAAGTTTCGGCTTGCAAAATCTTCCTTAGGAAAACTGAGGGGAAAGGAGACCCAACCACAAGGCATCCTGGTTTCTTCCCTGCCTACGCAGAGCTGCAGTTAGGCATCTTCTAAAGCACACGGCAGCCTTGCGAGAGGCGGGGAGATGGCAGGCCAAAGAATTAAAGGTTTGGCTTTATCCTCAGCTGGTTTCTCACTGGGCCATTGTTGCTGTCTGCCTCCTGACACAGAGTCAGCGCGCTGGACTCTTGAAGTTAAGGAGTCACCTAGTAAGGTCAGAAGCTAATTCAGTCTCCGTGGTTTATTCAGCCGTGCTTCACGTCTTGGCTGCGCCTGACCACCAGAGTGCCAGTGAGTGTCAGTTGTGATACCAGTTATGGAATTTGGCTAGTGCCTGCTGACCCGTTGCACAGGGGGTTTCATACTGGGAAGCGAGGTCTGCTGTGCTCGCTCCTTTGGGGGTATTACTTTGATCCATGATTATGCACTTGGCTTCCTCGCAGCTTAAGTAAAGTGTCAGAGTGAGGCTTGATACCAGTTAGCTCTTTAAAACAGATTATTCTGTTTTGCTGGATTTAATTATACATATATATTTCAAACACAAATACATGTCTTTATGGTTAAACTTGTATTTTGTCATTTCCTGCAGCTGAAATTTATTGTGGATTGAAATATACAGGTTTATCTGCCTGACCTTTTGCTAATTATTAGATTGAGATAAGTGTGTATGTAAGTGACAAATTGCCTTTAATGACATTTAATCTGCACACTGACATTAATGGCAGGTTTAGCAGCCTGGTTATAGTCTTTGTTGCTGAGAGACGAAAAGAGCAAGGACTTTTATCTTAATTTGACCTTATTCAAAAGGTGTTTGTAGTAGTAGTCAATTTCTGATTAACTTAATGACCTGTTTTACATAGAAAGCAGTCAAACATTGATATATGAAAGAGCCTCGAGGTGATAGATTACCGAGGCAGCAGTGCCATTGCCAGATTCTCGCTCTTAAGGTATGGGGGAGAGGGAGGTGGGAAGAGGAGCAGCCCCAGACTCTTCTCACTGGTACCAGAAGGGCGGGTGCCATATCCAGAACACGTTGCTGCTAAAGCCTCCGTTGAACCTTGGCGAGAGCAAATAGCCAGTATTTGACTTTGCTTAATGGTTTTCTGTACAGTCCAAACTTCTGAAACAGAGAGATACGCTATTGTACATCTACATCGCAAGAGATACACACGCAGCTCAGGAGTGCCTCTTGCGAAGTGTGTTTTTGTGGAGTTCAGTGGAAGCTGAGAGCGCGCTGTCCTGGGCAGCCTGGGCCTTGTCATTGCCACGATGCCGTCAAGTGCCAGGAAGGGGTTTCCTTGTTAGAATCCCCAGGAAATAATGAACATAGTGAAAGTGTCTCCATCAGGGATTACAGCGCTGAGCTGAGCCCGTCTGGGTATTGCAGTGCTCCATATTGAGGTCAGCCATGCCCTATTTCTATGACAACAGAGAGAGTACAGATCCCTAAGGGTAAGCAGAAAAGAAAGCCCGAGGTGGAGAACTCAAGTCCTTCTCTCTCGTTGCCCTGTGATATATTTACAGAATGATTTAAGAGGAACTTCAGGGACGAGAGCAGAGGTTATAAACTGCTTTTAGTAAAAGTAAACACCTAAGCAAATCATTCAAGAACCCATTAAATGGCTAGACAGCTCCTATAAATACAGTTCATAATGCACTTAGGAATGCTCCACCACCTACTGGCACCAGTGGGCTTTCCTCTTAGAGCTCTTCAAAGTTTCATTTCACTGATGAAAATTGTTCCTCGCACATGACTGAAAAAACGTGAAGATGCAGTTCAGAAGATAGCTGGAAGGAAAAGAATGTACCTTAGGCTGGTAAAATAACTAATTAATTTATAGTTTAATGCTGTTTTCTTTGTGCAACAGAAATGCCTTAAAACTAAACCAAACCGGGTGGCAAATTGACACAAATGTTTAGTGAATTGAGATCAACACTTATTACATCAAATTACAATGAAACTGCAAACAGAATGCCCTGCCATGTTGTTCTAGAGCTTTTCAGCTGTCGCCTGGCTAGGCGGGGAGGTGCTGCAAAGGCATCAATCACAGGGCCGTTACGGAGTCTGTAAAAGCACCAGATGAGCTGGGGAGAATTGTTTTGAGTCAAAAAAATTTCCGATGCTTTGTGTTTCAACAGATTTTGCAGTCTGCAGTTTGCCCGCTGGGTATGGCAGCCACGTCCAGCTGCAGGATGCTCCTGTCTGTCCTGCTGCTGTTTGAACACCATTAATAAAGTAGTTATTATTTCATAAAAACAACCAAACCACCAAACACAGCTACTGTGCCTGCTTGCCATCAGTGTGGAAAGCCGGGTGGCTGCGGCTGTCACCAAGGGATGGGAGAGTTTCCCCTCCATCTCCCTCAGTGGCAGTATTGTTCCGGACTGTCTCCCTCCTGCTCTTCCCTAGATTCTCCAGCGTGGGCTCACAACCGTGGTGTGGGCTTTTGCTGAACTCCCGCTTCTACCCAGTTGTTCCTTTCCCCAGAAGATGTAAGTTTGTACTGGGTTTGCATGGCAAGGTTTTAGTAGTGGGGGGGCTATGGGGGTGGCTTTTGTGAGAAGATGCCAGGAGCTGCCCCCATGTCTGATAGAGCCAGTGCCAGCTGGCTCCAAGATGGACCCACTGCTGGCCAAGGCTGAGCCCATCAGCGATGGTGGTAGTACCTCTGCAATAACATATTTAAGAAAGGAGGGGGGGAAAAACTGCAGGAGAAGAGAGGGGTGAGAGTATGTGAGAGCAACAACTGCAGACACCAAGGTCAGTGAAGGAGGAGGGGACAGAGGTGCCCCAGCTGCTGGANGATTCCCCTGCAGCCTGTGGTGAAGACCGTGGTGAGGCAGGCTGGCCCCTGCAGCCCATAGAGGTCCACAGGGGAGCAGATATCCCACCTGTAGCCCATGAAGGACCTCATGCCAGAGCAGCTGGATGCCTGAAGGATGCTGTGACCCCATGGAGAGCCCATGCTGGAGCAGGCTCCTGGCAGGACCTGTGGCCCCATGGACAGAGGAGCCCTCACTGGAGCAGGTTTGCTGGCAGGACTTGTGACCCTGTGGGGGACCCACACTGGAGCAGTCTGTTCCTGACGGACTGCACCTTGTGGAAAGGATCCACGCTGGAGCAGTTTGTGAAGAACTGCAGTCTATGGGAAGGACTCCCGCTGGAGAAGTTTGAGGAGGACTATCTTCCCATGGGAGGGACCCCACGCTGGAGCAGGGAAAGAGCGTGTGGAGGAAAGAGCAGTGCAAACGTGCGAACTGACCGCAACCCCCATTCCTTATCTCCCTGCATGAGGTGGGGGGGAGGTAGAGGATTCAGGTGTGAAGCTGAGCCCAGAAAGAAGGAAGTGGTGGGGGGGAAGGTGTTTTAAGGTTTGGGTTTTTACTTCTCATTATCCTTCTCTGATTTGATTGGTAATAAATTAATTTTAAGTCGAGCCTGCTTTGCCCATGATGGTAATTGCTGAATGATCTCTTTCCGTCCTTATCTCAGCCCATGAGCCTTTTATTATATTTTCCTCTCCACTGTCTAGTTGAGGAGGAGGCGTGATAGAGTGTCGTTGGTGGGCACCCGGCATCCAGCCAGGGTCAACCCACCACAAGAATTCCGTGTTTTCCACTATATCTAGGTGAAATTGGGTCCACAAGTTAAAAACATTGAGAGGTGGGAAAAGACTAATAGCTACATGTGGGAATAGGAAAGCAAGCAAAAACCAAAATGTGGTAGAAAAACACCCCCCAAATGGATAGAGAGCCTCATACATGTCTTGTATGCTAAAAGTTATTTTATGTCTATACCGTTTACAAAAGAAACACATTTTAAGTTGGTGCTGCCCCATCTAATTTCTGTTCTCTATTTCTGTTTAGGTGAATTTCAGTAGGCTGCATCCTGAGTCGATACATTATTATCCCAGTACAATTTTCATTGTGTTGTTGCTGAGTTGGGATGTTGACCCTTTTGAGAGCAGTGACGGTGTCTCATTGCCAGCACCGGTGCCATTGTAATTGTATTTCCTTGCGAGTTCCCCCATTTCTTCTGGATTGCTGTCTGGTCTGATCAGAGACCAGAATGCCAGAAGAGACCATTTGGATCATTTTGACTGAGCTTCTGTACAACTCAGGCAGCAGGAGTTGATGTAATTAATTCCTGATGGAGCATATCTTTAAAATAAATAAATCTGGTCTTCACTTTAAAATTGCCAGTAATTGAGAATCCACTGCAGTCCTTGGGAAGTTGTTCTAGTGGTTAATTACCCTCACAGTTAAAAATTAGCATCCTATTTATAGCCTGATTTTTTTTCTAACTTCTGCTTGCAGCCACTGAATTTTATTACGCCATTCTATGCAAAACAAGAGAGCCCACTGTTTGAGTATTGTTCCATGTTTTTCTTCATTTCCGTTTTTCTTTTCACTTCCATATACATGGAACAATGCTGCATTAATAAGTTGGGGTTTTTTTCTGAGCTTGGACTACATTTGAAATGTATTTTAAGATTCTAGGGTGAAAATTGCTGCAATACACAAAATTCAAAAAGATCCGTTAATTATCCCTGTTTTCCCAGCGTGAGCTTTTGTACCTCCAGCGGCGTACACCCAGCAGGGCTTCTTGCATCCTTTTGTCTTCTATTAATATTGATACTATTTTTCTAGGACTGACACCTGACAACTCTGTGGGGGAATTAAAACTCCCTCACCGATAGTTAAGGGTTGAATGTCTGTCGTTGTGCATCCAGGGGAGTCACAGCCTTATCCCACAGTGAGATTTGCAGGTATTGGCAACATTAGTTCCGTTGTCACTCTGCATTTCCTCCTTCTTCCTTGGAAACAGTCGTGTACAAATTCAGTAGTTGCATGTTGTACAGCAACAACAATGATGATTGAGAAAGAAGAAAGCAATGTTCATCACTAGCCGTTTTATGGTCTCCTTGTGTATTGGGATGTTAGTTGGTGGCTGGCAATTACAGAGACCCCTATGCTAACAACCCTGGACTAAACCTGCACTTTTTGAAAGAGGACAGAACCAGATTCCGTACCCCAAATGCTTTCAAAAATACATTTTCATCAAATTTACTCTGTGTTAAGAAAGTGTTGATCTTGCCAAAGGTCTGTGTTGTGCTTTACCAGATATGGATAGTATGTGAATTCCTTATTCCTCATGACCTGAAATTATCCAGAAATACATTGGCAGATGGATTTGAAAGCATCTGCTCCTTCCTGCTTCTTAGGAGCTCCCCATAAATTGGATGTGGTGAAGGCAGTAAGTAAACCGTAAACCAAACAGACACTAAACTCTTGGTATCCTTTCCGGATATAGCTGATTAACTGAGTTTTTGCAAGTAAAACGCTGGTTTGGCACTGCTGCTCTTCTTGAAGAGGGTGCCCCATGCGGCGCGCCAGCGTGGGTTCAGCCTGGCCTTGGCTCCTCACCTCCTTGCGGAGGCACCAGACAGGCTGGGAGGGTTTTGCCGTGATGAGCTGGAAAGCTTCCTGGACATCCGATGGCAACGTTGACTTTGGAGGGCTTTTGCTTCTCAGCAGGTGCAGCAGTTCAGTAAGATGGACATCTCGGTTCCTGTTTGACTCCGTGTCCGTGCGTGTTGGAACTGGGAAAAGGCTGCAGAGATTTTTTTCCTGCAAGTTTTCATTGGATTTTTAAACTAACATGTTTTCTCGGTGTCAGTTCCTGCCACCATTGTCACTTTAGCCTTTTAAAGTACTTTCTCTTGTTGTGATCTTCCTGATAAAAGTGTCTGTGGAAAAGAGGAATTACAGTACGTGACAGAATATTCACATTTTAAAGGTACATGTTGGGCTTTTCTTGGCGGTGACAGTTGAAACATCGCTGTAGTCAGAAAATACAAATGTGTGGTCCAGTTGATATGTACCACCGTAGCTGCCGAAGGTTTGGGATTTTGCCCTTTTCGTTTTGATATACCATTTGTTTGATTAAGAAGAGGGGGATTTGCAGGACCTGCTGCCCCCACCCCATGAACCGGGGGGGCCTCGGCTCCCTCTGCAGCCGGCAGCAGTTACCTTTGCATTTCCAGGCTGTGCTATAGGAGGAGAGTGGAAGGGATGGCGCTGAGCACCCAGTGCCCATGCAGGCTCTGGGCGGGGATTTCTTTGCGCTGTCTCTGGGCTGGTCCCCTGGTCAGGGGCCTGTGGTCAAAATCAACTTTTGCCGAGCGCTGTGTGATGTGTGCTTAAAATTCCTGCTCAAGCATTGCAAACGTGTCCGTGAAAACCACAAAGACCTGCCTGCAGACAGTAGATGGAACCAATCTTGTGTGAAATCATTTATAAAGTTCTTGGGTCTTTTTTTCTCAGTTTGCTTTCATTTCCCCACCCATGAAATAAAAATACCAACCTTCCCTTTCTTTCAGACTTTCCTATCTGTGCTAATACAAAGCTGTTCGGGGATGCTTTTGTGCCATATGTCTTCACAGTGGCAAGCAGAGGGGGGCTGGCAGTCTCAGCTGGGGGCCTGTATTACTACTCATTCTGTAGTAATACAAATAGTAGATAATATAATAATAATGCAGAAAAGAAAGTAAATACTCTTTGTATGGAATAATTGAATATCGCTGTGACATTGAACAATGACTCTTAAAAGGATGGGGGGAAGTCAAGCTTTTTTCTTCCTTAATTACAGTTGAACTAAAATTACTATATTTAGTTATTTCTAAAGCTCCATTGTATTTTTCTGTTTCTGAAAGAACACAATGATTTGGATATGCATGCATTTTCCTCTCCAGATGTCCTACTGCATCTTGAATGTGGTTTTATATCTTCGTATCTGCAATAATAGAAGCTTGGATTTCTTCACCGGTAGTGTATGAAAAGGCCAATTATGCAGGTCAATATTAAAGAAATATTACAAATGGTCCCTGTAGGCTTAGAATAGCTCTATCCCATTCTTACCAGTACTTTATATGTGGATAACTGTCTTAGCTTCCTCGCCTTTGTGTTTTATTTGGATTAATGTGTCACCTAGATATTTTCAAGTCCATGTGATACAGTCCTTTCTGTAAGAGACAGGAGAAGTTCTTGGTCTCTAGGAATGAATTCCCTGTTAAATTTGCAACAGTGGTGCTTTATTCACCCTCGTGGGCAAGTAAATGATTATATGTTAAAATGAGCACAGTGTACTGGATTTTGGGTGGCTTAAGAGTTCATACTGTCAGCTCATGCAGGAAATGCAGGGTGTCCTGCATGGAGTCATTCTGCAGCTTCCTCTACCTTGTCTAAACTGGGAAAATACATTGATTTCCTGGTGTTCATACACTGGGTTGAGTCCTGCTTCAACACCAGGCAGTTGCCCTGCTTTGTGGTTAAGACGTAATCTCCCTCCCCACAGCTAGCCGTCAGGGGTTGAAAGCTCCGTGGTTTTGTGCCGTTTCTCTGTTAGACGCCACCTTCACAATCTGAGCTGGGCCATTGGCTCAGCAGATCTCCCTTGCACAGTGCCCATGGCACTTTCAAAGACTGAAACGCAGGATTTTATGAAGTGGTGCGCTTAGTGCCCATTTAAAAACAGATTTTATTCAGAAATTTTTGATGATGGTATGGCTTTCCATCAGCTATTTTCCGGTGGGCAAAGGCTGGTGCGCACACCATAGGTTCAAATTCACGCAAGGTAAAGGAGAGCTGTTGTGCTTGCTGGCAACCGAGACGCTCGGGCTTCTCTTTCCCTGCTCGTCTGCCACCTAACCTCCTTCACTTCACATCTCCCTACCCAAGGTTCCCTGTCTGCTAAGCGCGTGCGATATTTTTCTACTTCAAAGAAGTGTAACACAATGTAATGGTGGCAATATATTTTGAGATCCTTGCTTACCACTTTGTCTCTCACTAAAGCTAAGGACTTTAATAAGCTGTAAGATGTGTTTTTTGCCTTGCCAGCCTCTGTCTTCTGATAGCAAACTACGTTCATATCAAAGAGTAGCTAATGTTAGGGGTTATATACATGAGAGCACCCTTCATGGGAGGCGCGTAGAAATGATAACAAAAGTAGTTTGACACAAAGCTGCCTGAAAAGGGGAAACTCCTCCGCACACATCTTCGCTCCTATGTGCATTTCAATTTCCACTACATCAAATTGGATTAGAGTCTGTTAATTCAATTAATGACTACATTGAAAGTTTGCCTTCGCTCATAGTGAAAACAGGAGGGCAGCTCCTAATAGCCTATGGATTTAATGACTGCAACTTTGAAGAGTGTTAAGCTAAAGTGAAGTTCAGAATGGCTTGTTAACTGGGTTTATTAGCTGTTGACCTTCCCTTTCAGCATAATAGTAGCAGCCAGCCTGAAGAAAGCACTAACGTCCTCATTAGCATTTATCTAAAGATAGTCTGCTGCCCATTCCACAGTAAATTAGCTCAATCAGCCATAAAGAGCCTGAGAAACATTTTCTCACGTACCTTTAATTCTCTTTCTTGCCCCCTCCTTTTCTTTCTTTTTTTTTTTTTTTTTTAAGCTTAAGCGAGTTCATTTTGCCCAGTTTATTGAGAAAGAAGCCTCAGGATAGTTGCGTTTAAAAAGTGTTGCTGCACGCTTAGATAATTAGAGACCTTCTCTGGTGAGACAAAGTCCTGAGTGCTCTCAGGGATGTCCTTGGCTCAGCCTTTTGCAGAGATTGCTGATATATTCCTTGTTTTCCAATATGGCCATACAAAGCTTTTCTTCAAGGTAGCGGGGCTGACTCGGGAGTTGGTTCTCAAGAAAAGAGTTTCTTTGGTATGTGTGAAAACTCAGGCGTTT
Source organism: Burhinus bistriatus (assembly GCA_013397275.1). Lineage (NCBI taxonomy): Eukaryota > Metazoa > Chordata > Aves > Charadriiformes > Burhinidae > Burhinus > Burhinus bistriatus. The sequence continues at coordinate 599,270 of VYXH01007087.1, read as the reverse complement.
GGAGGTGCAAAACGCGCTTGCAAAAGCTGATGTGCAGGTTTGACCCTTGCTAGTAAGTGGCGTTACTAAAAGCATGTTAATACTTGGGAATTGAGTAGGCTTGGCTTGGAGACAGCTGTGGTTTCTGAAATGCACTGGGCTGACGGAGCTGCAGACAAAAAACCTGTTGTTACCTGCCGTGCCCGTACCGTACCATACCAGGCTGCTGGTACGGCTTTAGAGACCAGGGTCCGAGAGGCAAAGAGATTGGAAAGTGTTAAACCTTGCTTATATTTGTCATTTCCAGTGGGGAAAGGATTTATGCCTTTAGTGGAGCAGATTCAGTTCAACGTAAGTAATTTATATAAAATTGATTGTCATCTTCTGTGTATCAATAGCTGAAATGGCTCCAAGTCCCAGCCTGTATCCTGCCTGCTAACCTTAATCCTGGTTTATGAAAAATAATTTTTGAAAAATGTACAACGCCCATAAAATGAAATTGTTTTCTGGGACCTTTTATTGTTGTATCTATTCAATCTGGAAAGAAGCTAAGAATGTCAACCCCAGCCCCTAAATATTTTGGTTATTCAGGCTTTGGTTATTCATATAAGGTAAGCTGGACATCTTTTCTGTTTACAGTTAGGGCATATTTAATGTTTACAATTAGGAATGTACTTAAATTTTTTGCTGCATCAAATCTTATATTCCCCTTTTAAGTTTATAAATGAACATTAATACAGGTCACCGTGATACTGAAATAAACATGTTAATAAACAGGTAGCATTTTCCTACTTTTTCAGTACATTGGACAAAAAGATTAGAAGTTAAGAGAAATTAATTAAGAAAAAAATATTTTTAAAAGGAGGCAAGGAAGCCAGTGCCAGTTTAATTAGCACTAGTATCTGGCTTTATGCAGGTAGATTTACAGCAATTCAGTGTTCTTCCTTCAGGATTTCATACGAGCTCCTCTCAGGTTTTAACCCCATTATAGAAAGTGTCACATAAACTTCTTTTACAAGACTGTTGCTTCCTCAAAGCTTGTAATACAGACTGTAAGAGAAAAGCAGCAAAAAGGCAATCTTGGTGCGGAGGAAGGAGGATGGAAGGAAGAGACGAAGAGGGGGGAAAGTGTGACTCTCCTCTTGTCACAGTAAGCGTTACCTGTGGTGTCCTACGCTTGTAGTTGCCTGAGCCTCTCGATTTCCTTCCAGTGAGATCCCTGCGTTGTCCTTTGGCCTGAGCCTGGGCTACTCTTCTGTTCTGAGCCCAGCGGTACAGCTCTGGTGGAGCAGGGATTTACCAAAGCTCTCGCCCCCCCCCTCCTCCTGTGAAACGTTAACATGGGCAGGAAGACTCAGAACTTGGCGTTCTTTAGGAAATTTCCATGGGAATTCTTTTAAAATTTTTATTTATTTACTGTAAACAAGTCTCTGCTTCCAGTGCACCCTATCTTTCAGTTTTCTAAACCGGTAACTATTCAGGATATTATGTCTGATGTAATATTTCTCTTGCAGTAATAATCAGAAGCCAAAAGTTTGACAGTCTCAACATAAACAGTTAAATGTACACTCACGCTCTAAAATTTAAGAGCTTGATCTTTGTAAGTACTGGCCCAGGTCTAGCAAAGTGCTTAAACATGTGTTTAATCTTAAGCCCCTGGGCAGGACCATTAACTTCAACAAAACTCTCTCTGTATTTAAAGTTAAGCTTGTCCTGAAGGATCATGCTGAACTGGAGCAGGAATACTTGGCATCTTGCAGGATAAAGCCATAAAAGCAGCCCACTTTATTAAGGTAGCTCAGCTTCTTCAGCTGTCATTGGTTTTAAGAGGATTTCTGAATATAGTGATTTTCTTTGCTTCTGGAGAATCCACTATGTTGGCCGCTGCTGTGTAGGTATTTCAGCAATGCTTGTGGAACCTCCGTTTTGGTTATATACTTCAGGGAAAGTTACTTTAAATAAAATGGTGGAGAATTTTCACATAAATATAATGTGTAAGTGCTGGAAGCTTGGAGAATTTTCTTCCCTTGGAGTAGAATCATGCGTTTTTCTTTTTATTTGTGAACGTTAGAGTATGCGATCTGGTGACAGTTTTGAAATTTGTAACCCAAGAGGGATTGTTTATTTTTTTTTTGTTTTTGGGTTTTTTTGGCACTTGTTTTACCTATGCTACATTTTGGGTTATGAGTCAGATTAATTTTTTGAAAAGTTGCAATGGTGGTGGGGAGAGAAACAAATGCAACATTATTCTATCGTACAAAGCTACAAAAACACCTAAAACCAGAATTAATAAGGATTAAAGCACCGGTATCATTTGGCCTATCGCTCCACCAAGGCAGCTGCCGTGCCTACTGTCGCGAGTGGCTTTTACAAAACTCACATAATCGCTTTGGACACATCCCGGGCAGTCGGATACCACAGCGTTATGTTACCGTGTACAGGAGGGTTGAGAAAAGACGAGCTGGAAGACAGCAGGTCCTTTTGGTGTGCGTTGTGCAGCCTGGACGGGGCCTTTTCTCCTCAGATTGAAGGGAAACCGTTTTGGAGCTGGGAAAAGCTGGTCGGTAGCACCATCTGCAGGCTGCGAACCAGGACGGGCGCCGCACGCTGCAGCGCTGGAGCTCCAGTCCTGCACTTGCAGGGAAAATAAGGGACAAAAGGTACCTCGAAAAAATGCAAAATCAGGCACGGCTGTGCCAGTGCGAGCAGGTGGTTGTTTAGGGTTTTTCATAGGTGCTTTCACATCCGGCAGCATCCCCGTGCCCCAGGGAGGAGGGAAACCCACGGGGCTGGTGGCACTTCCCAGGGCTACAGGTCGGTGTGTGGTGACACGCTGCTGTGCCGGGACTTTGCTGCCCGGAGATGGAGGTCAGGACAGTGCCTGGAATCTGTCCTTAACCCTCAGACCTGTCCCTCTTCCTTGAGCCAGCCTGCCCCCTTTGCTGTCCCAAATAGCTCAATTAGCTCTAAGCTGCGCTTCACTTTTTTTTCCTCTGTGTGCCGAGGAAACCCTCTGAGATTTAAACCTTACTCTTTCACTCTCTCTTAAGCAAGCGTCCCCTGTGTCACGTCGTATGTTGGAATAAAAGACAACATGAGGGTATTCGTGTTAGGAGATGAACTCGTGCTGGTTTCTGCTGCTCTGCTTTGCTCCGGCGAGACCAGAGGCAGCTCCAGGTACAGGCAGGGCCGGCCGCGACGCTGCAGCTCCGGACTTCAGGTTCCACCGCATCCTCGAGCGGGGCCATGGCCGGCTCCCAAACCCTAGGGCCGGCTCCCAAACCCCATGGCCACACGGGGAACATGGGTGCAGACACTAGAGACGGCACCAGGGGAGCAGATAACCCGTGCTGTAAACACTGGCCCTTTCTGCACGGGCAGCCCCGCGTGCTCTACGCCTGCCCGGAGCTCAGTGCCACATCCCGCGCTCGCTGCTGCCCTGGCATCTCTCTCGCAGGATTTGAGGTTTCTCCGGCTTTTTGCAGCAGATGGCACTCTTTAGTTCTGTTTCAAGCCCTCTCCTTCTGGAAGTTTCTCTGGGAGAATCTGTTTTAAACGAGCCTCACCGATTTCCCAGCCCTATTCTCCATGAGGCTTCATGAAAGCTTGTAAAAGCCCGTTGAGTCAGGGACAGAGCCAGCGGTGGCACACGAGCCCTGCAAGGCCTTGGTGAGCCCAAGTGATGGGCTCGTTGTGCTTCTGCGCAAATTTACCTGGGTTTTTCCTTCTGTTCCTATGTCAGCAGCACTGAGCCCTCCAGGAGGCCCACCCGGAACCCAGTTCCTCCAGTATGTTTCTGGTTTCTCTAATCTGCAGCAGGGAAAGGGACCCTTCCATGTCCTTGCCCACCTTGTTTTTGTCAATCCCGTCCCTCTTTGTGTATTAGAGCCCCATCACACTGTTTCAGTCAGTTACCTGAGATAATTAAAAAGCGATGATGACAACAAACATCACTACCAGTTTCATAGCCTCTCTATTTCATGAAGGGGAGAAAAATAGCGACTACAAGCCGAATGAGCCATCGCAAAGGGCTGTGGTGCTGGTTGTATCGTATCTGCAAAAATCAGGCTTATATTTAAACCAGATTCCCTGCAAAAGAGCCGTGATTGCATGGGATGACATGAACCATCATGCAAACTGTCAGGGACTCTCTGCACGTTGCCGTTGCGTGTCGTCCCACCCCCCTCTCTCTGAGATGCTGTTGACCATAATTGTAGGACAGATTGCACAAAGGACTCGCTTCTGCAGCCGTCCCGGTGATTGGGCCGGGCAGGGCGAGGGGATCGGTAATCTGTGTCAATAAGGTACTTAGCTGAAGTGGCTGCTGAGCGGAGCAAGGTGAAAGGGTGGCACGTAGGGCGTGAAAGGCTGGGCTGCCTGGCTGTTAGGCGGAGGGACGGAGGCTGTTCTCCTGTTGGCTTTGTATGTTGAGATCTTGTCTTCTGACCTTTGTACCAAAGACAGGTTTGTCACAAACCTGAAAAAACGTTGTATGGAAAGCAGGTATCAACCCTGTGATTGGGAAAAGTTGTGCTCCATCCTGTATGACGTGCTGACCTATGGCACGGCAGGCATCGCTGTGTGCAGTTCTGCCCTGTGTTTTGTTTCAGAAGTCACTACTTCCAGGGAACTGCAATTTTGCATTAAAAATCAGGTAAATCTGTCTTTGCACTTATTTCAAGAGGTTATTTCTCAGGGAAGAGCAAAGTTTTCCAGCCCTTACTTTATGTGTCGGCCTATAGGAATGAATGTTTGACTGATTTTCATTGGTTTGGGTTATTTATTTATATGTTTGGCTTTTATTATTGTCCCCTCTTAGATGGGATGCTCAGTTGGTTTTTACTAATTACAACATGGTTGCTCTTCTGAGCAGAAACTCATATCCATGGAAGCACGCTACAAGACGTCTCTCCTCCATAAATCAGTCCCAGGATTTTATTAGACTGTTTATGTAACCTTAGTTTATGTGCTATAATTCTTTGCTGTGTTGCCTAGAGTAATTCCCAAAGAGGATGTTTGTTCTTCTTGCTTGTAAATTCTTTAGCGCGAGCTTTTCTTATGACATCTTTGCCCTCCTTCACTTCCCTTTTCCTCTTTTTTGGGTAGCACTTGGTAGCAGACTCCAGTCAGTAAAAACCTAACTTATATTAGTTAGTCACACATTATGAGATATAATTATCTTGAAAATGGGAAGGAATAGCTTTTTAGTTAACCTTATTGCATTGGTTTTCTTTTTATTGAGCATCAAAAAACTTTTGAAGTATCTAATCACAGAAACCTTGGATACTGTTCTTGGACGGAAGGTGTCCTCCTTTTTGGATACCCTTGAGCGGGCCAACTTTGTTTTGGTCAGGTCACATCTAGGTAAGATAACTAGTAATAATTAAAATAAAAATCCAATGATTTCATGAGGCACAAAGCACAAGGTAAGCAGGCAGTATAGCACAGGTTTTCCATATGAGGTCTTGTGAAAGCAATATATGTGTGTGTAACTTGTGAAGTCAACAGGACTTCTTACAGGCTTTAACTGAAGCGTGTTCCATCTGTTTATAAAACCATAGCCTAAAACATCTGATAAAAATCAACTGTACTTCTTTTCTGAAGTCATTTCATGGCCATATGCAGAGATTTTTGACATAAATCTACAGAGCCATAATGGAAATGCCTAAATCGATGGTTGGGGAGAGAATTCAGGAGTGTCCTCTTCTCTCTGCGCCCCAGGGATGTGCTGGGCAAGATGGTTTCACATCCTCTTAATTTCTAGCCTGCTGCTGAGGCTCCCAGTAAGGTGGTGTGCTGGTGTAGCTCCGATGCTGACCCTTGCCCGTGCGTCACTGGGCCAAGGCACTGCTGGCATCTGTCCCGATGAGGTACCTCTTTCTGCTGACTTAACATCGTAACCTGGGATGAACGGTATTTTTTTCCCCCTCAACAGTCACCTGAATTTGCTAGTGAACCAAAATGTCTACTGTATTATAAATCCCTTGGGATGTTGAAATTGGATATTTTTTCCCCATACAAAAGAAATTAATTAGCGTCCTGATTTCTTTGGAGCTATGGAGTAGCACGTGGATGTCATCTCAGTGCCACTTGGCTAAACCACCTCTCCCCCACATACAACCATCCTATTTAATGTGAATTTTCTTGCTGTGGCTGCCTCGGTCTTCAGTCACTGCCCCTGATCTGCCTCTCCTTTCTCGTCTCTTACCTTCCTCTGTCCTTTCCCCTCCACGACCTCCCAGGAACACCCTATTTTTTTTTTCTAGGTAGGCACCTCTGCCAGAGGCAGCAGCTTCCCATCGTAGTGCTTCTCCACAGTCTGCCTTGTGCGCTACAACTTGCTTTTGTTCTCCTTTTAATTTTTTTCCGTGACTAATTTGACCAAATTTAATCAATCGTAAATGAAGCAGGGGAGGAGAACAGTACGTGTCTATTTGGTATTGTTGTCCTGAGGCCGAGCCAGACCCTGTTGTGAAGAAGTGGCAGTCCTTCAGAGAACCATTATGGCTTACAGGAATCTGTAACATATTTCAGGACAGCCTGCTTTCTCTCTCTTTTCTCTCCCCCCACCTCTGTAAACATATGAAAGAAACATGAGAGAGCATTAAACCACAGAAGACAAATCATGGTCAGAATAAATATACTGTTTGCTAGCAAACTTAAAAATACGCTTGTGGATTCTAATAGCTGTAGGCAAGAGTTGGATATTTATTGCAACCAAGGCTTACTGTGGTTTATTATGTTTATAAAACAGTTTAATACTACTTTTCTTTTAAAATGAGTTTTTAATTTAGAATAATTTTTTAGGATTTGTTTCCAGAGTACAGATGGCTGATCGCTGCGGGGGTGCGGGGTGAGAGGGAGAAATGTGCTTGTGGGTGTGTTTTAAAAGCGCTCCCAGATGGAGTGTATTGAATGAAATTTAAACCATCGCCCTGTGAACTACAAGTGTGATAAATATAATCAGTCAATCCACAAAACCACGGTGGAGGGGGGGAACCAGATTGATAGGCACGCGGTGGGGAGGGAGGTGGGTCGAACCATGTGGCCGCCCGTGTCATGGCATAACAGCATCTCCATCGTGGGCTTCTCCTACGGAGGGATTACCTGATCTGCACCAACCTGCTGACAGCCTCCCCCACCTCCTCTGTAACCAGTTCCACTCCCTCCAGTCCTCCAAGTGCAGCATTCACGTAGAAGGGCTGACAAAAGGGAGAATTGCTGCCAAGAAGAAGGCCTGGCTGCTGGAAGTACCGAGCTCTTGGAGCATTTCTCATTTACTTAGTCTTAATTACTTTCTTAGTGTAAGAGTTTACTTCAGAGTTTAGCGTAGTTCAGTATTTTAAAACCTTAGAAGGATCTGTTTGTACAGCTCCTTTCTGCGTTTAAGACAGGTAAGCCACGTTGAATAAACTGTGCACAGGTTTTTTTGGACAATACAGCAGAACAGGTGAAGGAAATGGAGTGAATTTTAATTGCTCCAAAGTTCTGAGATCTTCCAGGCTCTGGGAAACAATTTTCAGCTAAAAATGATCTATGGGTAAGTTTTTCCATGTCCTGACTTACAGATGAACAATGCAACGTTCCTCCTCTGTTAAACTGTAGAAGACAGCGTAAGACGGGCACTTGGTTTCTCTTCTTTCATTACAAACACGTAGCTGCTCAGCCTCCTTGGCTCCCTTCCTGCCAACTTCCATCAAAAATAAAGTCATCTCTGCCCTGGCCGGGAGAAATGTCTGGCCAGCTCATTTTACAAAAGGATGTGCTTTGAGCAGGGCTTATTAGTAAGGTGACAGTTTGTTTTTTCCTGGCCAATACAAGTTTAAGGCCATGTCCACACTTGCAAAATTTGGCGTGTTTTCTCCTGCGGTGTCCTTCCACCATGCGATCATCGTGCCTAATATCGCTATATAAAGATGCCCAGATAGGCTTCCAGACTTTCACACTGCCATTTGGATTAGATATGCTTCAAGCAAGACTTGCTAGCACTCACTCGCACAGTGTCGGTGTGGACGGAGATTGCTGGCACGGTCGCTGCAGTCGTACAACCGCTGCTGCCCTTGCAGTTGGGCTGCCCGCTGCCCCGCTGGCGTCCGCTCCGCTCCCTGCGCTCCCCTGCCCGGCGGGCAGCTTGGCTGGAAGCCGCTTCGCTGAAGGCAAGCACTGCATGTGCACACACCGTGAAGCTCATTTGTGTGTCTCTTTTTCCAGCGACTGCCTTTGTTTTGCTGCTAGCACTCGTGTGTTTTGGGGAAGGCGCGCTTGGAGCAGCGTGCCAGCTGGCTGGAGACAAGTGTGCAGGCACCGGTGGTGCTCTGGAGAGCTGGTACCCAGTGCCAAGCGAGCTCAGTCATTTAGATCACTTGATACATTTTCAAGAGACCAACAGAGACACAAGCATCACTTTGGGCAACTAATACTTTCAAGAGGTGATGTGAGAGATGTAGGATCTGGTGCAGCAAGGATATGCAACAGCGCTGGTGGTTCTTCTCATGGTTGAAATGGGCTTTATCTGGGTCGAATCTTTGAAAATCCCAGCAGATCAGGGGATAACAGGAGGACACCTCTTGGTGTACACATGGGTAGGATAAAGAGAAGTACGTAGCCTTCCAAAGTGATGGCTAACTTTCTGAGCTGAGGTGCAAGATGTTTCCTAGGTGTTGTGATCTATTTGAAAGGATTCAGCCAACAGTGGTGCAGCAGCGGGAAGCGAATAGCTGGGTTAAAACGGGGGAGTTAGCAAATGCGAGAGCTTCTGCTTGAAGTACAGATGTTGCTGTCGATAAATAGAAATACAGACTCAAAACCTAGAAAGTAGCTTTCCTTGTTGTCACGGAGCTGTCACTCGCATTTGTAAAAGGATGCGTATCATATGAGGACGAGGGTGCTCGTATGACAGAGAGCATCATCACAGTTGGCATTCTTGTGGGTAATATCATTAATAAGTCTAATTGCATTGTAGGGCTTCAGTTTCCTATGCCAAATGCTATTTTTCAATAGCTCTGTCAGTTACTGATGTGTATCTGATGCCTGGTGCAGCCATGTTAGGCGAGAGTGAAGGAGGTATCCTTTAATTGCTTGCAGGTTTGCTTTGTGGAGAAGCAAGCCTGCCCTCCAGGTGAACATAATCCTTGCAATATTAATGGATTTAAACCCGTAAAGACCTATACGCAAACTTTGTAAAGGACTTCTTTTGCGTATGTAAAGTGAGCTTAAGATAGTAGCCATAATTAGAAGAAGCCGTTCTTAAAACCTAATAAGGGATGTTAGGTCATACATAAATTAAAAGTGGAATTTAGCATAAGTCTATTTAATAAACGAAATTGTCTAGTAAGACATACAATGCAAAAACAACAGTTTCAGCATGCTTTTGGTTTATTTTGGACTTTAGACAGTTTATGTGCAGAATCTCTGGCTTATTATTAGCATTATTGGTAATTTCTGTTGCAGCATTCTTGGGTGGTATAAGAAAGCAATCATCTATGCTGTTCTTATTTTGTTTAAAAGAATTGTTCACTGTGTTTAAACCTACTTTTCAAAGTAAGTGTACATTCTGCTAACCAGTGGTGAAAATTCAAGCTGCGAGATTTGTAGCTCCGTAGATGATCAAACTAAAGCACTGGATGGCTGCAGAATTTATCCATAAAGCAACAAGATCTAGAGGATTAGCTCTAAACTCTAAACCTGATTCTAATTTGCTTTATGGTATTAGTTTTTCCCGTGTGTAAAATGGAGATATCTCTTTGGTGAGTGGTGCTTTGATCAAGCAAACACCTGTGTGAGTTCCATAGTCATTCCCCCACTCTGCATCAAACCATTCCCGCCGCTCCTGAGACAAAAGACGCAGCTCCGCTTCTCTCCTGCGTCAGATGTAAACAGCAGGATCTCTCATCTGCAAACAGGTAGAGTTCTTAGAAAAGCAGAGTTACCATATGGAGAACAAGAAGTCCATGTGTTTTCGCAGTAATAGATGCCTCAGTCTGTGCCTGCACATCTTGGGTTGGCCTTTTCTTTTGTCCTTCTGCGTGTCTCACCTCTTCGGATACACCACCTGGTCCCTCGCGCTTCCTGCCCTCTCACGTAGCCTTCCTCAGTCTGATGTAATACGCTCGTTCCCTCTTTTACCAAGGTCTCTTGATTTGTTTTCATTTTTTTTTAAACTCTGAGACACTCGTAATGCAATTGTAGAGCTAAATAAACAGTGTATTATGTTTGGGGATATTGCTTTCAGGAAAAATGGTCCAGTGCACAAATTGATAGTGGAGTATATTGCACTTAAGAAAGACAGACTGTGCACTTACTGCTTGCTAGAGAGAAGACTGCAGGAATTTTTGGTTCTTTTTCATTTTTCTTTATTTTTTTTTTTAAGTTTAGTTTTTTTAGTCATCTATTTTTTAGAATATGTGTGTGGTGTGTAAAATATCAACATCCATGAAGACATTATATTTTAAAAAGCACACATTGTCATCTCGCTCATTTTCAAACCCACTTCCTGCAGGAAATCCTTGAGAAGCCTAAAGCAATCCCATCTCCTCCTCCTTTTTTTTTTTTCCTTTTCTTTTTTTTTAAAAGGTTACCGGCATGCCTTTTCAGAAAGAAAACCAAAACCACGTTTCTTGTGATCTCGGTACCAATGAAAATGAATAGTGGAGCTTTTCATTGGCTGCTTTTCATCTTGTCTATAAAGTGGTGTTAGCGACAATAGGGAGAAGACGACAACCAGTTTCCTTTCTACCACCGTTGTTTCTTTCCTAACTTTTTTTTCCCTTTTTATGTAGCCACCTGTCTGTCTTTTGATTATAAGGTCCTTAGAAGCAGCGGCTGTGCCTCCTTGAGTGTCTGGAAATGAGACATCATATTGTGAGTTCTACCACAAAGAAACAACAGAAACAAAACAAAACCAAGAAAGGGATCAATTTACATACTGTGTCATACAAGTCTACTGTACTCCACTTCCAAGTCAAGTGTGACTTCGAAGAAGATATGAAGAGAGGGGACAGGTAATGAGAGGGATTTAAAGACACACAGCTATGTAGGTAACAGTTCCCTGGGTGGAGTTGCACCTGAGAAGATAATAGAGCCAATAGATTTCTAGTTCTTCAAGTGTGAGTCTGTACTGCTTGATCAAGGACTGGGTGTATTATTTGAAGTAGTAGCAGGCTCATAAATCTCCATTTTCTGGTCGCTTTAGGGATCCATCTTACCTGGTGTAACACTTAGGTACTGGCATAAACAGAAATGTAAAAGCTGGAACTCATTGCTGACAGTGCACCCTCCAGAGAAAATATTCAGTTGCAAGGAAAACCTAAAGGATATTTCTTATCCATAGCACATGGTATTCTAGCAAGCTAGCGGTCTGTTTCTTTCCTCTTCAGGCAGTACTGGTTGTTTACAGACATCTACGCACTTGATCCTGATGTGTTGGCCCCTGAAGACCCAAGAGTGCTTGCATGATCTTGGATTGAGCCTTTTCATTTATGCTTTGGAAAGTTTTTCGTTCTGAAAAGTCCAGAACTGTGGCCCCAAGGGTCCAAGACAGAGGAATTTACCCTACAACCTCACGAGGTTCTTTGCGGATTTTTAAGACAGAGGTTTCCAGTGTCCCACAGAGGCTTGTGAGCACGTGTCCCCGCTGGAAGTTACTGAGATCTTTACTTCCAGGTTACATCTTCCTTCCTAAGAATGTCACCATTTATGTTTCTCCCAAATAGTTCTTGGAAAGGGAGCACTGCAAATTCTCAGATTGCAACAACAAAGAGAGCTGGAAGGACTGAGGTGGTCATAAGGAGTCAGAAATTCATTCTGCACCCAAAAAAAGGGAGTTGTCTCTGTCTGCCTGGAACCCCAGTGGCCCAAGCATTGCTACACTGCCCAACGTTAAATAAACCATCACTTCATGGTGGTTTTAAATGCTTCATCGTACTTTCAGAAATATAGCCTGGCTACTTGCAGGCTGTCTTCTGCCTTCCGTGCTGGCAGCTCTGGTAATCAGTTGGGTTTGTCTTTTTGCTCATCGTAGGAAAAGGCACATCAGCAGAGTGCCTGGATGCATAACTCAAGAGTTATGTTGTTTGGGCTGCAGTGGTCCAAGGATATAATGAGGCAAGTCTTGTAAGGAGAGATAATATCTTGTGCTAGAATCATTCAAAGCTGTTTTTTATTATGGCTCTTTTCACTCGTGTTCCTGCCTCATACAAAGAGTTGCCAACGAAGGCCAGGCACCGTAGCTGAAGAATTGCTGCCTTTCACCTCTGCCAGTCTTACCTTGAATGAAGAATAGGGCTTGAAGCTCCAGAGCCCAGTATAAATCAGGGGGGCTTTATTGAAGCTAAATGCATGCGAATGTTCATAATGTGCTGTTCTTAACAAAGTCTGTTTCTTTTGACTAGGTTCCATTATAACTCATAATGGGTAAGAGAAAACCACTTAAGTAGAAATGCATGTTTTTATCATTAACTTCTGTAGCTAAGCATAGTTTACTAGAACTAGATTTACTTTCACATCTTATTCTTTCTCCCTCTCATTTTCTGTCAGAAGTCACTATGTTCACCCTTACTGTGGCTTTATTATCTTGCTGCCAAAATTAAAATGGTACTGATGATAACTGATTTTTCTGGTGGTTGTGATGACAGAACTGTGATGTTTAGAGGTTTGCATTCTTGCCCTCCCTCTGAGTTCCCCTCCCCTAAGGGGCGTCCGTGCCAAAGAACAAGCTCTTTGCCTACGGCACTCATTGTTGAACCTTCAGATCAACCAGTTAATATTCAAAACATTTTCTATTTAAATTAAAAACTTACTTCTTCTTAATCTCCCTGTTCCCCACAAAAATCTCAGGCTCAACCTCTTATGCTCCAAATCTAAACCCAAAGGGTAAATGATCTTTACTGTAAGAAACTAATCAGATGCAGGAATTTACTTAATAGAGAAATTTTTGAAATAGATCTCTCCAATAATAAAAATGGAAAGCCTCAAAACACTTTTGTGCTTTTTGAAGTCTTAGCAGAAGGTATCAATAGACATCTTCTGTGGTAAGGATTTAGCCTAAATTTACTGAAGAAATCCATCTATTAGGCCCGAGTCTGTTGACTTCTGGGGGCCGCTGGTCCCTTCTATTATTTCTGTGTCTTTGAAAATCTCAGATATAGTCTCAGATTTATGAAACAGAATTTTATTTTGGCAACTGTCCCATGTTTATCCTGCTCATACACCGTGTATTTACATACTGTATAACTCGGTAGAAACACTGTCCGCTGAATTGCAAGGTTAATGAAGTGCAATGTCAGTGCATAAAGGTATTCCCTTCATGGGTGCATTTTAGAAAAAACACCAAACATAGTTTAATGATAGCTCTATTTATTTCCCTTAAAAGGATTTACAAAGAGATTGCCAATTGCTTATGGAGTAGCATTAGGTAAATTGGGAGGGAGAACTGAAAATTTCAGACTGTTTAAACTTGTTTTCTTCCTGTAGTGTTCAGAGGCCACTTGCTTTTGGTTTACTTTTCATCTTTCTTTCCAGTCCTTCCTCTCATACCTGCTCTTCCTCACCTGCCCTGCGCTTAGTAGGAGTGAAGGAAGATGTAAGATTTTGCAAATACAACCGGGTTAAAAAAAGTTGGTGGGGGGATATTGAAAAAAGGAAAGGGAGACTTTGAGAACCAAAAGATTTGGTGCATATCACTGGCTAATTAACTCTACTTGCTCATTTAGTAACTCTGAAAAATGCAGAAGTGTAGGTAGCCCTTAGTCCAATACCTAAGTGTGTCCCTGTGCAGGCGTAGCAAACAGCTGGAAATTCAAGTCCCGCCACGTGTGTCCAGAGCTGCCTTTCTTCAGGTCTTGCTTTATCTTCTAGATGCAAGAGAAAAGTCGGAGCATGGCAAATTGAACTGTTGATCCAGCCCACTAAGGTGTGCAGGTACACACGTGTGCCACAGACCCACTGCCCGCTGGCATCCGTGACCTACGAGGGCATGAATGGCACATGTTGGAAGTGTCGTCTTCTAAGGCAGAGGAGCTCAAAACGCCTTCTCCTCTGGGGAGGTCGGGAGGGAAGCGTGGGTTTTGGCTAAGCAAAGAGTCAAGGGTTGCCTATGGGCAGTTAGTCTCCTACACTGTGGCTGCAGGTGTTTAATTCTTGTAAATGCCAGGCCGTAAGGGAATTATAGACTGGAAGGGAGAGGAAAGCAGCTTAAAGTTACAACATGCTTAAATGGCCCAGTACAGGATTGGCTCTGCTTGGGGATTGGGGGGGTGGGGAAAGCAGAATGTATTTTGCGTTCTTTTCATTACTCCTTTTATGGGCCTTTTTCCTCCTCAACCACTTCTTCTAGTGAAAGAGGTTTTTTTCATCAGGAGTTTCTCCGTTCCTTCTTTGGGGAATAGCAGTATTTTTCTCCATCCCTCTAATCCACTTCCCCCCTCTGCCCATATTTCACACCTCTGAGAAAATCTGAAGGCACTTCGTTCCCTGCTCCTCATCAGTTGGTTAAAAGCATCATCAGGGAATATAACCAAAAGCTGTTCTGCACCAGAAGGACAAAGCTTCTCTGCAGCTCTGTTTTGCTCCTCGACTCCCAGAGCAGTTAAGTCCCAGGCTTTCATTTCCCAGCCTGGCTGAGCGCTGTGCGCTATGTCACCGGGAGATTCTTTAACCTACTCAGGCAATTAACATCCCGGCTTTGGAGGGTTTCCATTAGGTCTTTCAGCACTTGAAAGGGCTGTAGTTCACTGCTGGAATGTCAGCATAAGGTTTTAATTTTGGAGTCGTAATGGGAAATGCGTCTGTAGAGCTTTGCCCAGAAAAGGGTTAATGTGACAGACCCAGACTTCTGATAGAGTAAAGCAGGAAAAACTATTTCCATCATGGTAAATAAAAGTGCATTAAAAAGACATTTAGTCATGGGAATAAAAGCTAAAGAAACACATGCTACATTGGGATGGTTTATATTAGTGTCATTAACTCCTATGTTTTGGAATAACTCCCAGATGAAGGATTATGCTGAAAGTAGGAATTAATGGCACTAATGTAAGCCATTCCGTGTAGTGAGCATTTATACCTTTGATTTTAGAGGCATGCAGTGAGCAGTCAGTAATGCAGCGAAGCTGTGCATTGTACAGACCGTGATTAAAAGTTAGTATGAACTAGCCTTGCTTTGGGCTAAGGGAGCTTTATCCTGTAGACTTAAGACAGCTGGAAGGAGGTTGGAAAATCCAATCCTTAAGTAACCTTGTGTAACCTACTGTTAAGGTCTTGAGCTTCTCGGAAACCGGTCACCGAAACGCAGAAAAAATTTGGTGTAGAGTGCTGACAGTGGGGTAGCACTGCAGACCATAACAATGACTAAAGAGGCCTTTCCCAAAATTCTTACAGTGTTTGCGACCTAAAATGAGCCGAGGTCCTTTGCAGCCTTCAGGAAGACCTTTCAAGCAAAGGAACCTTAATATCAGTGGTGGAGCACGGCTGAGCTCCTCGGTTAGTGCGAGGGCAGCAGTAGCAGTTGGCTCCTTTCACTGACAGATCTGCTCCTTTGGGCAGTTTTGGGTCAGTAAATTTTCTGAGCGAGTTTTGAGTTCAAAGCTGTTTCGTTCTCTAGGCTGTGAATTCCACCATGGAAATCATGTATAGAGCATCAATAAATGACTCGAGAGCAGATGCTTATTTTCTTCCATTAATTTTTTTGTTGTTGTTGCTTTGTTCTCTTCACCGATTATTTTATCACTGTTTAGAATGGGATGTTTAAAAGTATGTAAGCAATTTAGAAGCATAACGACAAGAAACATCCACCCTAGTGAAAATCCCATCTGTAATATTTGTATTGCCATATTATCCATTATATATACTGTAGTAACAGTTTATAAAACGTGATCTCTTGAGCACAGAGCCTGTAGCCCCAAGTACCGCCGGTGCTGCCTTTCTTGGACCTCCCACAGATGTGCTCCTGTCCCCGGCATCCTGGAGTGCCTCGGAAGGAGAGCCCAGGAGGACGATGTGGCGCTGCGCCCTCCAGCAGACTCCCCAGTTCGTAGGGGTGGTTGGAGGAGGCACGTCGAAGAGGTTTGCTCCGCAGCCTGCCTCACACTGCAGAGACAGGCATTGAGAAATCCCGGGGTTTACACGTTCCTACTGCCTCGCATCACTCCAACCAATGAACCAGATATTGTGCAGGAAAGGGGCTGTAGTTTATTTTGTAGATGAAACTTCAGTGGAGGTGTTTGGAGAGTTACGATTGCCACGTACTTCTGCCATTATGAACTTCTGTTAGTTGCTTAAAATTCTTGATAACATTACTACTGGGAGGAAAAAAATGGTCTTGAGTGTTATTTATTTCTCTGTTTAAAATAGGTTGTGACTAGTATGACTAGTAATTAATTTGTTTTGGTTGCATAGAAAAACACATCAATACTTTTTTCTTTTTTTTTTTTTTTAAATCTAGACATGGTATCCTAGGGCTTTCTGCTAGAATTGTGAAAAGTTTGATGTAACAGAAGACACATGCTCATGTCTGTGTTGTTCTTTTAAAAGTTGAGGTTTTGATATGGAGGGGTACACAAAAAAAGCAGAGCCTTAATTTTTATGAATGTGCTAACTTTAACAGCGAATATGAGACATTTTTGTTTTCAACAACTTTGGTATTTCTTGGTGCATATCCAGTTTCAGATAATTCCAATTTTGGTTCTTTCCCATATCCATTCTGAAACGTTGGTGCTCTGTAGGAGTCTCGTCTGATTTTGGCATTATCATCTAATGCCTATAGAGGCAGTAGATACAGATCTTTGTAGATCTACATAGATCTTTACAAATCACATGGCCAGGGTATCATGAGCCTGTGAAATCTGTCCTGCCAGGCTTGCAGTGTCACTGGTGAGGTGAGAGGAGCGTCCCTTTTAGTACTAACTGCTCCTTTCCTCTTCTTTTTCTCATCCATTTGAGTAAAAAGGAAATCACAAAGAATCCTCTCTCAGCATTACAATTGTATGTATTTTAATTTGTTGATCTGTCTGCTTGTAATAAGTGTACCCATATGTGAAACTGCAAAACGATGTCTTTTGATTAACTTCAGTTGGTTTAACTAAACTTTGAACTGGAAACTAACTTTGCTGAAAGCAGAAAGCTTCTTAGTTTCTGGACTAATCCTGGAATTACACACTGGATTTGCTTCATGGAAATAAGTGTGCTTAAAAAATTACCTCCGCTAAGTAGGTTTGCATTGTTTGAAGAGACCCAGGAACAATAACTGCCTTTAACCCTTTCCATCTGCAAATACCCTTTGTCCTGGGGAACAGAGAGCGTTAAGGTCAGCCTAGCTCGTGTGTGCTAAGGTGTGCACCACCCACGTTATCATCGTGTAGATCACTTTCACTCAGAACCAACCATGTTTTACAAGGTAATTAAAAATAATTATGAGCACGAACTAGCTTCAGTAAAAACAGCATTTGGGGAGGTGTTGGTGTGATGGTTGCTGTGGGCTTCATGCCGAGCTATATGATGTAGGAGAGGTAGCGAGATTGTGTTCGGAGCACTCCCCAGTTTTGCTGATGGACAAGGTCGTGGTCGGAGGTGCAGGACCTCTAGTGGGTGTGCCGCTTACATGTGTAGGTTACTGTTGGGTGTAACGGGAACGTCCGTTTGCTGGCTCTGAATTACAGATCCATACCTTTGAGGTGAATGTGCCTCCCTGGTGAAAACTGCTGCAGTGCTCTGTGGTAAGGTGTCTTGGGCTAACGGTCTTTCAGAATGAAGTGGGAAGCATTCTGCAGACCGCTGTGATGTGCGCTGTGTTGGGGGAGCTGCTGGGGCTGCCACGTCCTCTGCTCGCCTGTTTGCATGGAGCCCTGCGCTGATTCACGGGGTGATACTGCAAGACTTGCAGCAAGGTCTTACAAGGCTTTCCCTTTGTGGAAAGGCTTGGACATGTTTGGGCAGGGAGCTCCTCGACACGAGCACTAAAACTCTGATGAAGCACATGAAGGGAATAATAATCTTACGCTGAAAGCGTATCGGCTGAGGAGATACAGACTTGACTTTGTCTCTCTTTTAGGCTCAGTCTGTCCACAGAGACCTTCTCTTTTCTCTGCCTCATTACCCCATTTGTGAAGCACCTATAAATTCCACTGCTTTTCCTTATCAGGATTTTGCGCTGTTCAATTCCTTTATGCTTGTAATAGCCTCAGATGCTATGATTCCTATGTGCCATGAGGAGTCCGTGTAGGTTCAATAAATAAATGATGAATATGATTATTTCTCTTCTGTTTGCATATTTACAAGGCTGTGTTCTTTTGTGCACCATATTTAGTGCAGAATTTGTAATGAATTATGTTGCAGCAGCTTTTTCGGTGGCTTCAAAAAGGTCAGGATGAGTTAATTTTTTTGCTGCATCGTTTATGTCTGTTTTGCTCCGACTTTGAGATAGAACTGGCTTTGCTGAGGGCTGACTAAATGCCAAAAAGTAATATGTTCAGTTCTAAGTTCAGCTTCACTTTTCCCCCTTAAACATATTGTTCTTCATGAGTGAATTTGGAGATGAATATTTTAATTTTGGATGATCCTCCTTCTCAAATGTCCGTCACCCTAGAGAAAGCAGCTTCACATTTTGTTGTTGTATCAAGACTTTTAATGGTTAAGAGCGTCCTGTCAGAGTTTCTCAGTGTCAGTGCCTTCCCCCACCATTAAGCACTTGAGGGAGGGAGGGAATATATATGTATAATTTTAGAATACCTTATGTACATACTGACATTTACCACTGTACCCTCAAAAAGCGAGCCGAGATTCAAGTATCAAATGGCTCTGCCTGTACGGCTCTTGCTAGGCATGCTTAGCTCGAGGAATGAAAGATTCTGAACATCTTCAATATTTATGCTTCACGAGGCAGTTATCCTCAGTTATCCTTTTAGCAAGTCCCATTTCTCCATGTTCTGTCATGGGCTCATTTATACTAGGCTGATTTAGTGCTAACTGGGGAGATTAGATTGCCCTGCTTGATGCTGTCAGCTAAAACTGAGTCAGTGTCTGTATACTGTGGCCCAATTGCTCAAAGAACCTTACCCTTTTCTGTATTGCTCATTCTCTTAGATACAAAAGCCTTTCTCACCCGGCTTTTGTGCTGGGGTCAATTAGCTCCTGAAATAGCTCATATAACACAAATAATAATGGCAGCGCTAATCCTTTGGGCAAGCTCTATACAATGGCCACTTCTGGCCTGGAGGACAAAGGGCTGTTTATCTTCACTGCACACAGTCTCCAGGACTTTGCCCAGTCATTTGCAGAAGAATTTATTATCACAGAGGTCATAGGTGGTTTGCATTGGAGAAGGTTTTCTACCTTGTCACCATATGGGACGTCCTTGTCTTATTCCTATAGGACTGAGCAGCGCTTCAGGTGAATTTGATCACAAATATATATGTTCAAATAACGCTATCTTAGGTAAACACGGACTTGAAAGACATTTAAAGTGAAGACTAGCACAGCACGTTTAATGGTCCTTCTTGTGTACGCAGAGAGAATTAAAGCAGGAGTGATGCCTCCTGTAAGCTGCCCTCCAGCCTGAAGCTCCCACAATAACAGTCGCATCAAAGTGGTTCAACAAAGGAAAATTAGCCTCGAGACAGAGGTAGAGTCTGGCTGTAAGGTTATTATGTCCAAGCTCCTACACTCAAAATAACTTGTTCTTTGTCTTTTTTTCCCCTTATAAATGATGTCTTCAAGGAAGGAAATGAACTGCTAGAGTAAATTAATAATAAGGATTTGCTATATGTCCACAGAAGGAAAAAAAGTGCTCCTAGCCTGTGATTCTGCAGGTTAAAACTCTCCGAGTTGCATTTTTAGATTTGAGTATTTAAATCCTTTAGAAGGGGACAGGAATGGATATGCTGACACCTCACGCTAGAGTTAACCTTCCTGGACATAAATGATACGCGCTTGGTAAAGCATGGTAAGTATGAGAAAGCAGCTTACCAGACGGGAATGGAGGGGTGTTGACTTCCATCATGTTCAGTATTTCTGCTGGCCTTTTAGCACCATAATTAGTGAGCAGAAGTGAACGCCATATCCAGATAATTTGTATTGCTCTTCCCTTCGCAGGACGTTTTGAGCTGTGGTTCTGCTACAGCTATTGCTAGCACGCATCTAGGACAGGAGAGGGATCATTTCTAGACCTGATACATGAAAATAGCACTTCCTACTAAGCATGTTTCCAGACTCCCATATCTATTAATTTCCCCTATTGTTCATTTGCTTTGCCTTGCAGTTGGTGTTTCTCCAAAAGAATGACATGCCTTCCCATTACATACTGAGGCATAATCTACCATCGTTACTGGGATATTTAATTTATATTTCTCTTGCCTTCTTTTTTTTTTTTTTTTTTTAAATTTTATTATTTTGTCACCTGTCCTCCATCTCATGCCAGAGGAAGCCTCATAGTTTTCAAGCAGTTGCTTCTGGTGGCTTCAGGGGGTGGTACCTCATGAGTTCCTGAGCCCTGAGCTTTCTATAGGATTTCTATAGGACCGGCTCATCCGAGCTGCCATGGCTGCGCGCCGAGCCTGCAGACCCGGTATGTGCTGGGAACTTCTGAGCCAGAGGCATCGGCAAATCGGTGGGATCATGAGGAGAGAAGCGTGATGGCTTTTAAAAAGATCCTTTCCAGTGTTACTCAGTGTTACGCCAATTATAGATCATCCTTGCTGGGAATTTGGATAGGTTGTGTGTTGCCTTTCTGTCTTCGCTGTTTCTCTTCTCTTCCCAGTGTGCCATACGAATTGGTCCCAATGACTTTTACTTCCATAGTTCTCTCCCTATGCTTTCTCCAATCTAGTTTTGCCAGATTTTTTCTGTTCTTGCCGATGAGAAGAAAAATAACAGTAACTTTTCATGCTCACATAAACATTTGAGATGAAAGTGGATGAGAACAGAACATGGCAAGCAAGTTGTACCCATAGTGTAACAACCATTATACCAATTGCTTTAGTTTAGTTCATTCTCGGTAATAAGATCTGCTAAACTTTCAAGGCTCAGCATCGAGGGAACTATCTTTTAAAAGAATAACAAGAAGATATGTTTTAAAATATCTCCTTCAGCCTTGGATAAATCTAAGGGTAGATGACATGTAAGTCTCTTGGGGCGCAACTTTCTGAAGCAAGTTGGATGAGCTTCCTCAGTTACTTTTTCATTAAAGAGGAGTGTATAGTGCACGTTCAGAGTACATTAATGACTACATCACCAGTAATAAATTAGGTTGTTAAGAGCCGTATGTGATGCCATCAGATCATTGTAGCCATACGGCTTTTATTCTCTATTTTTAAATGAATCTGGAGTCATATCTTGAGAAAGTCAAAAGCCTCTGAGGGTGGGGTGGGGGGGGAAAGCTGGATGGTTGACTGGGAGAGAATAGCAATAAACTTCTGGAGAGAAGAAAGCAAGCTTCACATTTTTTATTTCTCTCTCGCCGTATTTTTATGTATTGTATCTGCATCTAAACTCACGTATGATGAGGAATGCATTCCCAAACGATGGAGAGAATGTGCAGCATGGAGTTAGGCAAACTCATAAAGTGCAGTGTAAAATGGGCATTTGAATAACCACAGGAGCAGGAGGACAGGCATGCAGTAAAATGTGTGTGTCTCCTCTGTAACCTGCTGGTAACTCTCGTACAGCTGACCTCCTCCCCAGGCAGAACTTGGTTGGGCATTGGCACTTGCCAAAAAGCGTTGAGTTTGTTGTTTTGTTCTTAATCTAACTTTCCTTTCACTGCAACCACTGAATCATACTGTCCGTATGAACGCCATGGGCCATCTCCAGGCTGGTTGTGTGTTTATCTGCCAGTTTACATCTTAATACAACTCCTGTCCTCCAGCCTTTCCTCAGCATTGATACGGGAACAGCCTAGCCTTCATCCAGTCATTTAGAAAATCAGCTGTATTTACTGACTAAAAGGATTACTTTGGTCTGAAACATATCCTTCCCACATGCTGTTCTCCATTGCTTGTCCAGCTGGTTTAGTTGGCCAGTAGTCAAGTGTGTTAGAGAACCAAATCCTACATTAGAATATTAACTTCTTCTTTATTAGACATCTAATTTCATCCCAAGAGTTAGGGCAGCTTTCCTTCACGAAATGTGCTCCCTCATGTTCTTTTGCATTTCCAAAACATGTTGGCACAGAGTTCCATCTCCATGTATTAGCCTTTGCCATGAAAAGATCCCAGCTTCTCTTGGGCAGAAGATGATTTATTTAGTGGCCTTTAAAGGATTCTGACGTAATCATATATCCTGGCCTTTTTTTTTTCTGGATTCAAGGTGTTCTAGATCAAATGCCCCATACATATATAAAAAATGTTGCTGATACGTTATTTCAGCTCTTGGTGACTGTTATAGTTTGAGAAGCCCACAACAATTTATTGTCATTTAGACAGTTATTCTATCACCTGATGATCCCTCCCCACCTGGGAAGGCGAATCGGGGAAAAAAACAAGGAAACACGAGGGCTGAAATATAAATAGCTTTAGTAGGATAAGACTAGATGATTAACATTAATAATACTAAAGAACCAATACTGATCCTGATACCAATATAAAATGTACAAGGATTATACTCAGCCCATTCTATCCGTAGGCAGCCGTGCACTCCCAGCAGGGGACAGCAAATGTGGGACACTGCAAGTGCTACAGCTTCGGGAGGAAGGGAAGGGCTCAGGGCTCTGACACCGGGGCAAGGAGTTCTCTGGATCGCTGCCATTAAGGGAGAGAGAGCACTTCACAGCAAACTTTCTAATTTCTATTGAATGTGCCGTTCATGGTATGGACTAACCCTGTTGGCCAGCTTGGGTCAAGTGCCCGGGTCTTCCTTCTCCTCATCCCTGCACCTGGTGAGCTTGAAAACACTGAGACCTTGAAACCCACACACCAGAGCTGGCTTTAACGTAAGTATTTTCACAAATTCAGACACTAGAGTTTTCCCAAACATTAGAAGAGAAATGAGTCCTGTGTCACTCAAACCAGGACAGTGACTTACCTGGGGAACCACACTTGCACAAGTGTATTGGGTTCCTTTTTTTGAATTTAGAAAAGTTTTGTAGTTATTATAAATAACTGACAGAATAAATACACATTTTAAGTAGAATTAGCTGTTTGGTTTGCTTTTTGTAATGAAAGAGGATGAAGATGTGCAAAAATACAGATCTTCAGCATTATAGTCTATTTTTATCCTGGCTTAGATCACAGAGAGTAGTGTGTAAACAGTGCACCAATTATTTCCAAACAGCACATCATCGTCCTACCACCTGTTTAAACAGAATTTTACAGCTGACAGTCATCCCCTAGAAGAGACTCTCTTCCAGGACATATTTGATTTTCAAAGTTTAAAGTGTGAAATTGTGTACCCGTTGGGTTTTGTGTCCAGTTGTGCCTCTGGCTCTCCTTTGCGTCTTGGTTTATTCACCAACAAATTGGTGTGTATCGCTTGCCTGTCTCGCAGGAATGTAACGAAACTCAGTGTTTGCAAAGCTGTTTGGTTAAAGAGATTATTCCCAATAAAAACTGGTTCTAAACATCTGAAAAAACTGGACAACATTCAGATCCCAGATGGACATCAATGGCCTGTGTCCATAATGGTTATTGACAGCAAGAATTGGGGCAGGAATTTCATAAGGGCTGAAACATGTTTTTATTTCCTCGTCTGCCTTAAATTTGGGTACTGAACTGTAAATCGCTGCTTTTTTTGAAGCTAAGCTCTTACTTAGCATACAGCTGTATGACTGAGTTATTTAACGGTAAGCTAGTACGTGGATTTAGAAAAACGGGAGATTTGATGTGGTTGTTGGCAGTGTGTGTAGTTTTACAATAGATACAGGCTAGCTTACCCTGCTTCCACCCAAAAGTGCCTTGCATGATGGCAGCGGTAGGGCAATTGTAATGGAGCAGCTGATTCCCTTAAAATTTACATCCCCATTTTGAATTTGTTACATTTAAGAAGGAGGGTTGGGTTGCTTTTTTTTTTTTTTTCATGCTGTAACGAACTGCCTGGTCAGTCTTTCTGACTGCTTCAACAGCCTCCATGAACTTCAGTCCCATCAGTGCTTCCTTCACATTTCATAGAATCACAGAATGGTTTAGGTCGGAAGGGACCTTAAAGATCATCTCGTTCCAACCCCCCTGCCATGGGCAGGGACACCTCCCACTAGACCAGGTTGCTCCAAGCCCCGTCCAACCTGGCCTTGAACACCTCCAGGGATGGGGCAGCCACAGCTTCTCTGGGCAACCTGGGCCAGTGCCTCACCACCTTCAGAGTAAAGAATTTCTTCCTAATAACACATCTAAATCTCTCTTTCAGTTTAAAACCATTCCCCCTCATCCTATGGCTCCCCTCCCTGATCAAGAGTCCCTCCCCAGCCCTCCTGTAGAGCAACCCTTCTTTCTCTTCTATTAACACTGTAATTCAGTTTTGTATAGTTGCTCCCAGTAATTCTTATAGCAGTTCACAAAAAAGAAAAAAAAGAGGGAGGGGAAAAAAGGAACGTCATGGAGAATGTCTTCAGAACAGTAGAAACTGGGAAGCTGATTTTCGGCTGGCAGGTGGCTTGGTGCCGCTGCATTGTCAGCATGCCTTCCTCATATTGCCTTGTTGCTACAGGGCCTGATGCTGGCAGATTACAACTCTGTAGCTAGTCATTTTCGATTTATTTGAACCCGTTTCTCCAGTCTACTGAGCTTTCGCTGGCTAGCATCAATTCAGACACATTGCAATTCCTCAGAACCTCTACCCCATCAGATGGTTCGATCTATGAGAAATTTAGCTAGAGGCGCTTAGACAAAAAAGAAATATTGTGGCTGGGGAAGCATTTAAGTTAGAGGAGGCAGCCAGGGCTGTTTTATTACTTAGGCCTCTGTCACCTGTGATGACCCATGAGAGTGGAGAATATTGATCGCTTGTCACTCACGGCATTCAGTAGATTGCATTGACAAAGCTTGTCAGGCCTCTAATAGCAGGGTTAGTGGCCTTGGCTGCAACCCAGGGGAGAACTCTACAGTGCCTATTACTTGGCGGCCTTTAACTCTTCCAGAATTGGGAGTGAACATTGGCGAAAGTGAGGGAATCATTTTGTAGTTACAAATGCCCTTTCCTGCTCTGTGCTTTGTTTTGGCTTTAATTTCCTTTATTTTTAGACCTCTTGTCCTCATCAGCCGTGCTGCTTTTGCTACGGCAGGGAAATCGGTTTGAGACGTTTGCCTCTTCCGTTGGCATCTCCAGTCCTTGCATGAACACAGGCTATCTTGGAGAAGCTGGCTGGTCCCTCAGTCCTATAGCTGCAACGTATTCTTAAAAAGAGTACGGAGAGGGAGATACAGAGCCCAAAGCTGAGTCTGATACCTGCAACCACTTAAAAATACAGTTATCAATCACCACAGAGAGCAGGTTAGTGAACCATGGCAGATTTGTATTTATCCTCAGATCTCTGTCACTGCCACCAGCTCTTGTTACAAAGATAGAAACTTCGTGTGGTGGATTTATCTTGCCTTGACTTTATTGTCCTTGTCACCTCAGTGTAGGAGTAGGACTTGATTATTTAAAAAA
>VYXH01007087.1:546908-571729 GCA_013397275.1 Burhinus bistriatus | reverse complement strand
TCCTTTTGACCCCAGTGTAGGAGTAGGAATTGAATATTTAAAAAAAAAAAAAAAAAAAAAAAATATATATATATATATATATATACACCAGGGGACGGAGGCGGAGAAGGCCCATGGCAGTTGGACAGGATGACTGTTGTAGGTCCCCTCAACTGGAATATTCTACTCTATTCTATATTCTATTCTCTGTTCTATTCTTGAATGTGTGGTTTAGCTGCACACAGAGACGTACTGGATGCTGCATAAATGTTCAGATGTATCTGTGGCCATTCTTGGTATTTCTAACCTCTTTTTAGTTAAGCGTTAGGTTAGAAAATTGGCAATGTTGGGATGTCAGAGGCCTCAGGAAAGGCAGTTTGATTTACTGACGTGAGGCCCATGCCGCGCCTCGGTGTAAAGCCCTTGTGTCTCCCTGGCTGCCTGGGAATGGCACAGCGCGCTCAATTAGTTGGAGGTAGCACGAAACGGCAAAGAATCAGGCTTTATTTACTAAATCTCTCAGTGAAGCAAAGAGCTCATCAAGGGAGTCAGTGCATGCAAATAATTGCTAAACATTTGATGTACACACGCATTCTCCATGTTCTGTTGTCTTTTTCCAAGAGCAGCCAGGGCAGGAGTGCCACGACTGGCACGTCATTGCTGCCACGTCCCCTCTCAGTTCTCAACAGCAGCACAAAGCGGGGCTGGGTGCTGCGCTCGGGGGAGGTCGGGGAAGGTTTCTGGTCACCTGCGAGTACAAGGTTACGTGTTCTTTGCTCACTGAGACTTCCCCAGTGAGATGACTTTTGTTTCTTTAGTTTGCTTGTTTTTACCTGTGGTTTTCTTTCCAATTCACATGCTAATGTCTTTTGTTCAAGGTAGCAGAAAAAGGTGACATTTAAGATATACAATTCTCACCAGTCTTTTCAAGGAAACATGGTCAATAATGTGCAAGAAACGCATTCTATATAGAAATTGAACAAGAGAGCAGCTGATAGCGTTGCATATCATTTTTAACTAAGCTGCACTATGTATCCATTGAGAAAGTCCCCGGCTGGAGCTTAGGAACAGAGCCGAACTTTTCGAAAGAGAAAATTAGGGCTGTGGGGTTTTCATGTGCCTCTTCTCTAGACTTTTTGACCAAATGTTGTGTTTTGCTTCCAGTAATTTTCTTTGATGCTTCCAGAGGGGGTGTGGAGGGACAGTAAATAAACTGTGTCTCCTTGCAATGTGTTGTTTATGCAGTTGGCAAGAAGTGTGAAAAAGTAGTTTGAGCTCATATGAGATCTACCAATCCATACTGAATTGGGGTGCATTTACATGGAAAATGAGGATCATATCAAAACCCAGTGTGCATTTCTGAACCTCCTGTGTGAACTGAAACTGCCTTTTTCCCACAATACCCAACCTCCAACTGCAACAGACTGACGAGTGGGCAAAGCTGATCCTCAGCTCATAAAGCACTTGTCTTCTCCCCCCAAAATACCTAATTGCACAGCTGCTCATCATTCCTTCCTCCTCCATAGCAGCAGCAGCACAAGGCACCATGCCATCGCTGAAACTTCTCAGTATCCTGCTTTTCAGATGTTAAAAGCACTGATAGTTTGGTTTCAAAGATGCCCTGCTTGGCTTTGTAGAAGTTAATGATGACATTTCTGCATCCGAACAGCAAAAATTAAACCTAGCAGGAGAAATAAACACGGCGGTAATTAGGCAGGTTTCTGAACATGCTAATCCTGCCTGAGCAAAGCATAAAAACACATGCTTAAAAGTAAGTGCGATTATTAAAGCTAAACACGCACTGAAATGTTTCTCTGGGTCATTACTCAGAAACTTTCCGGATGAAGGATGAAGCTGGACACCAGGCTTCACGGAGAGCTTCCTGTCAAAGTACTTCCGTTCTTGCTGTCACTAGGTATCAGAAGCATCAGCTCTGTGTCCGGATTTAGACTTAAGAGTTTCTTTTTGCATCTACTGACCAGTTCTCAAATTCTTCCTATCTTCTGTGAGAAAAAAGCCTTTCAACCTTAGTAAAATGTATATAGTATATGACATGGCTTCCTCTGCCTACCTGAGCACAGGCTAGCTGGCAGAAAGAAGAAATTAATTACCTGTGTGACTTTGTCCCAAATTGAAACCTAGCTCTGGAAAACAGATGCCCAGCATATTAATTCACCGTATCACATTGAGCCTTGAGTTTGAATTCTCTGTGAAAGGTTTTATAATTCATATAACCTGAAATAATTTACACCTAATTAGATTTTGTCAACTGAATAATTCTGTCTCACGCTGCTTCCGCAGAATAATTTAAGCAACTTCATTTTATCCTCAAAATAGTTGTAAATGTCACACTAATTTTGTTGACATGAGCAACTTATAGGAGAGGCACTTTGCAGAATTGTTTGTCAACTGAATGTGTTATGGGCTTTTCACACCAAGTGCAATGCAGTGATGGACATCTTCTCTCCTGATGTTTTACTTAGACTGTTAAACCAATGTTTCTTTTCATGATAAGCTGGATAACCTGTTATGTCAGAGGTCTGCTGACAGTTTTTGTGCCTTGGATAATCCAGGCACTGCTGTTGAAGAGCTGACATGACTAGCATAGCCTTCGGTTGCTTTTCCCACCAACCTGAATGATCCGATGCTGTTTTGCAGCCTGGCCATCCAGGGAACCCTGTAGCCTGAGCCGAGATTGAGCCATGGACTTTACCTGTAGGTCTACAACAAGGGTCTTGGACAGTCCTTCCCCATGCTCTGCCTGCCATTGAAGGAAGGATGAAAAACCATTGGCATATTTCACCGTCACATCTATTTCAGACGTATTTTGCGGAGGCTCTTGAAAATTGATGTTTGTGCAGTGTTCCAGTTAGGGTCACCATAGTGGTCTTAATCATGGAATCACAGAATGGTTAGAGTTGGAAGAGACCTTGAAGATCATCTAGTTCCAACCCCCCTGCCATGGGCAAGGACATCTCCCACTAGACCAGGTTGCTCAAAGCCCCATCCAGCCTGGCCTTGAACACCTCCAGGGATGGGGCAGCCACAGCTTCCCCGGGCAACCTGGGCCAGTGTCTCACCACCCTCAGAGTAAAGAATTTCTTCCTAATATCCAATCTAAATCTGCCCTCTTTCACTTTAAGACTGTTCCCCTTCGTCGTATGGCTCCCCTCCCTGATCAAGAGTCCCTCTACAGCTTTCCTGTAGGCCCCCTTTAAGCATTGGAATGCTGCTAGAAGGTCTCCCCGGAGCCTTCTCTTCTCCAGGCTGAACAACCCCAACTCTCTCAGCCTGTCCTCACAGCAGAGGTGCTCCAGCCCTCAGATCATCTCCGTGGCCCTCCTCTGGACCCGCTCCAACAGGTCGATGTCCTTTTTCTGTTGGGGGCTCCAGAGCTGGAGGCAGCACTGCAGGTGGGGTCTCACCAGAGCAGAGCAGAGCAGAGGGGCAGAATCCCCTCCCTCAACCTGCTGCCCACACTGCTGGGGATGCAGCCCAGGATGTGGGTGGCTTTCTGGGCTGCCCGCGCACAATGCCAGCTCATGTTGAGCTTCTCATCAAGTTAATGCTACTAAGAAGAAATTACAGAAAGTTTACATGGGTGTGCAAACATGAAATGCCCTGTGGTGCCACCCACAGGTGGCTTCCTGAAGGCATTGTTCCCCACATCTCCCAGACCTGGCCCAATTCCTGCCCAAAGGAGCTTGGTATGAGGCACTGTCCAGCTGGAGTGTGTGCGTGGGGTGGAGGAGATTACTTCAGTGGGAGCAGGTAATTGGATTTGCTGACATGAGATATTAATTTTATGCTTTTCCTATTAAAAAGTAAAATAAAATTTAAAAATATAAAATTACTTGCACTCAGATGAGCTTGTTACACAGAAGGTAAGAATTATCTACTGTTATATTTGTTATACAGTTACTTCTTTTATTGAAATACTTGAAAGCTTGTTGCTTGGTGTTGAAGGCCACAGGTTAAGTCCTGCACTGGATTGTTATGTGCTAAGTAAATATGGTCTATTTGCCATATTCAAATTAGGGTAGATAACAAACATGAAAGCAGACGACTTTAAGATGTAAGAAAACATTGTAATAGCTTTTGGAAAGGAATTAAATGTTTCAGAAAATTAAAAGAAACTGAGATAAAGCATGTCTTCTATGGTTTTTGTAAAGTGCCATTCAAACTTCCTTTAATATCTGTGACATTTGAAACTTGAATCCTGTTCTTCTTTGCAAATGCTATAGTTAATAGATATTTACAGCTAAGTTGTTGATCCAGGGTGTGTGCCAGAAAGCTTCACAGTGCTGCTACCTTGACTCATGCTGTTCATGTTGGATTTTTCACTTAGTCTCCTGATAGACCAGACTATTTTACTGTTTGCAGTTTGCAGAGTAATGTGCCATAGCATCAGATGAGAAGCATTTACTTATTTTTGAAAAAGAATGGAAATGTTGTAATGGAGCTCCAAGGGCTAGCCTGCATTCATTTAGAAAGTATTGGTGTGTGCTTGGGGGGCCAAATCCAGATTTCGTTTTACAGAATAACAAAATACCTGTTGTTGTCTTCTGAGGCTTGGTTTTTTATCTCTAAGTTTTGAATGTGAGGTATTACCTGTTCTAATTTTAGTCCTTTAATGAAACCCATCGTTAGCCTGGATTCTCAGCTGAGTCAGTCGGTAACACTGCCGTGGGTCTCTTCCCAGCCATGTGCCATTGCTGGGACAGCGTCCCATCAGTCCCCTTTTCCTCCCATCTTCCCTGATGTGGTAGGATGTAAATGTGAAATAACAGCCATTCCTTATCTCTTTGGTCGCAGTTGACCACTGAACGTGTTTTAAGGGTTGGAGGACCGAGGGTGAACCACAAAGCAGGGCGGTGTGGCTGGCCATCCATATACACAGCAGTCCCTTTTTCCGTGCAATAAATTGTACATCTGTGCGCTTACCCCCACTCTTTGAAAACATAAACGTACTTCTGAGTGCATTAGAAAATTCAGCCATCGTGGCCGTGCCTAAGTAGGAGAAGAAATCTTTAGACAGCCTTCCCCTTATTGTTGAGGCTTGTCTGCAGCTCTTCTGAATGCTGTAATTTAACTGAGCCTGCTGAGCTTTAATCAGCTTTAATGATGAGGATTCATACTGGGTAACACTGTGGTAGTTTATTGGTTTTCCACTCTACCTCATCAAATTTCTTTTCTTTGACTAGGTGGCAGATAGACTGCCACGTTAACTATAATTTTTAGCAACTATATTTCTAAACAGCTTCTGTTGTAATATCATTGTGATTTGTTTTGTAGTATACTTGGCAACTCAGGAAATCCGAGTAGTGCCATGGTGTGGGCTGGGCTGGCCACTAAACAAACAAGTAGATGGTTACTTTGGGTTAGTGGGGCGCACACAAACACACAGGTTCCCATTGGAGATGGTGCCTTGACTCTAACTGACGATCTGGGGATGAGCCCCTTTGTGCCATCGCCTTGGGGTTCCTGGTGTACCTGAACTGGCACCTGAAGGCCTTGATGTGGTGCGTTCAGGGCTCTACTTTCTTGAAGTGTTCTTATAAACTGTTTCTGATTTGGGTATTGATGTTTAACTTCCCCCTATTTGTTGAGTGAACGAGAGATTGTATATTTGGTATCTCTGAGATTTATCTCGTATTAGATCCTGATACCACAATGTATGTTTGATGGATGCCACCTTGGGTATCACGCGGCACCGTTTTGGCGCTTTGCAGTGCCCTTAGGGGCTCAGTCTGTAGGCACTTTGGGCCAGAGGCATCGTGAGACATAGGGAGCAAACATCTGTAGAATTCACTTTGAAATGGATACGTTGCAAATTAATCATGCTGGGGTCTCTGATTGTTTTAGCAAGAAAATCACAAAATAAAAGGCAGCGTGTTTGGAGATAACCTGGCCTACTTGATAGTAGCAGGGTGAGGTAGAGGATGCATAAGGTTTGGTTCAAACCTGGTTTGAGCCAGCAATTTAGCTTTTATTTGCCTTCACTCAAAGCAAGTAGGCAAAGTGTATACTTTTCAATGGGTATATAAATGAAACTTTTCAAGCATATATAAAGATAGGCACTATTCAACCAAAATTTCTTTGTTTTACCATAATAGTTCTAGGTTCTCCGTAATTAACTGGCAACACTTATGTTATGCTCCCTTTATATAGATGCTGCAAATTGTTGTAACCAACGCATTAGCTGGAAAGCCAACAAGGCATCAGGACAGTTGTTGATGCAGACACCTGACTTGTGTGTCTCCCTGGAGGAAGAACAGCAAAATTCCATTTCTCTGGGGAGAAGTTTATTTTAGACAGGAAAACAAACTCTTTTTATCAGGAAAAACCCCCAAACCTTTGATCATTCAGTCTGATGTTTTACATGCATCGCCTGTAGAGATTTATGTCCATTAACTTGCTTTTGAAATAAAGGCTCTCTGATAGAAAGGCTCCATTATTGATTTAAAGTCTTCCAGGTAGGGGAAGACTTACTGGGGCCAGATACAAGCTGTTTGATTTTTTTTTTTTCCCTTCCCCTTCTAAAAATTACATGTTATTTTCCTTTTGTGTTTCTTTTGTCTCATCTCCAGCAACAAATCCCTTAGAGATGCCTGGGACATGGCTACCAATATCTGGTGTAATTCACATTTTGAGAGTCTAATCTCGTTGGCAGCGGTCCTGACCTGTACCGAGAGATATGCAGATACGATGCTTCGGTGCCATCGCATGAATTATCATGGCAGTAGATACAGACAGACCACATTCAGAGCCATTGGGTCTTGCATAATTTCCAGAAGAGCTAAGGAAGATTTAACATTGGGGCATTTACATTTTGTTGTTGGTAGGTCGGCTCCAGACTCCTAAAGTAGCCACCAAATCACCCACACTTGGGTGTGCTCAACCAGTGGAATTATATCAGCACTGCTGTTAGAAAAAGAAAAAAAAGAAAAAGAAAAAAAAAACCCCAAAACCTACCAAAACAAAAAAAGAGAGGAAGATGCAAACTGTGACATGGAGGGTGTTTTATAAGAGAAGTTGGTCCTGACAGATTCAGAGGAACCTATGTTGTAACTCGGGTTTCTCCTGTTGAGCACATTTTAGCTATAAAGCTAATTGTCATAAGACTGTTCAAATGACTCCCTCCTAGTTCTTGTCTGGGTACCAAAGGAGTCCACGTTCTGTTTTTGAGCGGATAAAATCCTCCTCCTGGAAGCATTTGTTTATCATATTACAGCTTCACATGAGCTGAGCTCAAGCCTGACCCCGATGTTAAGTGTCTGTGGTAGATTTCATTACATCCATATACTGGAAGTCCTGCCAATATACTGGCAGCAAAATCCTAGTGGAAAATAAATGGCAATAAAAAAGAGAAATGATAGCCTCTGTGAGTGGTGAGGAGCAGAGCTTTATTGAGACCGGACAACCCTAGAGATGTCACTTGGCATACAGACACGAGCTTAAGAGAGTGCGAGTGAAAGCTGATATTGGAATAACGACTCTGTGGCACAGACAGGGGAACAATTTAATTAATTGCACCGAAATTTCTTTGATGAATAGTTATGTGGTGATAAGCATGAGGTCGAACAGTAGAATGAGTTTCAGCTTTTTAATGGGCCAGCACAGCTGCAGTTTTGGAAGTGTTCCCATTTTATTTTATTTTTTTCCCCCTCTCAGTTTTCTGCTGTTGGCTCCCTGTGCGCCGCCGCTCGTGCACACACGTGCTCGTGCACCCAGGCAGGCTCGGTTCCTCGCCCCCTGCCCCGGCCGGCCCGGGGAGGAGAGCTGGCCAAAGCCACTTGGCGAAGGTAGCCACTTTGAAATCAATGCCAGATCGAAAGGAAATTGTAGGATGGTTTCTTTATGAATCCTGCATTTTTTTCTTATGATGCTTTTAACAGGGCCTCCACTGCAACAGTTGTATGAAGATTTTTAATAAAACTTTTCTGGTCTCCAGAGGAGGAGGCATGTCTTTGTTGTTGGAGAGCTGGAGGGAAGGGAAGAATGCAACACAGCTGGAATTTGAGCATTAATCCTGTGATTCTTGGGCCATATTTTCAGACAGATCAATTACTTCTGGCTGTACCCAATCTCCAGCCATTTCCTCGCAGTGCAGGGCTCCGTTTACAGGCACTTGGATGCTGCAGCTTGACATAACCTCCCAACTTTATAGAACTTCAGCTGTAGGTATCACCCGTCAGACCCGCGGTCACTGTCACCTATGGTTTACCATGAGCCAGTAACTGAAAGATTAGGGCTAAGAGCTGTGGGTGGTGCTGGCTGGCTGGCTGGAAGTTATATTTAGTACCACTCTGTCTGACAACCTCTGTCGGAGAGCCGCAGCCTGCTTTTTGAGAGGCACGGGATGGGTTGTGCAGGTTTGGTACGGGGTTGGCTGTGTGAAGGGCTTGGAGAGAAAAGGCACCGTGTTGTGCAGCCGGAGAGGGGGCGTCGGGCCAGGCCGTGGGGAAAGAAGTCGGTGCCTCTGCGGGGATACGTCCCTGGAGATGTGCTCAGCAAAAGGGGAGACCCCTCTTCTGTTATCCCAGGCTTGGGGCCAGTGAATAGTCTGCCAAAACCGATATGAACTCTTCGAACAGAAGGAAAAGCAAACATGTAAATAGCTGATAAAACCTGTCAACATCAAAACATTTTTTTCACATGCAGCAGAGCTGCACGGACACCCTTGTTTTTGAATCACATTCTCCTATTGCCCTTTTTTTTTTTTTTTCTTTAATTAGAGTAACAGTGTGTTACTCTCCGACAGCAGCTTCCCACTGAGGTTTGCATTGCGCTTCGCAAACGTTCGGTCATTGAGCCATGGAAGCTGAGACCTGGATGCCAGCTCCATCGTGGCCATCATATGGGCCTTCCTCCTGGTAAATAACAACGTGGTCTCTCAGTGCAAGATTAATATATATACAGTGACTTCTTTTGGATTCAAGTAGCTCATAGCGTGGCCTCCATGAGGACTTTCCTCCTAGTCTCCCGCTTCTTTCAATGCTTTGTGAATATATAATATTCTGCAAGACACACTGTTATCTTTAGTAGCAGACATTTGCCCCGCTCTCCCTTTCCAGCCGAATTCATGTGACTGTATTTTAATATCTGATTTATTAAGGAGGGTCACTGGTAGGATTCCACAAGAGTCGTGCGGCTTTGGCCTTTGCCAGCAACTAAAAGTAACGGAGGGGGGAACTGCACGGTTAGTTCAGTTGGTCGGTCGGGTTTCTTTTTTCTTTCTTGGAACTTTGCCCATCTTATTATGAGTTCTTTAGAGAAATGAAATGCAGCAGTAGCTTGAAGAAATCATGGACACCTTCCAGCAGTAAAAGAGCTCTGGAGTCAGTATATAAGCTTTCTCCCCTGGTTGCAGTTAGGAAGCCAGTTGACAGTATAATAGGCTTTTGGAGGGGGGCGCGATGGTTTGTATGTTCTGTTTGATGTTGCAAATACTGAGCCCTCAGGGAGACCAGGAAAAAGGATGTTCTGTTCTTTAGGAAAGGAAAAGATTAACCTGAAATGTGAACTAAAACTTAGGAGCTCTGCAAGACTTAGGTGTGCCAGAGATGAGTTTGCTTACTTTAATGGAAATATCTCCTGTCTTGCAACAAAGGCGGGCAGTGTTTTTGCTAGGATTTGGTTAGAAAAGTAATGTGTATGTGTTTATATAGAAGTAAGAGCTGCAGCCAGGGCTCAAGGTAGGTGACACTTGAAAGCACGGCAATTCCCTCAAAATGGGTTTTGGACAGTTTGGGTGCTTCTCAGAGTCAGAGCGACTTGTAACTGTTCTCAAAGAAAGTCTGGAAATCATACGCGGTCATTGTTTTTCCAGAGATTTCTGGAAAAAGTACTTCGGATGCATTTCTTCTTTCTCACTTCTGCTTCCATTTATATCCACGAGGAGATTTCTTTTTTAAAGACAGGGCAGAACCTCTACTATTGCTTTTGATAGAGCTGCAGGGGAAAAAATGTAACCCTTTCCTTTGAGGTGTGATCTGTTTGTCCATTCTTAGTAAGTATCAGTGAAGACAATATGTGTGGCTCTTTCTCAGCAGAAGTTATCTTTTCATATCCTTAGCCTTACCTGCAAATTCAAGCCTGGCAGAGTCAGGCTTTTCTGCTTAAGCTTATGCCAATCTGACAAAGTTTCATCTTGGCTATGTAGACACCTGCTTGCTTTCACGATTTCGTGGCCGTTGGCAATAATGGCATATGACAGGTTTCTAACACTGCAGCTAGTGTAGCTGTGGTTCACACAGAGGCACTGTGAAAGATGTGTTTGTCTCCTTCAGGTCACTCTTAATCTTTTACGTTGCTTACAGAACTTACCTTCCTCTTTTTTCTCTGCTTACCATTGCTCTTATGATTTCTTATCTTCAGGAGCAAATAACAGGAATTTGGGTCTGGGAGCTTCTTATAATCTAAGGATATGTGTTATTCATTTGCTTTGGGTACTTTATCTTCTTTATCTGAATCTCCTTGTTTCTTTAAGACTCTTTTATTACTGAGTGATAAAGCAATGGGTAATGCTTGCATCTTTAGTGAATATAGACGGGTGGGACATTGGATTTGCTATGGTAGGGAGAAAAGAGGTATTTTTTTAATCAAGTTTACACGTACACAGCTAAGTCAAAAGTTCTGCTACTTAAATAAGTTAGATGGCATTAGTTAGGCTTTCAGTCATCCAAAAGGACTTCAGAGAATTGGAAAAATGTAATCCCTGGGGTGCCCTGCAGTTGTTTCCATCCCATCTCAAGGATTTCTGAACTTGTAGGAGCAGAACCCAAATTTGGTGTATGGCATGTACCCATGTCTGTGGATGTGCTTGTCTGTGTGTGTATATTTATGAGGAAACACAAGATAATTGTCATTTGGTAGCGGGATTATAGCTTGTTTTCACTTATTTTGTTTCCGCTGTACTTACAGTTATTGTCAGAGTCAGTTGAACAAGTTCTTATTTAATGTACAGTGATACCTGAACAACAAGTTCATCTGCTATAACAGCCTATTTTCAGTGGACTACGGTAACCATAACACCAGGGAATGAAGGTACATGAGCACAGTTGTAATTACACAATGGATCTTAATCTGGGGTGGTATTGTGAGATATGAATCTATGGCACTTTCCAGCTGAAAAATCAATAAATAAAACTTCAAGCACTCTCAGCACTTCAGATAATGGGCATATTCCAGGATTTAGCACCTGCTCTTGCATCTCTCTCAAAAATAGCATCCTGAGCTTTTAAAACTTGCCTATCCTGCGGGAATTTCCCATTTAGCAGGAAAACTCTGCTGAGCAATGGCTGATAGTCTCATCTTGCAATGTTTTCCTCCTTCAGGATAAATTGAGTTTCCAGTTCTACAGGCTTGTGTTTCACAGAAAGATAAAGGAGAATTTTTTGGTAAAATTTAATGTTCTCTTGTTTAGTTGAAGAAGTTTTAGGTTTTCATAACGCTGTGTGTTTACAGAAAATACTGATTCTCTTCACCTGTAGTATATTATGATCCCAGTGCCCTTTTGTTGTAGCTTTGTACCAGCCTAAACTTCAGAGCAAGTTTAGGCTTTAATCCAGATGCAGTCTTCAGATCTCTGGAGGATAAAATCTGCAGCAGCTTTATTCCCTCACTTCTCCTTTCCCCTCCACCCCAAAATATATTATGTCAGTAAACATGACCCTGGTGATCACAGAATCCCTGGGGTTGGCAGGGACCTCTGGAGATGATCCAGTCCAACCCCCCTGCCAGAGCAGGGTCACCTAGGGCAGGTTGCACAGGATGGCGTCCAGGTGGGTTTGGAATGTCTCCCGAGTCGGAGACTCCACCACCTCTCTGCGCAGCCTGTGATTTTCCCTGCAGTTTTGTTGTCATTCCCATGGCAGAAATTGAGGGAAAGATGATGAGATCATTTCACATAAAGACTCTCTTACGAATCTAGTCTTCCTAAGCTCTGTGTAGTCAATGAGATAAAAACCAAACTTCCGCAGAATTATTATGGCCACTGAAGTTTGGTGCCTGCTCCCTCTCTGGAGTGATTTCTCATTTCTGTATAGGAGGACTAACCTACTAAATTGGATGCCCAAGGTTAGGCGTTGTGAACACTTTGAAGTCATAACTAGAAGTCGTAACTTCAGCGGAAAAAGTGCTCAGTTGTTGCTTGACCCGATGGGGCCATGCTTTACATGTGCTGAAGTATACTTGTCCTGAGTACCATCTCCGATTTCAGCGAGCCTACTTACAGCACCAAATGGTAAGGACATCTTTGTGTTTAGGGTTCTTCTGGGTAAGCATCAACAGTGGTGGTGCTCCAGAGAGGGAGCACCCAATGGAGCACCCACCTCCCTTTGAGGTGAGATTTGTGTTTTTCCAATAAGTGCCTGAATCCCAGAGCCAGGCTGGCTAATGTTGCCTAATGTGCTTACTATCCTGGGAATTTTTTCAAGAACTGTTAGAAATCAAGAGTATGGAGTTCCAGGCACTTCAAAGTCTTCGTTAATGAAACTTTGGCTAAAGCAATGTCTTAAAATAGAATGCGGAATCAGCGTGTTATCTCAAAAAAGATTTTTTTCCCTTAAATCCCTTAGAATTTATTAGGTGGGCGTGAGCAAGAAGGTTGGCTCCAATAAAAACCTAGCTTTGTAATGATTAGCAGGGGCCCAGTATAATTTAAGATATTCTTTACAGTTTATAAACACAGGCTCATAAAAAGCGTAGATACAAGGAAGCTGTGACTTTAAGTCATTAGAAGCCCAGTGGTTTGATAAAATAACAGGAAACAGACAATTTATTATGAGCAATCTCAGTAGCTCTGGATTATCTATAAAACTTTTATGGCCCTCCCCAAGTGGCAAGAGGCCATAAAACTTGCCTGAATGAGGGACTTGTTAATTTACTTGTTAAAGCAAATTAAAAATTTATAAGCGCTTTTAGGTAAATGAGATCTTCTCTCATTGCTGCCCTTGCGGGCTCAGGAGTCCTAGGAGGAAAGAAGTGGTTGCGCTCAAACATCACAGCAGAACAATAAAAGCTATTAAATTGGTTCAGTTTATTACTACAGAGCCAGGCAGCTGTTGCCATGGTTTGCAGTGGGATGCCAGAGGTTGACAGCATGGCATTTCTGTGGCCTTAAAAAGAACGTAATAACTGTCCCTTTCACCCACCCCAATGGCTCCTTCCGTGCCTCGCTCTTTCCTCCGGCGTTCATGTGGAGCTGTTCAAGTCAGTCTTCAGCCTGTCGCGGAGACGTCAGCATCTCCTTTTATCGTTCCTTGTCTTAGTTGTTGTAAAACAGGTTTATGAACCTGTTCCAGCTTACCTAACCAGGACACTTAACAGCAAAACAAGTTTTATTTTATTCCAATGCTCCTGCCGTAACTGAACGCAGCAGTGAGGAAGAAGGGCCTGGCAAAGAAAACAGGGTTGTTGGGCATCTTTGAGCAATCTTTGAAAGCTGTTAAAATGGATTTGAGAAGTGTTTCTCCAGATCACTTCAGTGACAGCTTCTTACAGCAAATGAGTTCCAGCTGGAAGCACCATGAGGAGTTACACTTTGTCCTTTCAGCTCCAACTCAGAAAAACCCTATTAAGAAATAAAGTTTCTATTGAAAAGTCTTAATATTTAGCAGAAGACCTGCTTCAGGTAAGGTTTTGAATGAGGAGAGATCTAAATCAAGCGGCAGTGAACTTAACAAAGCCTCTCCTGAGCCTTTCTTCTATAAGCAGCTTGTCTCTACTTGTAGTTATTTCTGTTTTGTTCAGGAAATATCTTTTACAGATCTAATATTATTTATACAATGAGTTAACAGCACTTCCACGAGGGAAAGAGTGGCATAAATTCAAAAGGTTTATGTTGTGAGCACCTCAGGTGGTCAGTTCAGATATTTTCAGGTGTCTTAAGACTGGCACCCAAAAGTAAGCCTGCCTGAACAGTCAGTTGTCTAAACGCAGACCGCAGCTTTTAACGCATGTTTCGTCCTTATGTGTTTCATTTAATACCCATTTCATCCCAGTATGATTTGTATGATTATATAATTCCTAATGGATATGGCAGGTGCTCACCTTCAGAATAGGAAATAATTGGTGAGAGAAATATGCGGAGTACATGGAGAAAGTCTAAAAGCATGGCCTTCAAGATAGGCTTCAAAGAATTGGGGCAATTTAGTTTTAAAAAGAGAAAATGGAGAGGAGATACTGATAACAGGCTTCAAACACAAGAAGATTGCTGTAAAGAGGAAGGGAAAAATCCGTTCTGTGTATCCATGATAGATGGGACAAGGTCACACTGCAGGCAGGAGATGCAGTTGAGATGTGAAGATAGCTTTTTAAAGGTAAAGACAGTGAAACGCTGCACTAATTCACCTGCAGTGGTTGTAGAGGTCACTGGGTGTCTTTAGCAACAGTTTGGGCTGGACTAGCTGGTTGTCTGCGTGTCATGAATGGTGCAGGAACAACTGGCCCTTCCTGCGCTCAGAGGGATGGGCTACAGGACCGCTTGAGTCTGCGTATTTCTCTGGTTTTCTGTGATTTTTATAATGCTGAGACTCCTCGGCGCTCATAGACTGCAGTAGGTAAGACAAGTACTCAAATACTTCAGGCAATGCTGCCCCAAAGTCTTTATTTCCCATGTGGTTCACCAGGGAGAGACAGATGTTTAGCAGGACGCTTTTCCTTCATGCTGCTAGACCAAACAAAAGCTTACAATCTCCAGGAATTCAAGTATAGCGATAGTAATATTCTGGCACTTCCATCACTCAATAGTTGTATTATAAATATTTCATGGAAAAACTGAATCATGAAAGTATTATTTTTGTAGTGTGCCAAGAGCAGATCCAGGCACTTGGAGCATAAAAAGTATGAAAGTCACATTTTAATATTGTGTTATCCTCACTAAGTACAGTGTTAGTCTGAAACTGTCTGACATATAAAAATAAGGCAATGCCTCCAAGGTATATTAATGGTGGTTATGTGGCTAATGGTTACATGGCAAACTCCCAGTACATTCATTTTAGTGCACACATTTCTCTGAAGCAGATATGACTGGCTGGAAAGGTCTCTTGGAATCCCATATGGCATCCCCAGGGACACCACTTCAGCCACATTTCACTGAACCAAAAGTGGATATGAAATGAGCCAAAAGCTCACTGTCTTTCAGGGGGGTTACGCTCCTGCCTCTGCTAGGCACATCTGAAACTCCCAGCCCTAATCCTTGAAACTCATAGCGATGACAGCGCTTCAAGTTGGATGATTAATCTTTCATGTCCTTTCATATCTAACTACTGTTCTGGTTCCAGATTTTGGAAACCTGAATTCCAAATGGGTTTGTGGGTGTTCTCAGCCTTTCTGGATCCAGCCCTTAACCTGTAACAACCTATTTCAACAAAGGAAAAAAATCAAGTATTGAGGCAAAGAGACTGCTTTGTTCAGGCTGAGTCTTTGAGATGGGTACAAGCACATAGAGTGTTTTTATTGCACGTGGTCTGTTAGGGAAACATCTATGGAAATACATAGCTATTGTTGGAAGTATGTTGAGCCCAGCATGTTATTTCTGGCATAATTTAGATGGAGGGAGATGTCTTGGAACAGCTAATGCCCCATTGGTAGGGCATCAGTTGGCAGGTAGAAGACCCAGGTTCGTGACCCTGTTTCTCCTGACTTGAAGCAATAAGCAGAATGTGGGTCTCTCTTATTTGACATGGTTGCAATACAGACGTTTCTTGGTGCACCATGAAATCTCCACTGAACACCACAAAATGAATCCAAGAGGCAAGGTCATGCAGTTGACTCCTTCCCTAAACCTACGTTTTGTCAAGGCTTTTTTTCAGTGTTTATTGGTTTAGCCTTGCAATTCAATGTTTACATAAATTACATGATTAAAAGCAAAACAGGAACCTGGGCAGAATGTGGTTCCTGTTAAAATTGTTCCCAGTTACTTGCGAACTTAACCCTTTTGAAAACCAGACACTTATTGAGCTGCCTACATGTTTAATGAACAGCAAGCGTGCTATTCAAGTGTTTGAATTTATTCCCGAAGGTATTTCTTTACAGGGTTCATTCGTACAGTAGCTAGGTGATGGCAACAAATACGGAACAACATCAGCCTTTGGCCATGCCCTGGGAGCAACGAGACCGACTTGCCTTGGCTTAATTTAAATCATAACCTGCCAAATTGGTGCAGACCTGCAGAAAATTCATCAGTAGTTCTAAACTGCATATCTGATTAGGGAACCCGTGAATTAGATAGCTTGGTGTCTGTGGTGTAAAGATTTTTTTATAGCAACTAGTTTTTGCATGGGCACAGCTTTGATGAATACTACCCTATGTTCTTATCACAAATGAGCAAAGGAAATATAAATTAGAAGCTCATAAATATAGGATTCTCGTTTCCTTTGAAGAACTTTATTTCAATACGGTTTGCATGCGAAGGCTTTCGTTGCTTTCAAAAAATGAATTTGTTTTTGGCGAGACTGTAAGTAATGCGTAAGCCATAACATTATAAGCAGGTGTCCTTTATCTGAAGTAGATAAAAAGGGACATGAGATCTGTGAGGGGTTAATTCATATGTTCTAAATGAAAATGGAATTAGAAAATGAATTCCCTTCTAACATCTCTACTCAGCGTGCAGATCAAAGCCATCATAGGAGTAAATTTATGTCTGATAGCGTGGACGGTTTCAATGCACACTGGCGAAATATCATGCTGATTGCTGATTGAAAACAGTTGTTAATTCTCTACTTCACTAAATTCAGAGTGGAAAAACTTTCCTTAATAAAGAACAGATTGAAGAGAACCAAGACCTTACTGTGTGGAAATTAATGGCAGATGCATATACTGGTAGTTAAAATGTTTCATTAGATGTTAATGTCTTGCTGTGTTTTTAATTGTTCAGAAATTAGCCTCTAGAATATTAAAACCATCTGTTTGTTATCATGATGAAACAGAATACTTAAATAGTTATTAATTTTGTGGGCTTTTTTTTTCCTTGTCTGCAAAACTTTGATCTGTTGAGATTTCAGTGGATGCTGGATGCCAAAGTGAAAAACAATTTTAAAACACCTTGGTGCTCCAAATATCGGCATTTGCTGCCTGCCACCCATATTTTGCATGCCTGCTTTATTTCACAAATTATTATTCACCAAGGAGAAGCTGACGTTTTTTAGTGCATAGAAGGAGTGTGCTGATGCTTGCTGAGCCTGTATAATGGTTGATTTAAACTGTAATATGGTGTGTTTTCACATGCTGATACTTAATTTTTTAAGTCTTGTGGGTCATTTTAAAGCCCAAATATTTCAAAGCATAGAGGGGGTTGCATGTAGATCCATCAGCACAGGGGTTTGTCTTCCTTCATTTCCAATTATTTACAACTATTTTTGATCTTTTTTAGGATTGAGTTTTGGGGGAGTTGCAGGTTTTTTGACAGTTTTTGGGGGGTTGGTTTGTGTTAGGTTTTTTTTATCATGTAGATGAACAGTAACGGCCTTCTTTCAGGTCCTGATTCAGGTAAATAGTCCTCTTTGTGAGAATGTACGGCAAACATATTTCCAGCCTAACAGTGAAGATGTGCTTATTTTTTTCCCCACCTGAGATGACTTTAACTAAGTGCTTAAGTGCCGTCTTGTGGGGAGGCCGTAACATGTATGTTTTATACACAGCTCTCCATTGTGAAGAGCACAATTTATAACACATTTTGTAATGCTTGTTATATGTGACTTAAGTGTGAAAATTTATTCAGTAAGTCTAAACATTACTTAGAGAGCCATTAACATATCTTTCCAAGTGATTTTTGACCTTTTCCTGAATAAGCACTTTACAAATTATTAAATGCCAGAATGAGGATTAATTCAAGTAAGCATGATTTGATAGTAGTTCTGTTACAGGTTTTTTGCACTTATCTTAAAACAATAATGAAACTCCACTTACCGAGTATATGACTATATTTTCAAGACAGGTAAGTTCAGTACGATTTCAAAGTATATGAAAGAGAAGTTAAATTGTGTTTTTTATCAGTATAAGATACAGAAATTGTCTGTCAAGTAATTATAGCAGACACCCACTTCCCTAAATGGATTCTATATCCCTTGATTTCAGTGGGCACTGGATCTTGCCCTGATTCCTTACCTCTCTGTTGAGGCTGCCAACGCAAGGGCTAATAACACTAGCTGGCAGAATTATTTTCTGGAAATGATGCTGGTTTTGGACTCGGGCTGAGGCAATCAAACATTAAATCACATTTGGTCACTGTGGACAAAGGACAGACTCCAAGATCTACCAGGAGATTTTTTGACATTTGCAAATAGGAGGACTCATTATTTCAGTTGGCAAAAGCAGTCCAAGGTGAAAGCACAGTGCTGCAATATATTTTACATTATTTCTCAGGATGAGAGAGGAAGAGAAGTAAGCAGAAAAAAAAAAAAAATCCCCAAATCGTGTAGAACAAAGCCAAAAAAACAACAAGCTGGGTATTGTTAGGAGTTTGAAGGCATTCTGAATTTTTCAAACCAGCTGCAGCTCTTACTATGTTAGTCCAGGGCAAAAATTCAACAAGATTTAAGACATGAAGTCAAACTGTGGTTTAAGGATGTAATTCTTCAGCGTTTCGTTTCCTGGTAGTGCCCGAGTCCTTCCCAGCCCTTCCCACCATCGCCTCCTTCATCGTGTCAAACTGAAGAACTGATCTGAGTTAGAAGCAATCCAGGAAACAAAGAAGGAAAAAAAATAACCTGGTCATTTCTAACCTGGCTCAGTTCCCTGCAAAGCCCTGGCATTATCTGCAGCCCTACAGCCCAGGGAATCTCAGAGGTCTGGGGAAAAGCTGCCCGGAGCAGGTGGGTAGCAGCAGGATCAGGCTCCTTGAGCAGAGGGGATGCTGAGAAACTATGGCCGCAGGTACAGGAAAATCGTGACTTGTTAGTGCCAAACACGCCGGTGTTACAGAGCAGCACCCAGGACCGCCGGCAACCTGCGCGCAGCCGGAAATGCTGAAATACCTTACTTTGTTCAAAGAGCTTCCCTCCAAAGAGGCTGGAGCGTGTAACACAAAAGTTCCTCTAAGTGGCAACTTGCCATCTATCAGAAGCTAATCCAGATTTAAACAACTTAAACAACGGTTCCTCCCTTTGCTTTTCTCCTGAGTTATTTGTGATGACTAGCTTCTCTTCATCTCTAAACTCATCTCCACATCAATGACAGCTGCTAATGAATTCAGAGGGTTCATTCCCTTCCCTTCTGTGCTTCTTCAAATAGATTTTCTTTGCCAGATACTTCAGCTCCCCTTTCCTGCTAACAAATTGGTACTGAGGTATATTATTATGACTTTTTCTTCTATCAGTCAAGCAAGGGGAAAATACAATATGTATAGACGTGAGTTATATGTCAAAATG
Source organism: Burhinus bistriatus (assembly GCA_013397275.1). Lineage (NCBI taxonomy): Eukaryota > Metazoa > Chordata > Aves > Charadriiformes > Burhinidae > Burhinus > Burhinus bistriatus. Next base: position 552,377 of record VYXH01007087.1, on the reverse strand, counting down.
CTTTTACTCCCCTTCCCCCCTTCCCTTCACATTATTAAATTATAGAGAAATACTATCATAATAGCCTCTTGGCCAAGTCACAGAGAGCAGAGTTATGGTTCCCTTGATAAATTGCAAAACATTATTAAGTTTTGCTCTCTGGACTGAGAGTATTGGCATAAAAGGACATCAACCACAGTCATATTGGTCTTGATTGCTGCTTAATTGCTGCTTGTTTGTGTTAGAGATCATGTGGTTTGATTGATCTTGCCCTGCTTTTGTCATTATAGTTACAACTTCCCAGTTTTCTCCTTGTACAGAGACCACAGGATGACTTTTAAATCTTGAATTATTTATATGGCTGGCCAGTTAAACGGCTTAAAATAGTATTATATTTTTAAGCCAATAGCTCAACCTTCAAATCATTATTTATGCAACCAAGTTATTAAATATTTATTCTGGGCTTATATCGAACTATGAAATAACAGAGCTCTTTTAAGTAAACAGCGGCAAACATCTTGAGGTCCGTCCATGAATACTGATATTTCCTCCTTCAAGACTTTTATTTACTTCTGTAATGTTAACTGGGTGTCAGGTTAGTGGTCTACATTGAGGGGAAAAAAGGATGATGGTAGCCGTGACTTAATTCAAGCAAGCAAGTACTGTCACTCCAGTCTTTTTCAGGCTCAGTTCATGGAGCTGCTTCACATCCTTAGATATTCCTAAAGAAGTCTCATCCCATCTTGCATCTCCCCTGCGCATGAGGAGCGACCATCCTGTGGACTTGCAACAAGTGAAATTCTACAGAAACTACCTCAGTTTTATGTTGCCAGTCATTAAAAAGGATGGGGGGTCTTTAGTCGAATTTGCAGAGAGCTATAGAGCTGCAGTGCTGTTAAGTTTTTCAACCTGGCCTGCTTGCTTTTTGTTCCATCATGCGATTCATTTTATCTTCTGAGATACTTAAGTATTCTTCCAGTAAGTTATACATTTCAAAGTCAACCAGAGGCCAAGCAGAGTCCTTGGGGAGTTGGATGTCAGACACTCCAGGCTAAACGGGACGATATTTCTGTTCTTCTCTCCCCTTTCCAGAGATTCAGGGTAAAGGTAGGGTGTTTGCCTCCGCTTTCCTACCTCGCCTGACCTTTCCTGTACAACTGAAGTGAGAACTCGGAGGTCCAGGGCTGAGATGGGGACAGAGTCGAGGCCACAGGCTGGACCCTGTGCCTGTTGCCACTGAAGCAAGAGCTGGCAATGGTCTACCAAGAGGGATCTGGAACATCATCGTTGCCAAGTGCTCTGAAATAGGCTATTCTTACCCAGAACATGGGGGTAAAACTGCCAGCTTGGTTCTCCATTTTTTCAAATGAGCAAGCTGAAATGGAACACAAAACCTAGTCCCCGGTGGAAACCGTTGCAGCAAATATGCACACACTGCTCCTTGGAGCGTATTCCCCGGGCTTGGCGGGGGATATGTAGCTGTATGTCCATGGAACTTAAAATCTGGTTTGTGGACGTACAAAGCAGAAGCAAGGCATGTAGATGGTGTAGATGGTCATCACTCAGCTGAATAGCATGTAGGACTTGTGCATATACGGATCAGAATGGCCTTATATCCGTGCGGACAAGGAAGGTACGCTTGTACCAGGCAGGAATAGGCACTACAGCAGCTGTGTTTCAGAGGGGGCTTTTATCAGTACATAGGCTAGTTTCCCTGACACAGAGCCCGGGGAGAGCCCTGGAAATCCAGGGAGGGATACAAAGAAGCTCAGCAGTGGGACTGAGTAAATACTAGGAGGGGCCGATCAATCCTACCCTGATTGCCAGCGCTCGGGCCGCCTCCGAGCAGACCAGCCGGACCCTCGCTCTTTATCCCTCTCTGCCGCGGGAGCCTGTGCTGTGCAAGCTGCTTGGGGAGATTGATTGGTACAATGGAGTGCTTTGCAAGGTGTAATTTTAAAGGCCGTATTTCTCACTGTGCAACCATCAAAATGCAAAGGGTCAGAAGAAGCCTATATTTTTTTGCAATTCAGCTTTTAAAGTGTGCTGAAATACGCTTCATTTGTTGCAATTGCCAACAGCTTGCTGTTTCATACCACTCTTAACAGGAGCTGGGGAACAGAGCAAGTCTGTTACACTTTATATGTTGTATAATGTATGTATGATTCTGGGGTGTGATGAGTTTATGCCAAATTTATCTTTGATTTCTGTGTAAACAGCACAGAAAAAAATGATGGGCTGCATTCTCTGTGTAACTTAGATAAAACAGAGCTACAGAGCTACTTCAGAGTACCTTCTGTGAGCTGCATGTCTAAGGTTGCCCGAGCATATAATGAAGGAGAAGAGGATCTGGAAATAAATGCCCGTTCTCTTTATCCCCCACCCCCGCTTTGGCAAGGATGCTGTTTATTCTTAGCCTATGTTGCTTCTGCTGTTGCTACTGCGAGCAGAACGCAATCACTTGGTGTTTCTGTAATAACAATGCTAAATAGCTAAATTCTCCCCAGGAGAAGAGGGGTGTAGCTCTGTTTCTTTCAGTAGGATCTCCCCCATTTAAGGCGGTAGAGGATGAGTTCCTCTACTCCAATGTACTGAGCAAGGGCAGCAGCAGACTCTGGATCAGCTCACAGGCAGCAGGAAATGACCATCAGTGCTTTAGAATAAGTAAGTTAAAGACACCCTTGTTCTGTATCATAGAGCTAATTAGGTAATTGTTTATAGTTATGTGTTCAAGTTCTATTAGATTTGGGGTTTTTTGTCAACAGGAAATTGCAAAAATATATATATGTGTGTTTATTCTTGTCATAAAAAGAATTTTTTGAACAGGAAAAGTACTTCTCAGTAGAGGCAGGAAGGAAACAAAAGATAAAAATCTTGTCTTTGTTGGTCTACTTCACTTTTACCATACAGGTACGCAAAATAAAGCTTCCTGTTCTGGTAGGGATGTCAGATCCCAGGATGATGGCTTGTAGGCCCTGATCTTCAGCAGCTGATGGTTTCCTGGAGCATGGGCATTGGTTGTTTGAAGATGAAATATCAAGACATACACAGATAGCCTCTCCTAATGTTTTATTGTATCTCTTAGGTAACAGGATTTTTCTTCCCTGGTGTGAAAAATGTCTTTGTATTAATACTGTTGAGTCCACACACGGTGTGAATGCTTTTTCCATATTTACTGCCTAAACTTGTGTACTGTAAATATTCTTCCTTCTCATTATCTCACCTCTGATTTGCTTTCCTTGTGCCGCTTGTCTCTTTAGCTAGTCAGGCAGATGTCGTGGTGGTGAGCATGGCTTTGTTAGAAATGCAGTGTAGAGGTCTCGCTCCAGATCCACAGCTGCTTTGTTGAACCATCTTTAAAGCTTTGGGTGACATACAAGTGCTGTATAAGTGGTATTTGTCTAACTTACGTCAGTAGGAAGATAAATTTAAATGAAAATATTTAAATGACAGCTGTTAATCATGGTTTAAATCACAAGTAACAAGCTTTGATTTACATGTTTTTTTTCTTGCTATGCAGTTCTCCTTTTCTTTGTTTTCATACAGCCAGATGTGTTCTCAGTCATTGATAAAATATGTTTTCTTTGCAATCAAATATTCAGTCCTACATGAAATCTGGTGTTGCTCTTTTCTGACTGATGAGAGACACTTCATGTGTGTGTGTTTGCTTGGGTAAGGCAGGGACTGGCTCCTTAGGGTGGGTTTGTGCAGTACTGTAAGCGGACGTTGCTGCCGTGCCACTGGCTCTGAGTAGCACAGACAAGGCTGTACTTCAGTGCCGTTGTGATGTATGTGTGTCAAAGCTGAGCTGACCAGAAAAGTTAAAAAACATTTCCTTATTTGTTCTAGATAGAATTTAAAAAGCAGCACCCTTTAACTCAACAATTTTTAAGAATTTAAAAAGCAGCACCCTTTAACTCAACAATGTTTAACTCATCGTCCTTTAATCCACTGATGTTATCCTTCTGATTTCTATATTCAGTTGTTCTGTTCTTTAAAATCAATTGCGCTTCAACATGAATTGTCATATTTTGAAATCAAAGTTAACAGATTTTACGGCAAAAGATGTTTCATTTAAGTGCAAAATGCTGCTACAATATATATTTAGATTCACTGATGATTTTCTCACCCTGCTGAGTGGGTGGGGGTTAGTGGGAGCTGTACTTACCTTTTTGGCCCTAAGAGCACATTAAAACCAGGCTCCTCAGAGCACGTGGTGACATTCATGTTATAAAAAAACCAAATGGGTAAAACCATTCAGGGAGTTGGTTGGGTCAGCTCCACAGCTGGGTGCTGGAGATGCTCCCAATGCTGAACCATGCATCAACTTCAGAGGCATCTGATGCTAAAGAGGCTTCAGTGGTCCATCCCTTCCCCGTCACCCCACCTCACACCAGCTTATGGTGATGCCCAGTGCTCTGGCTCCCTCCTCAGACCTATGGCTCACGTGCCATTGCTGGGAGCTGTGAGGATACAGCCCAAGACGGTGCTGAGGAGCACCCTGTGACCCTCCCTGCCTGTGACCATGCGGGATGGGAGTGGGAACAGGCCCTGCCACCCACCCCCCCCCCCCCGGTACCCTCCCTCCTGCTTGTGTGCTGTGAGCCAAACTCATCCTGTGTGTGGAGCCCTGAAGAAACAGAGATGAATTCATGGTAATTCATGCTGAGGCGGTCCAGCCTGTTAACTAGGACCTCACTGGGTTGAGCCAGGCTTTCTTTTTTCTCACAGGCTGAACTGGCCGTTGCTTCCTGGCCTTTGGCCACCTGGAGCAGCCCGCAGTCGGCAGCAACCACCTGATTTACTGGTGTTTCTGCCTAGATCTATGTGTGCAGCATTTGGGAAAAGTATGTGACTGCCAGTAGTGACAAAAATTCACATCTTCAGAGCCTAGCTTGAGCCTGGGCTCCTGTGAAAAGCCCAGCGAGCAAGTGGAGGCAACCTCTGTGTATATGAAGGAGCAGATAGAAATGTCTTGGCACTGTGTAGGGCTGTTGCCCTGGTCAGGATGAACTACTGTCATGGGTTTGGGACTGGACTGTACAAGTTCAAGCTTTCTGGAGTCAGCAAGCATTGCTAACAGAGCACGTATGAGTCTGCTCACCAGCTGATCTGAGCTATAGAATATATTCACCCAGGTAGGAGCTCGATCAGAAGAGTTTTGGACTGTCTTGTCCTTGCAAAAGCTGTATAAATAAAGAATGACAGGCAGAACTGAAAGCCTAAAATTCCCCTCCCTGCAGTAGGGTTATGCATCCCTTGGGGAGCAGGTGTCCTCTTCCTCTAGGACTCTGGTAAAGGCTTAGCTTGCTGGCTGCGCTATAATAGGGAGAAGTGTTAGTATTCATAACTTTAAAGTATAATGTAGCAAAGTAATCCTTTAATTCCATATGGTGTGGAAACTGAGGCGCCGCGAAACTATACCATAGATATACTGCTGCCAAATGGTATGGGGTTTTAAATTAAAATATATTTAAAAAAAAAAAAAAA
>VYXH01007087.1:410852-546860 GCA_013397275.1 Burhinus bistriatus | reverse complement strand
TGCTTGCAAAATGTATTGGGTTTTAAAATAAAAAATATTTAAAAAAAAAAAAAAAAGAGCTTGGAAGAGCTGCATTAGGGTGTTTTTGACATGATATATAAGCTCTGTGAAAAAGGCTTTTGCTAAATTCTCAGTAGGTTTATTTATTTTGCTTTTTGTCACTTGCTAACCAGGCACTGCTACTATGGAATTATCTAAAGTGGCTTAGGGATCCAGCAAAGCAAACTGTGGTCCTCAGAGGATGATGCTCCCTGTAGTCTGGGGCTCGGCTGCCTTTTTATCCTCCCTTACACCTCAACATGATCGACTATCTCTGTCCTTCATTCTTTTTCTGAGACAAAAGGCAAGAGAGCCGTGTTGTTATGAGTTAGCCTTAGGAGTGTTTTATGGCTTATGCCACCCATCCTTTAATTTCACAGAAATGTCTGACTAATGTAGTAACTATAGCACTATTCCTGTAGATCTGGCCTACTCCTAAGCCTGTATATTTAGGTTTACTTTACCCTTTAGCTTTGAATGGGTAGAAGGAAGCATAGCAGAGAACTACTTTCCCTGGACACATCTGAATATTCAGTTTGCACTTTCACTGTCACAAAATAGGGCTGAATATTTCCCTGGTGCAAATATAGTTCCATTAGATTTCAAGTCACCTGAAAAGCTCTCCATGCCCTGAAAGAAGAGTTGCTCTTAGTGCTTACTATTACAGCAGTTTCACATTGATGTTTTTGCATCTTTTTTGGTTTATTCATAATCTTAGCAGTTTCTGGCCAGTTTCTTTATGACCTGTAGGCCTCAGCTAGTCTCTGTCATTTTTTTTTCTTCATCAAATGGTCACTCTTAGTGTTGCATGCCTTGCGCCTCTCCTCCTCCCCTCCCAGTGCTGTAACCCTCTCACTCTTTGTGTCCCTCGTGGCAGCTCCAGCTCTGCGTTTACTTTGTGTTGCTCTGCAGAGCAGCGCAGAATGATACGTCTGAAGTTTTTTGGCTCAGTTTATGAGCAGCAGAGCGCTCTTCACCAAGCCACCCTGTGGTGAGTTTGCCTTGGCTGAGGGCCCGACCCCCACCCAGCCGCTCTCTCTCACACCCCCCTCANTTCCCCTGCTCCAGCATGGGGCCCTCCCACAGGGGACAATTCCTTGAGGAAAAATCTGGCGCTCTCCAGGGGCCGCGGTTCCTTCAGGGAATACCCACCGGCTCTGCCGGGCTCTCCCCGCGGGCTGCAGGGGAATCTCTGCTGGGGCCCTGGCGCGCCTCCTCCCCCTCTTCCTCCCTCACCCGCCTCCTCGCGCTTTTTTCCCCCCTCACTCCTCAGTGCTCCGACATTTTTCCCCTCTCTTAAATATGCTTTGGGAGAGGTACCTCCAGCTGCGGCGACGGCTGAGCCGCGCTGTGGTGGGGGCCGGTACGGAACCGGCTGGAACCGGCTGGAACGGGCGGGAACGGGCGGGGCAGCGCCAGCCTCCCCTCACAGGGGCTCCTGCGGCCCCGCTGCCCAACGCCGGGCAAGCACGGCCAAAGCGCACAGGCGTCACACGACTCCTGTCTGTACAAAAGGAAAGAACGAAAACCCAGGTGAGTGCGTGTGTTTTCAGGGCTTTTTTTGTTTGTTTGTTTGTTTTTTTAGTACACTTTGGCAGTGGAGCCACCTCACCATTAGAAATCGTTGTTGGTATGGCCGTAGCCGCCAGAGCAGTGAGTGGGATTATCAGGGTCCCGTAGCCTGCGATTTACTCCACAGTCACCCACTGGGAGACTGTCCCTGCTAAAAAAACCCCTCTAAATAGACCAGTTTTGGAGAGCAGGGAAGACCCATTGTTACTCCCACTTTTTGGAGAGGGAATTGGGTGTGGTGAAGAATCAGAAATGAAACCCACTGCTGAGTCCCAGCCCAGCACTTCAGCCAGCAGCGTCCTTCCAGATCTTTTTTGGTTTTTTTTCCGTTTCCTTTCTTACTTTTAATAGAAGTGTAGTTATCTAGTTGGCCAGTTCTGCTTGACTTTGAGTACCCTCCAATAGCTTTAAAGGCATTACAAAATATGCCTGTAATGTGACAAAAGATTTCCAGAACTATGATGTGATGATGCTAAGAATGGTCAAAGACTCGCAGAAAAGTTTTGGAGAGGTGGGTGTGCACCAGGGTCCCGGCCCAGCGCCGTTCAGCCTGGACAAACGGACTTGGGTCATTGATTGTCAGTTTTTTAAACGTACCCCATCTGTCGTACTCAGGGAATCCTTGAGGCTGTGCAAGTTCATTGGGAGTCAGCAGCACTCTGTTTTTAGGGTTTTGTGCTTTCAATCTAGACAATGTCTGTATTTCCTCTTCGTGAGACCTTTTAGATGGATCCCTACATGGATAAATTCACTCCCCCTGTACAGTGAAAGCATGGAGCGAAGTGCGCTTTTTGCAAACCTTTCTTCGTTCCTTACTCAGTGCAAATTAGAAGAGTAATGGCGGTGTTAATGTGGGAAGGTCCTCAGTGAGACACTTGAGTAGACATTATCAGAGTTTCATGCTGGCTTTGCTTTTTGCATGGGGTACCCTGACAGGAATGATACAGGAACAGGAGTTCTCAATGTTGCACTTCAGATTTTTTCCAAGGAGAATTGCGTTTTCAAGGGGAAGCTGATTTTAGGGTTCCCGTGTCCCCCAGAGTAATGCACCAAATGATTGCAGTGTAACTAAAGATCCAGTCTTTTATTTGCAAGCCTTTTTTAGCACCACTATGTTATTTCAACGTCGTTTTAATTTTAAGTGGTTGAATCTGTGCGAGTAGATCGAAATGAGCCATTGCCTATCCACATTAAGTGTTCTCATGTGTGTTTCTGTTCTTAAAAGAAGACAATGGGCGCATTTCCATGCTTTATTTTTTTAATTTAGCACAGATTGATGGGTTTTGGAATAAAATGTAAACCCTCAACAGTTTGGCACATGGAGAAACTCAACTTGGAAAAAAAGAAAGGAAAATATGGAAAGCTTATAAATCTTAACTTGGACTTACTTCTGAGTTTGCTGTCTAGTCTATGTAGTTCACTTTGTTCCTACAGAGTTTCAAGCTCAGATATCTTGGTCATATTCTCTTATTCCTTGTAAATTGTGTCTTGAAAAATGACACCTGCTGGGTTTTTCTTGTCTTCTCTGAAAAGAGCTGGAATTCGCAATGTAGAAGAAGTATAGAAATTATGCTGTTATGATTAGTTAGCAAATAACTAACGTATGAAAATTGTGTACAAGATAAAGTGAGGTTCTAAAAATAAAATTTGAGACTGGAAAAAATTCTTCAGGCCCCAGTTACAGTAAGAGTTTTTCCATCATTGAGTGGATGTTGACAAAAGACTGCGTCAGGGAAACTTGATCCATTTTCCTCTGGGTTGTTAAATTTTAAACCTGAGACCATAAAATTACAGTACACAGTGGTCCTAGATAAGATCTGTGAGTTATATATGAAGTATAAGACTTCTTGAATTCGTTATCCTCCCCTCCGCCTCCAAAAAATACTGCCTAGATCTATTAGATCTGACTGATAAACCATTCGATTTGAAATAAAAATCTTTTTACTTGAGAATTTCTGGCTGAGCTGTGGAATATTTAGTTTATTTATTAAATTGTAAGTGTTTGACAAATAGCTCTAGACCTTATGTTACATTTTCTTTGAGATGAGAGTACACCTGTGCCATTTTTTACAGTTGTGGTCATGCATTGCAACTCAATTGTGTGTTTGAGCCTGTAGTTTTCCATACTTTCTCCTTTCTTTCTTTTGACTGATAGAGAGCACCCAAAACTGCCCTTTGCTAATGAGGGGAATAAGGGACAAAGCTAAAGCAGCGCACACATACCAAACTTGCAGATGTGATTTGCTCTTATAGCAGTAGGGAAAAACAGATAATAACCATTAGGGTGAGGATGCTTTGTTCACTCCTTTAGTGAACCTGCGAGAGGTGAGCAGTGTATATAGGTGTGAATATGTATCTGGGAAATAGAGCAAAAATGTATGTCTTGTGTGCATGTACCTATAAAAGAGAACGTGTGTGAATTTTTGTGTGTGCTCGTGCGGTGTGTTTCTGGGAGAACTGGAAAAAAATGAGAGACAGAGAGGAGAAGGGGGAGGGGGGGGAAGGCGGTGCAGAGAGTTCATGGACAAGGAACTTTTGGTGTCCAGTCATAAAATGGTGATGAGTGTGATCATCTATTTCTCTACAGTCTGAATAGAAATTACTATGAAAGTATTAATAATTAGAATAAGTTAGGAGGAGTTGTTTGGTATTTGTTATATGAATACTGGTAAGTATAGTAGGTTTCTCATAAAATACTTCATTAGGTACCTTGCCAAGTATTTTTGCTTCATTTACGTCTGCTGCCACTGTTTACGTATGTGATTTTAAGTCTACCTTTCTGAAATTGAGTTTTTGCCAATATTAACCTCAGGAGTAACCAGTCTTCACAGAAAATCAGTTAAAATAAAGCATCGACAAACCTAAAACAAAATTTTAATGCATTTAAGCAAAATATAGAGAAAGATATGTTAAAACAAATTATACATTTTCATCATTGCAGTAGATGTAGTTCATATCTTTCTCTTGCTGTATATATGTTTATGTGCTTGTGGACATGTGTGTAATGTATGTACATGGTAAATGTTCCTTTCAGTACACTGCTGTTGTAACATGTTGACCTGCACAATCCACAGCGTAAGAGAAAGCAGATGTGTTCTCAATTGTATTGAAAAATATAGTTTGTAATTTTTTTGTATTTTTTATTTATTACAATGCCAGTAAAGTTCATTAAAGCTGGTTTGACAGGCAAAAAACAATCTGATACCTATTAAGTAGATCATGTTGCTTTATGAACGTTGAGGTTACTCATTGAGGTTAGTACCAGGCAGTGTTGTCAAGGGGCTATTCCAGAAAAAGGCTTCCCTGGAGTGATGACTGCTCCTTCCCCTGGGGAGATTTGCATTGATCCTGGATCCTCAATACTCTTAGGCTGTAATGAGGGAGGGATTGATTATACATGTGCTTTGACTATGATGGTAACTTTAAAAACTGCATCTATGGCATAAATAACTTGAGAAGTCTAGAAGTTCCCAAATAGGAGGTCTTAAACTGTGATTTCCTTGGGACATGGATGTTGCCACTTTCTACCTGCAAGGTCTTGGCCCGCACACGATCTGTCATGCATGGCTTGGCTCTCTGCATTCGTGGTCTCGCTGAGATGCTGCCTTGGCACCAAGGCTGCACCGTGCCGGTGGCAGTGCTGCAAGCACCACGTAAATGCTCCTTTGTGTAGATGTGGGGTTGGGTTAATGAAGAGCAGTGGACATGGGACTTACCTGAACCCGGCTAAAGTCTTGCTGTCTTTGTTTTTTTCTCTTTCCTGCAGCTCAAGCCAGGTCAAAACAGTTGCCGAGACAGTGACAGTGAAAGTGCCAGTGGGGAATCGAAAGGTTTTCGTCGAAGTAGCTCTCGGGAAAGACTCAGCGATGTAAGTAAAACTCCTGCAGCCAAATACTGCTTTGATTAACCCCTGGTGTAGTTTTCTGAGGGGTGTAATTCATAACAGGATTTAGTTTCTGGGATGGTTTGTTGCTAAAATCCCCTTCCCTTCAGAGGGCTGGGAGAGGAAGGGGTAACTTAGGTCTCCTGCCCCAGTTCAGTAAACTTCTTAAAGTTTGGTACAATGTCTGTCTGTGTGAAAACACTCATTCATTTTGAAATAGTTGAAGACCATTTAATGAAGTTAAAATACTCTGCAGAGTTGAGAAGTGAGACGACCTCGTTTTACCCCAAGTGGGGAAGGAAAAGAATGTATTTCTTTGGGCTAAATACTGTCTTTATGAAAAGTATTAAGAGTGTCCAGAGAGACTCAGCTAATTTATATATAATGAATTGATATAACATGGCCAACAATAGCATAAGCTCTGCCTTTATTGCTCTTCCTAAACTGCTGTGGAAGTTCTAACATGGCAGCTCTGCGGAGAATGTTTTTCTCCATTGAAGAATGCTGGCCATTCACTGAATGACATGCATGAATTACTCGGACTTACAGATGACTACAGAAATCTTTCTGTTGCTGCAATTAGATTATTATTTATTATGTGTACCATCACAATCCTTGAGTGTTTTATTCACGGCTCTGGGTCCTCTGTGCTACATGCTTTACAACACAGAATATAAAGACAGCCCTGTCCTAAAAGAGTATCTAAATTGGGGATTTTGTAGGTCAGATCCTTTGCTGGTAAAAGCATGGATAGCTACATCAGTCAGACCAGTTTGTATCAGCTAGCAATCTGGCCCTACTGCTAGCTAACCCGCATTTTGGAAATGGGGATTTTATTGATAGCATGTCCATGTAGATTTGGATGACAGATACCAGATGGTGTCCTCTATAGGCCAATCCAATAAAACTGAATTGAGCAGACATTAAAAGAAATACCTTTGTAAAGGATACATTTTGTTGTGCAAATTTAAGCCTGAAGGCACACGGCTAGTAATTTTTGCTGAATTGCGTGTGTCCCTGGAACAGCCACCTGATTATTTTTTTTTTAATTTTTTTTTTTTCTGTGAAGGTGTGAAATCTGTAGCAATCTCCTTCCTTATCCTTTTGTCCCATTGTTTTAGAGGTCCATTCCTCCCCCAGAGCCAACCTTTATGGGTACATTCAGCTAGACGCTTCAGAGCCTGCCCTTGATAGCTGTCAGGTGAGGTCAGTCTCAGGGCTGTAAGATATCTTTGGAAGAGGAGAGTGAAACCAGAGGAGATAGTAAGTAAATGCTCTGTACAGGTAGCAGCAGGTGGNCAACACAGAATATAAAGACAGCCCTGTCCTAAAAGAGTATCTAAATTGGGGATTTTGTAGGTCAGATCCTTTGCTGGTAAAAGCATGGATAGCTACATCAGTCAGACCAGTTTGTATCAGCTAGCAATCTGGCCCTACTGCTAGCTAACCCGCATTTTGGAAATGGGGATTTTATTGATAGCATGTCCATGTAGATTTGGATGACAGATACCAGATGGTGTCCTCTATAGGCCAATCCAATAAAACTGAATTGAGCAGACATTAAAAGAAATACCTTTGTAAAGGATACATTTTGTTGTGCAAATTTAAGCCTGAAGGCACACGGCTAGTAATTTTTGCTGAATTGCGTGTGTCCCTGGAACAGCCACCTGATTATTTTTTTTTTAATTTTTTTTTTTTCTGTGAAGGTGTGAAATCTGTAGCAATCTCCTTCCTTATCCTTTTGTCCCATTGTTTTAGAGGTCCATTCCTCCCCCAGAGCCAACCTTTATGGGTACATTCAGCTAGACGCTTCAGAGCCTGCCCTTGATAGCTGTCAGGTGAGGTCAGTCTCAGGGCTGTAAGATATCTTTGGAAGAGGAGAGTGAAACCAGAGGAGATAGTAAGTAAATGCTCTGTACAGGTAGCAGCAGGTGGCAGCTGACCATTAGCCTGTCACTGTTGCCATCCTAGCTTTCTCTGAGCCCTATGGCAGTTGAGAAGTCACTGCAATGAACTTCACAATTACACAGCACGTTCCAGCAAAAAATTTCACAGCTCCTTACAAACATGGTTTTAATTTAGCCTTGTCACTCCCTTGCAATGTACTGAGTGGAGAGCTCTCAGGCTTATTTGAGCTTCCCAGCAGCTCATATCATTGCAGTGCCAGTCCTGGCAGTGAGAGCAAAGTCCTGCTTCCCCTTCCACCAGTCAGATACAGTTTTTCTCTGGTGTTTTTACAATACCTTCCCTTTGTAGAATCATAGAATAGTCTGGGTGGGAAGTGACCTTCAAAGGTCATCTAGTCCAACGCCTCTGCCATGAGTGGGGAGATCTTCAACTAGATCAGGTTGCTCAGATCCCTGTCCTGCCTGGCCTTGAATGTTTCCATCTACCACCTCTCTGGGCAACCTGTTCCACTGTTTCAGCACCCTCATTGTAGAAGATTTCTTCCTTATATCTGGTCTAAATCTTATGTCTTTTAGTTTAAAGCCATTACCTCTTGTCCTATCGCAACAGGCCTGCTAAAAAGTTTTTCCCCATCTTTCCTGTAGGTCCCCCCCTTAAGTACTGGAAGGCTGCTAGAAGGTCTCCTTGGATCCTTCTGTTCTCCAGGCTGAACAACCCCTGAACAACCCTCTCAGCCTGTCTTCATAGCAGAGGTGCTCCAGCCCTCTGATCATCTTTGTGGCTCTCCTCTGGACCCGCTTCAAGAGGTCCATGCCTTTTCTGTGCCGAGGGCCCCACAGCTGGAGGCAGCACTGCAGATGGGGTCTCACGAGAGTGGAGTAGACGGGTAGAATCCCCTCCCTCGCCCTGCTGGCCACACTGCTGGGGATGCAGCTCAGGATGCGGGTGGCTTTCTGGGCTGTGAGCGCACGTTGCCGCCTCACATCCAGCTTTTAATCCACCAGTACCCCCAAGCCCTTCTCGGCAGGGCTGTTCTCAATCCCTTCATCCCCCAGCCTGTGTTGATACTGGGGGTTGCCCTGACCCAGGTGCAGGACCTTGCACTTAGCCTTGTTGAACCTCATGAGGTTCTGACGGGCCCACTTCTTGAGCTTGTCCAAATCCCTGTGGATGGCATCCTATCCCTCAGGAATGTCAGCCACACCACTCAGCTTAGTGTCATCTTTGTCTTGGCACTATGGCAAATTAATAGGAAGCGGAGAGCAAATATAACTTCCCTAGTGCACCTGAGAGAGGTCATAGGGATTCACAGGTTGCTCAAAAGGAATGTTATTGTAAACATATGTGAAAAATCTATATTTTAAAATGTTATACATAATCTATGTTTTGCTTAATAAGTAAGTTCCTTTATACTTTGATAATTCATTGCAATACAAGCATAACTCTCTGTGGTCTGGTAGTGCCAGTTCAGCTGAGATTTGAAAAATACGCACAAGATAACTGTCATCTTACCTCAGTGTGTGGTGGCCTTTCCCAGACTCTTTCAGTTAAGAGAAGTAAATACCATTCTGTATTTCTCTCGCTCCTAAAGACAAACATCCCATGTTTTTAAATGACGGGGCCTTACAAAGTGGTAGTGATACTTCCACTTCCAGATATAGGTCCTCTTATGCACAAAGATGCATCAAGAGCTTAATAAGGTTATTTTAAACAATATCTTTTGAAGGAGTGAGTTTTCTAATGATACCTACTGATTACTGTCCAGAAGAAACTACAGTCTAAAGAATAAGTTTTCTCTGAAGATCCTTTTCTGTTTTTACAACTATTTTCTCAGAAAAAAAATAAGCAAAAGGTGTCTACTCAACACAAGGTAGAACAAAAATACAAAATATTGCAGGCAGATTAACCCTGAGGTCAGAAAGCAAATTTTGGACATGAAATAATGACTCTCTACCGATGTAGCCCGACAGCATTGTAAGATTAAGCATGGCTACTGCATGGAAATATGTATAATGAAAGAAGTGCATATACTCTAGGTAGATGATCAATTTTCAAATCCCTAGTTGTAAGTAAGCTGTTGAAATAGAAATGTTAGCTTCATGAGCTTTAATGCGGAGCCTAAGTGATAGCTTAGTGACAGATGCAGAATGAAGGAGATAGTATAATGAATATCCAGTTGCAAACTGACATGTCAGTGGCTTCATTCCCTCTCCTGTCAGATATCTTTCAACTCTGCATATTGTAAATGTACCTACAGTCCTTGGATAATGCAGATTGATGCAAAGTGTGTTTACAAGGGATGACTCCTTTCCCGGCTAATGAGATCCAAGCAGGTAATTTGCAGCATTTGCAAGAGAGGTGGTCAAAAATAAAAAGAAGATAATTCAATGAAAAGACCATGTTAAACAGGAGACTTTTCTTATAATGAGGCTTGAAATAGCATCAGACAGTAGGAAGAGGAATATCCTATGTTCTTGTCAGATGCAATGCAGTGAGACTGATTTCCGTCAACTCTTTTCTTTGTCCTCATCTTGCACACATGTACACACACGCACACAGCCCTCTGTGAGTGAACATAATTAGCAGAGAAGTTGACCTCTGCTAGATTAGGGATAATGATTGCTCAAATGCTCCATTGCAAGCGTTTGACAGTGCCCTAATACATCTCCCCGTTTGAATTTCATAAACCCATTTCTCTCTGCCTTTCTCCCCTATATAGTATTTTTTGGAATGACAACTTGTTTTTTCCTTTATGGGCAGAGGTAGCTCCAGGGGCCTAAAAGAGAAATTGGAGAGCTGCTTCTCCTTTATATATAGGGTGCTGTAGTCAGTTTAATCTCATCAAAATCTTGCCAGTAGTAGAATTCATTTTGTCGAGATTTTGCTTGGAGACAAGATGGCAGCACTTTCTCTTTTCCTCAGCTTGGAGCTCAGTCAACTTGTTTCCCTTATCTTTCTGTATGTATTAATTTTTAATTGAGTCTTCCCACTTTGGAATACGTGGGATACTTTTTAGCCGTTTTTTACAAAGCAGCCAGGAGATTCCTTGTGGAAAACATGAGAATTACAGCTAACCTGGATGGTAAACGCACAGAGTATTCAGGGGTTCAGCCACCTCTTTGCTAATCGAAAACAAATCAAAAAACCTGACTTCTTTGGTACACATTCCTAAATTCTTGATCTACCACAGAACTGAAGCTCACACTCAGCTGTAGATCATTGCTAGGCTTGTTAAAATCTGATGTCTGTGAAATGACCCTTGCTCATCATTTTGGTAATGATGATGCAGTGGCAGTGCAAGCCTGCACTGACGGGAGAGGGCTGACAAGCTGCTTTGGGTAGCCTCAGCCCTGTCTGCTGCTTCTGCTGCTGGTTGCAGGCTTTCAGCAAGGGGATGAATAGTAAAAGTCTCTCATGTGGTCATCAGCTGGGAGGCAGCACAGGTCTTTCACTCTTCCTGCACAACAGAAGCATGGACTGCCTGACCTCTGCTTGCTTTTTCTGAACAAGGAATCACAAGCTGGGAGTAATAGTTGGCACCTTTCTGGCTGGAATATTGTTCCAATTCTACAATAGGGAGTGGGACAGGAATCTTTCCATTTGTCCCCTACATTAAAGGTCTTATCTTGGGCTCTCATCAAAACTGACACACTCTTTCATGAGTGCTTCCCTTTCCCCAGTGCTTTGTAGCTGTGTGCTCCTACTGCATTGTGTACTTTGTGCTTGAGAATAGGTTACAGTGAGGTATCAATGAGGAGTAAGTCTTGGAGTGCCCTGCCCACCAGGTATGTTGCTGTCTGCTTCAGGAAGAAAGGTGTCTATGCCCCCAGCAGTGTAATCCTGTGGACAGCTCATGGCTTCGGCCTCAAATATGCGGTATTTTCAGTTCTCTGTCTCCCATTCCTCCCACCTGTGTACTGAGTCCAAAGACAGACAAAATTGAGGAAAGGTCTTTGGGTTATGTGCTCTGAAATCCTTAGTACTTCTCCTTCTCCAGAGTATCCCCAGTAATCTTGGCTGTATCTAAAGTGGAAAGCAAAGCTCCGTGTGTGTTTGTGTATGTGTGCCAGAAGCTGATCAGCTGCAGTGGCTGCTTCTTTGTGTGTGTGTGTATGTGAGGGTGTGTATGTGTGTGTTTGTGTGTCTAAGGTTGGGTGCTTAAATGCTTTGTTGCATTATGTTAATTCCTCGGCAGTGCAATCAAATTCATGTCGTAATTAAAGCTGTCAGTTGGAAGGCAAGCCAATCGCCAAGAAAACACAGCATAACAAATGAAGTGAAATGATTCTGCGTGTAGCTATACAATGCTTCGCCAGGCATGAAATTAAATAAGTAATTTGATGTTGACATCAGAAATTGAAATGATACCCACTGTTCCTTTATTCAGTCAGACCTGCATAAACAATAGCCAGAACAAATATGTACAACACAGTCTTTCTCCCCACCCAGCTCCCCAAGTAATGCACAATATATATGCAAAATGGGTATAA
This sequence comes from Burhinus bistriatus, assembly GCA_013397275.1. Lineage (NCBI taxonomy): Eukaryota > Metazoa > Chordata > Aves > Charadriiformes > Burhinidae > Burhinus > Burhinus bistriatus. The sequence goes on along the minus strand of VYXH01007087.1, from coordinate 534,968 downwards.
CTGTGCCTTCCAAGACCTCAAGGATGTAATTTTCTTTGGTACACAATAAACTAATGCTTACACGAGGGTTACTACATTTTTGCTCCTGGGCCAAAAGTTCTCCTCTTTGAGAAAGGAAGGGGGAAAAAAAATGCAGAAGGAAAATAACAAAACCAAAACCCTGTTAATTTTACGCAAGCGAATTGCATTTTGCTGATGGGTACCTGATGCAGGCTTCTGCTGGTGGTTGTGTGAATATCAAATAGTATATCTAATGTCAAATTGTGCAAAGGGTTTCGGAAAGTGAAACCATTACCTCTATTATAGGCACACTTTATATAAGAGATGTAGAACCATCCAGTGCAGGATCACGACTCAGCATGGGCTTGTAAAGATGCTGCATACACAGTATCACATTCATCAGTTGGTACCAAGGCTGGGCACTGGGTAGTAGGATCCTTTCGCTATTGGGAGTTATCAAAAAAAGGTGAGAAGCTGTCTTCTTGCATAGCCCTTGCTTCAGCCTATATGCTCTGTCAACACACAGTTCACAACACAGCTGACTTAGTCATTCATGCATGTGCAATGCAGTCTTCCTTACTTCAATTAAAAAGTTTGCAAACTGTACTATCCATATGCAGCATGCAATGTGTGAAGGGCTATATTTCCATCCAGCAAATTCAAGTTCCCTGAAAATGCACAGTTGTTTCTTTTCAGTGAAAGTCATTTGATTGCTATGTTTCGACTGTCCTCCCATAGCCATTGCAGCATTGCTTTTGAAGGAATGGAAATATTCAGTGGGAAATATTTTGTTTGCTTATTCTTTTTTCTTCCTTTTTATTGTTTTGTTTTGATACTTGATCCTTCCAAAACTTGGAATAAAAAGGAGACAAAAATTACACACAGATGCAGAATGCAAACTTTGGAGCTTTCAGCCTGTAAAGTAAGTTTTAAAAATTGTGAGTGAGAGTGGGACTCGATTGGCATCTGTACATAGCTTAAACTAAAGCAGTTATAATGATTGCACGTGTTGTACTTTGTGGGTAGATGTCTAGCTTAAATTAAAAGAATTTAAATGACGTGAAGCAGAAAGCAGAATGAGTAAAGCAAAAGACAGTATATATGATGTACTTTACCAGGAAAGTAAATGCATTAGATACTAAACCGGAGTGCTGGAATGGGCTCTCTACCAGGTGTCGCAGAGCTGCAGTCTAGGGGCTGCAGTGGCTCCCAAAACCATGGCATGTGACCCATGGAGGGGACTTTCTAGCTGGAAACAGTAGCTGGGCCTTGTGGTGACTGGGGCTGTGGCAGTTACCAGGTTATTCCCAGCTGCACAGTCAGGGGGACATAGAGGGAAGCAGAGCAGTCGGGCTGGGCCCAGGGTACTCATGGCCATGTGTTCCCAAATTTGCACTGTCCATTCCTCTGCACCACAGTGTGATGCTGCTGCAGAGGCGCTTTCAGGGACATTGTCACTGGGACCAGGTGGGTCTTGCTGTGGATGATGGTGGCAGAGGGAGCTTGAGGCGCCAGAGCAGCAAGAGTGTGGCCAGAAGGACTTAGGAATTTATTTATTTCTGTAGAGCTCCCTTTGCACTCTGATAACCAAATCGGTAGACTGCAGATCTGAAGCCCTGCAGTAGCCACAACATGTAGAAAGTATTAAGGGGCAGGAACCGCGTACCTTCCAAATTTCTGTAGCTGTTTTGTTTGCTCATATAAGATGTCCCAACAGAGTTTGTTGATTTTATGGTATAGGTACCCTTATGACTACCAAGGTGATTTCCTCTTGCAAAGTCTTTAACTTCTAATGGCTTAAACAAGAAGGCCTTTCCCTATGTGTACATGACCTTGCTAAACCTCTCTTTTTAAGTGCTTTGGTGAACACATAATAATATTCTGATTATTTGCAATGAATTTTGTTGTTGTTAATTTAAATTTATTGGCACAATCTATTTCTGCCATGCTGAGTTCAGTAAAAAGATACTATAAGCCCCTTGTGGGGGTTTATTTTCTTCTATGTCAGTGCTGCACTCCACGATCAGAAATTGAGAGAATTTGCTGTTAAGGTTCCCTGCAATAGTGTCTCAGACCAGGGATGACAGTGATGCAAATTCTGTGCATTTCCAGTGGTTTGCCAAGGCTGGTTGAGGGCCCTCTGCAGTTTCTGGTAATCACTGAGCTGTGTCATTACTGGAAGTGAGGTTGTGCTGAGGAACAGAAACAGGAATCGAGCTATAGGAGTTAAAGACTGGACATCTGGACTACCCACTGCTCACTAGAGAATTATCCTCTCCGTTTTGTTTCCTTGTCCGTTGACTAGCCTGGCTTGAAGTGTTGCAGGTGATAGGGCCGTAGCATTGGGAACTGTTCACCCTTTAATGTAACAGCCAGTGACCTGGATTAGGACTGAGATGTTTAGGTCTCTCACCATGTCTCTAAGAGAACCTGCTGTGTAATCCCCATTGCTTAGATGAAAAACTAATGAAACAAAACCCTTTATCTCCTTAATTCCTGTGAATGTAGAGGTTGTGATTGTGTCCCACTTAAACTGAATTTCATGATGCATTTTTTTAAGCATTTAAACCTTTTGATTATTTTCCATGGTAGTAATACTAGTTTTAATTCTTTTTATGGGTTTCAGTTTTGAATTTGTTTCACACTGTAGATATTTGTTGTTTGTTTTTTCTTTTCTTTTTAAATCCTTGGTTTGCCAAACAGTGTGCCCATCCAAATCGGAAATTGTAGTGACTGCGTTCTCCAGAAAATGGTACACTGACTGAAGCGGCTTCTCTGTGCCCACGCGTTCTTTACATTTCAGACTACTAATTATGTTTACAAAATGTCTCATTTTAGAAAAGCAGTATGTGTGTACTAACCAGGGCCTTTCGGGAATAAATTGGCAAACAGGTCATACACTGAAAAAGTCATCCAAACCCACCGGGCTTTTTGTTTTGAAGTCAGTCAACGTTTTTTTTCTTTTCCCCCTCCCGCCTGCCCCTTTGTGGCCACAAAGCTGAGTAGCTGGAGTCCAGGGCATTGAATGTCAGCATGTCAGGGAGGCTGGTTGATGAGTGTCTGTTTAGTCTCAGTGCAGGGCGAAATGCCATCATTAATTCATTACCCAGCTGCCTGTCAAATAAATTGGCAATTACGTCCACTGCAGAAGCTTGGAATTCAGTAAATAGCACGTTACCATCTCAGAGTCGTTGAGAGATGTAAAGGGAAAAATTAAGCAACACCGTGTTTGTTTCAGTAGCAGATGACAAGGGGCAGCACATTGGTGCTGTGATGTAGTGATGAAAAGCTTGGAAAGGGCTGGTAATGAGCTATGTGGATTGGAACGTGTTAAAAACCATCACTGACTTTCCACTTTGTCTTTGTGTTTTATTGCAGAGCTCAGCTCCTTCCAGCTTGGGAACAGGCTACTTTGTAAGTGTATCTCAACTTTAACACATGTGCCTCTGAACAGCATAGCATTACTCCTGAAACGAAAGTGCCTTATTATATGGAAACAAGCATAAATAACCAATCTCAGTCTGCCCAATAGGTTAACTTGTCTTTTTCTGTTCCTTCCTCCACGAGTGCATTGTAAGTAATGTTTCAGACATGGTGGTCAATGTTTTCCTGAACTAGTCAGGTGTCATATTCATTACTACATAAATTCCAACAGTATTTAGTTTACGCAATTGTAGCAAATAAAATGAACTGTGGTCTTACCGGCTTTCTAATCTGAGATGGTAGGATCTTGATTTCCCCTTGTACCAATTCCCATTGATTCATAGACTTCAAAGAGCCCATTACGGCAGTCTTGTCTCATCTCCTGCGTACCACAGTCCAGAGAACATGACACAGTGGTTTCTACCGGTTGGTTAAAAGCCTCATGTCTTACAGACAATCTTGGAAAACACAGCTGTAATTGTATTTATGCTAGATTTACATTTTACACCATGAGAAGAGGATCAGACCCCAGCTGGTTTGATAATTGATCAATCTTTTTTTATTATTTATTTGCATGCCCCTTTATTGATTTAACAGTCTATATTCATACCTTTCTATCTGTTTATTCTCACATTCATCAATATACCTTTTACTTGCACAGATAAGTTTGGGAGTAAAAAATGTTTTCCAATCCATCCAATGCACTGTTTATTTTGCTCCAAGATACGTATTTAAATTGCTTATACTGTGTTTCACTTGTAACTTATGCTACATTCTGCAAGCTTGTCTTTTCTGCCTTTATAATATCTGCAGGAGAAACAGAGCGTTATGTATGTCTAAAAACAGGTGGGTAAAACACTGAGACTTTTTCTGTAGCATTGCTCTATATAGTTAATAGTGTAACCAAAGCCAGCTTCTGTCTTTTCATCAAACACTGGGGAGAAGAAAACTACATAGTATTCGATTACATGATGGAAAAACTTTGTTGCTGTCTTGTCAGATTCCCAGAGAGTAATTTTCTTCCATTAGTACATGGTGAAATTTAGTCTTTTTTCATAGAGGTCTGTGATCCTGTAAGAAAGTTACGGGATTAAACTGTGTACGTGTAACCTCATGTAAAGTGTAAAATGCAAACACAAAAATTGCTTGATACCTGGAGAAATGCCGTGTCCTGCTGGATTTACATTGGACTTCTGCACAAAATGAATGTTCGTACTTCTGCCAGTGGTAAGGTCCGAAAAGAGCATTACCAGTTGAAAAAACATTTGTGGTAGTTTTCTAATTATACCATAACGAAATCAGTGTAAGGTAAGTTGTGGAACAGGAAAAAAATCATTTCCTTTTGTAAGCACTTCCCTAGTTTTGTGTCCTATGTATTTTTAAGAGGGAGGGAAAAATAATATCCAATGGCTCAACATTTATTGAATCTCTTTCCACAGTTCAGAGCAAATTGCTTTTCTTTGTCTGGGCACCTAAAATTCCAATCATATGAACATATACAGACATGCTCTGGAATGGGACAAATATCATATGGGATAGAAAACTTTAACATATATAAATAAGCCTTGTTCTCCTTATAGCGGGAGCTGAATATGCATGGTTTAAGAACAATGTTCAGCTTCAGCTTTAGGAAGCAGAGGTAACAGAAGAAAAGCCATCTGCTGTTCCCTTGCACCATACTGTCTGTGGGTTGGTCCAGTAAAATGAAATCTGGAAGGTGTCAACATCCCCTATGCTCCAGCAAAAAGCTTGAAAGTTTCCTTTTCTCCTGAGTTAGGGATTTAGTAACAAGAAGAAGCTTGACATCTTCTAGTACCAATGTATTGGCACTTTAAGTCATACTAATTTGGATCTGTGTAGGTGGGGGAGATGTCCCTTGTTAGATTCCATTAATATTATATATTTAACTGCACTGGTTCTTATGTGTAGTCATAGTAATAAGATTTCTTTAACTTTCTTTTTCTTTCTTCACTGGTAGCTGAGTAGACAGAAAACATCCTTCAGTTTCTATCTTGAAGTCATTTTTACACTTACACAGTCTCGAATGAAACGTGGAGAGTTTTTTCCTCCTTTTTCACTTCGGAAATTTGTTTTTAGGATCATCTTGCTTATTGTTTTAAAAAAAGTCCGTACCCTTATTAACTTACATGGGGCAAATAAAACCCAGATGTGTTTTGTGGTACCAGACAATGAGAAAAATGCTCCAGAATGATCCAATTAGCATGTGTTTCTGATAAATGTAATTATTGTATTATCAAAGTGCAAAAGCATATGCACTTGAATTGACTTTTTTCCAAACCTTTTAACTAGAAAAGACTGTTAGTTTTTGTGTTCAGTGTTAACCCAGAACATCAAAACAAGGGTCATTGGTATCAAATAAAAAACCAATGGTTTTTAGTTTAATAGATAATAATAAAGCTTTTGCTTGTAGAAATTATTGATCAATAGATATTGTACTTCGGACTACAAAATACCACATACTGTAGCACACCAAAGGAAACATAGGCAACCAGGTAAGTTAAAATAGACAGTAGATTTGCTGTCCAAGCACATCTACTACAGAAAGCAGAAACACAGATAGAAGCAGGTTTTATTCAGAAATGAATGAACACTGAGGTATGGATTAAATAGCTTATATTTGCAATTTACATCCAGGTATTAATGGAATCTTTTTGTGTTTAGGCCATGTTACCTGGCATGTACGTAATGGAGATAATACTTGTCAGACTTGGAATCTCCTTTAAGAACCACACTTATGCCAGGCACTCAGGTTTGATGGGGGGAAGGTCATGTGTCTGCAGTGTTTGTGGGTGCTGTGCATGCTACAGCAAAGCAAAAATTACTTTTGGATCCTTTTATTCTACAGAGAGCCTCCTGAGGTCTCTTGAGTGTTTAAGGAAATGTTTACAAACATGACACTTGCCAGTAACACAAAATCATTTTTCTAACATCTGTATGATAGTTCCATCCTAGTAATTAATTATGCACTTCCAGTAGTAGTGGTGAAGGCTGAAATCTTACCTGGTTTTGTGCTATAACTAGGTAAATTTCTGAATGGCAAAATTTGGAGACTGGATTCTTGTGTTCTTGTTACCTCTGCTTTAGCGCTTCTTGAAAAGCAATAGGTAAAGGAAAAATTCACATGCTGTTGGTAGGGCATTCATACTGCCTGCTTTGACACCCCACCTTTGCTGTGAAGTCAATGGAGAGGGCCAGGAATCTTCATCAGGTGATTTCAGCCTAACCCATACCTAACCGGGATGATCAGAACTGCCATTGATTAAACAGACTTTCTAATGAGGTGCCTTCAGCAAAGCAGAACATACGTGAGTAACTGCTGAATGAGTGTTTATGATTTGAAGTTGTTGAGGAGTTCTAAGTACTTCTACAAATTGTTTTTTTTTCAGTTGGGAACAACTTATCTTCTACTTCTTTAGCAAGTGCTAGTATGTTTGGTAGATTTTACTGAAAAGCCCTTTTCATTGTTGCTGGAGTCTGTTTCACCTATCTTGGCGCTCCTTGTCAGAGTGGACATTTCCCTGTCCTTTTTACATATTATTAAATCAGTAGTTAGAAAAAAAAGAGATAGAGGTAAGAATCATTCTAATTCTCCTTATAAGCCTTTTGTACTGGCCTGACTTTATTGTTTTCTGTGGGGTCAGTCTAGTTAATGATTGGTACATGTGAAAAAAGATTTGGATGTGCTGTTACTATTGGTGTGCCCTAAGAAATCATAACTAAATATTTCCTGGAAAATCTCTCAGTTGTCTTTGACATTTTTTGCATTGCAAATCATCATTGTCTCTCATCAAACATAGATTATAAGGTAGATTACATCTCATCGAGAAGTCAGATCAGATAATTGGAAAGTAGTTAGAATTTTAGGAAGAAAACACCTTTTTAGCTTTAAAATAAAAGTTATTTGAATTTGAATTATGTGAATTTTTAACATTGTCCAAATGTCTATGATTTCAGGAGGTTGAGAGAGATTTTAGAATGTGACTGGAGTTTGAATAATAGTAAAAGCTTTTTCTCTTGTCTGATGACAAAGAATGATTTTTGCTAGTTTTCTGTGTGTATCTTGTAGCCAGCCAAATTCACATTAGACGGTACAGGCGGTTCATTGGTTTGCAACACAGAACAGAAATCAAAACCTAAGTAACTGAGTATTTTATTTTTAAATTACAAACTCAGTTCCCAAGATTGCCAGGCAATTGTACAGTTTCTCTGTTTAGGGCAACTTGTTTCAGTTTCTTTCATTGGTCTGCTTCTCAAGTCTTTGTGGCAATTTCTGAGGGTTTTCTGTTCCTTTTTTTAATGCTTATTTTTGGTTAGCGGGTTTTTTTTCCCCCAAAAAGCACAGAGTTGGTGGTTTTTTTCAGACCTGGACAGAATTTGGTAATAAGCTCGTGACAGAAACAGTATTGGAGAGTTGGAAGGGATAAAGAAACTCCCATGATACTTCTTTTCCAAACAATGCTCTTGCTCCACCTTAAAAAAGGAAGAAAAATGAAAAATGTGATTTGCACATGGGCTGGTGACTCAGACAAACATAAATCGTGAGCATATTCCCAAAGGCTCCAGCTAATCAGTTGTGCTATCCAATTTGGCCCTGAGTGGGTTCAGCTCAGCAGATGTTTGCGTAGTTACAGCATGCCACTGGGACACTGTGTTGTGCAATGTTGCATTACATTACTCGGAGCTCTAAAAACTCATCCCAAGGAGAATAAGTGGCGCACCAGCGGTATTAGGATAGAGATGATGGAAAACCAGTATTTGGCCTAGATAAGGCCAACTATTTCACTATGCAATAGGACTGATTTTCACCTTACAGAAGAAATGTGAAATTAGTTGTACCATCACGTTCTCTGGGCTCATGTTCTGAGATAGAGCCCTTAAAACCAGTAGATTTTCCTTCATTGCATGGTCTATATGCAATGGCAGCAATCCTAAGTAGCCTACATTTTCTTCTTTGAGGTGGTCAAATATGTCATGTTGTTGACTCTCTTCAGGTGGGAGTGTGTTAAAGAGACTCCACTCTAGGAGAGTACAGTAAGACCCGTTAGTTTCCACAGGAGAGAAACAAGTAGGTTAGATCAAAAGTATCATTTGAAAGATGTTTAAGAAATTCAACCAGCTAATGTTACAGAAGGGATATAATACTTTATTCCACATCATATACACAGTGATAGTGGTAAATAGAGTTGTTCTTGCAAGTAAGTTAAGTTGCCCAGTTATTTTTAGTGCTTGACTTTAGAAGCCAAGTATTTAAATGTATTTTACTCATGTAAAAGTGTGGATCCATCTGAAATACTGTGAGATCTACAAAAGCACTACAGCAGTGGCTGTTTGGATGGCACCACACTTAGTAAACTGTCGTGTCCCCTGTGAATACAGTTGAAAAGACAATCCCTGTTATCCTGTGTTTGGCACTATAAATCATTGTTAACAAATCCTAATTTGCTTAGTAAGGTAATGAATGATCTCCAGTTTTCTCACTGTAATTAGTTTTACCAACTATTATTGTGAAGGGTATACTGAAATCCATTTTAGCTCCACTTTAAAATCTCCCATGTGCCCATTTGTTGCAGAAGTGAAGCTGACAACAGAGGTTATGAATCTTCTGATAGTAAATTCAGATTCAAGAAAAGTGGACAAGATCCCCAGTGGAAACCTTTCTGTAGGTCGTAATTACCTATTAGTATTTCCCGACCTCAGTGGAGCAGAATTGGTGTAGAGCAGTGAGACCTGGAAGACCTGGTGTTCCTTTATCTCAAATCTTTTAGGTGTTGTCTTTTGTTTTCCAGGAGCCATTGAAAATGCAGTTTATTGTAACAGCTGCTGTAAGGGAGGCATCATCATCACCAACTAAATAGATTACGTGTAATAAAATCTACCCCAGGTCTATTAATTTTAGCATTTATAAACTGTAGTGCTGTTCCTAGGGAGAGCTGAGACTCATTAAAGAGTTTGCTAACAATATGACCATCAAAGCAAGAAGAACAGCAAAACCAGGCATATGTATATTTCCAGCATGCTACTGATCACGATGAGAATAGCTGGAGGAAAAGCAGTTTTTGAAGAACAAAACTGTGTATTTTTCTAGACGTTGAGAAAAACACATATTATTAACTCAATATTTGAGGAGTGTTTAGGCAAGCAGAATAAGTGACCTGGGCTGGAATTTGGTCAAGACCAGTCTCTACTCTGATCATTTTGAACAGAGATGATGAGGATCTGAGTTATTTTTGCAGCCCTTCTGAATGGTATTTCCTCATACATTGTAGAAGCCTGCCCTCATGCATGCTCATGCTTTTTGAATAAAATACTTTGAATTGGAAATATGAATCCTTACAGTCCTTCTTTGAATTGGGTGAAACTATATTGTCCAAATCTTAAACAACGAAAGCAGGGCACAGCAGCAATTTCTCACCCAACTAAGCAGAATTGAGATCAGATCTCAGAATTTCAGATCTTTCAGGTTTGTCCCCTCATTGCTGAAACACAGATTTTAATCCTCAGTCTGAAGAGTGCAATGATTATTTTTTTAGGACAAGCCCCAGATACATTTGGTGATTCAGGAGACAGTGTCCCCAAGGAGTTGTCACTTATAATTGAGCAGTGCTGAAGGTAGAGTGCACTTCTTGGCTGTCCTGGGAGGCCTTCACACTCCTCCTTGCCCAAGCCCCCTCCTACTTTAGTTAATAGAATTGAGCAGTTCTGTGCTATCTGTGTAGTATCTTTGGTTCAGTTTTGCCCTTTTGTGTGGTTCTTGTGGTTTGTTTTTCTAGCATGGTGAGTTACATATAGTGCTCTTGCATTTCTTCACCAAATGCTTTGAGCTTGTTAGTCCCTTTTCCTTTTGCTTCTATGTATGGTTCTCCATTTACCTCGTTGGAGCCATCTTTTTCCCAAGGATAACAAATGCGATGAACAGCAGTGGCTTAAGGAAAGAAAGGAAAGGAGGAAGAAAGAAAGGGAGAAAAGAAGGAAATAAGAAAATTTATGTATTTGAAGGGGTGATATGAAAATCTCCATTATTCGCCAGAAGGGTCTCTAACTTTTGTCATTGGCAGAAGAGAGGAGTGTTGGAAGTGGTGGATAGATAGCTTCATTTACAGTTTAAAAACGTTGAAGCATACTCAGTACATATTTTTGGTGGTATTTCAGGTGAACTTCCTTAATAATTTTTTTCCAACAAAAATCAGTTTAGAAAAATCAAGACATCATCATTTAAAAGCAGATTTTAAATTTTATAATTTCCTCTTCTGGAGACTGTAAGATTTATATATCTAGCAGAATGACTTAAGATTTGCTGTCAGTCTAAATTTGGTCTCTAATGCCCCATGTTACATGTAGCTCATGTCTTACTCATCAGCTCTTACAAAGCAAAAGAATTATTTTTTTTGTGCTCCCCCTCTTTTTCTCTTTCCCTCTCCCATACCATGTGACACAAATTGCAAATGTGAACCTGAGTAATAAAGAATTGCTTCACTGATTGCTAAACATGCATTATGGTGCTTTTAAACTCATTTAAGGTCATCGTACTGCAAATTAGTTTGATTGCAAGCAGTTAAGCTGTCATATAAAAAGCCTTCATCTTCCAAGGGTCTCAGTTTCATATCATTAAAAGAGAATGCTCAGTAACATTGAATGTATTTATTGTATGTTTAATACTTTGGAGGAAAGATAGTGTTGTGTCTCTAGAGGAGATTCTCTATAATTTCATGAAAAGAAAAGGGATATGCAATTCCTGAGGGGTCTGCAATCAATGCTTCATTGATAGTCCTGGTTTTGTATCACATTTGAAGGTGGTTGACCATGTTCTGCACAAAACAAGAGCCAATTTGCTCTTGTTACTGAAGTTTTGAACTTGGTGGAATTTTTTTGTAACTCAAGTAGAACCAACACTGTCCTGCTTTTGTTGCTGGTGGTATTGTTTGTGGTGAAATTTTACTCAGATGAATATAAAATGAACATTTTCTCCCATGTGCTGTTAAAATAAATGGAAAACGTTGCAAGATTTCTATATTATGTAACTTGAGAATTTGTAGAATAGCACGCTCGTGTGCAAAAAAGAAGGTATTATGGCAAAAAGCATTATGGTAGAAGGGACTTAAAAGGGTAAAATCTGGTGAGTTCCTTGAAAAAAGGGTTTGTGGTGGTGATTGTTTGGGTCGGCGCTGTGCTGGAGACACCAAAATGCTGAGCGCTAGTTCATCCTGCTCTCAAGCGCGGGAGCTCTGTGCCATTCAGGTCTGCCGTGCAGAGATCATATTGCAGAGCTCCTGTGCAAACTTGGTGACCTTGGAAATCACCAGTACTGTCATTTGAGTAACTGATAGGATTACTCTGGAGAAAGATAGTGCAAAAGCCTCTAAGGAAATAGGAGTATGCAATATGGATGGATTAATGATGAGGAGAAGCCATGTGATGGTATTATTTTGATGTGAGCTTCCGTAGACTTGCCATTTTGCCATTTTCTGAAGAAATACTGGTATAGTTAAGTAGAGAAAACACTCCCTTAATACTGGTAGCACTCAGTTCCAAAACTTGCCCGAAGTATGACTTGTACCTGTGTGAATGATTAGTGCTACAGTGAATATTAGTATATTCTTCTTTTGAGTTACTTGGAGGGATAGTGGGATTGTACCTGAAGCAGAGAACACATCCCTTGATTGCAAGAATTAAGGCTGAATTTCACAGAAAAGAGTCCAATCCTCTTTCTCAGTCTTTTATGTCAGAACTCAAAATTGCTGTCTGATAAAATGTAGGACACCAGATTGAATTACTTCATTGAACCACTGCTGTCCCCTGTTAATGGTAATTGCATGGATATAGCGGTCTTTCTTGGCAACATCTCAGATATTTACCTCCCACTGCTTTTCAATTCAAACCTTTGATGAAAATATTCCCAGTACTTCTTTAAAGCAGACACCCAACTGTCTTTCTTGACAAAGGCAAGGTCTTTAAATCAGATCCTGACAATTTGTGACACAGCAGTCTATCTAAATCACCTTTTACCTATGTCACTGTGTCATTTCCTGAAAAAAAAAGTGTCCATCAGAGGAAGGTTGCTGAAGGCTTGGTGCTTGGAGAGTCTGTGTGTATGTCAGCATGGAGCTGAAAGATTTGTGTGTTTATTTCAGTGGAAGTAATTAGATGAAAGCTTGTAAAGTTGCAATGCATGCTGTAATGGTTCTTTATAAATATTTGGGGGTACTTTGACCATAAGAAAAACATTATTAGGTTATTGCTGTTCTCAGACCATTAGGAAGTGGTGGTTTTTTGATGTCTTTTCTTTTAGCAATGGTAAATCTGTTTTAAAAAAAAAAAAAATCAGGGCAAATGTTTTCTTCTTTGCTACACCTGAAGGTTAATGTGCATTCAGCTGAAGTAGCTTATTCACCTCCTGAAATCTCATCTCACTTGATGTTCTGCACTCTCCCTCCCACAGGGAGACGTGGATGCCACATCCACCATTCGCTCTAGCAAATGCTGTTGTTTCAAGCCATCTTGCATCATGATGAGTAGTCCTTTGACTCATGCAATCAAATCAGTGCAGCTTTCATTACTGAGGAGCTTCTGTCTAGCACTCATGCTAGAGGGTTTTCCAGCAGATCTCTTTGCATTACTGAGTATGCTTTTAGTACAAACTCAAGGTTTTCATATAATATCAGTGGAGCTGGCCATATTGTGTAGCATCACTGTAAAAGAACGTCTAGGAAAAATCTGTGAAAATCACTTGCTTGTGAATGAAGAGAAAGGAATTTATCTGAGTATTTATTATGAATGTTTTAGCTGTTCATTTTATTCGGTGACTTATATAACAGTGCTCTTCAGCATAGAGACAGTATCTGCCTGTGCATTTGAGTAGTACATTGGGTAAACAGATTTCTAGTTATTATAGAACTTGTGAATATTAATAGCATTGACTAACTGCTCCACCTTAGCAGATGGAAAGAGATTGTTAAATGGCAGAATAGACACCAGCTATAATAAAAGATCATGAGATAACTTCATTAGCAAAGTGTTAGTCTTTGCCAAGGAGAATGTGTCTGTCAGGGATGGTGATGAAAGATGAGCTTGGAGGGGAAAAAATGACTGTTCTAGCCTGCGCAAGTGCATGTGCCAGGCTGGTTCAGAGAGTGACGTTCATGTTTGGAGTGGCGTCACTGTAGCACATGATCACACTTGTGCCATTTGGAAATGAAAGAAACCTTTCAAATGAAGGGCTAGACTGTTGGATATATCAGTGAAAGCAAGAGGAATATGTTGCAGTTTCAAGGAAACATTTCTGACACCAGATGGGTTTTCATGGTGCAGTTGAAAGAAATCGTAAAAAGAAAAGAGAGGGATTTAAGATTTTTTTAAAACACTTTTAAAAATTCTCCTATAAGAGATGCTCTTACAATTTCAAGTTCCCTCTGCTGTGATGAGAAACGGAGAAGGGAGGAGAGCTGCTGCCTCTTCTCCTGCTCCCATGCTTAGCTTTTGATTTCTCAGATGGCTTCTGAAGATGGAAATAACTAAGTTCAGGCTAACAGTTTAATGGCATTGCCACACTTTTGGTATCCAGATTCTGCTTTCTTTTGTTTGATTAAATATGGTGTTAAAGGTAATAATTGAAGTATTTGTACTACTGTGCAAAAGCAGTAGCCCCAGAAATTTTCCAACTGTAGCCCCTGTTTCTGTAGACAAGCGCACACATGCACAGCAGTTGGAGAATTGGCAGCACAGATGCTGGGGAAAGGAACGTGTTTTGGGGCTCTCTGAAAGCCTCTGATGCTAGCTAGTCCATCTGCAGAGAGATCACTTACACCTGGTGATAAGCCTTGCTCTTCTTCTCTCTTCCTGCCTCCCCCGTGATATTAACATCTGGCTTGCAGGACTGTTTCCACCTTGAAGTGGCAGCTGTGTCAGAGGCGATGTGCTCTCACAGCAGAGAACGGAAACACAAGCAAACCTGAATGCCATGCTGGCAAATCCATGCAGGCACCTTCTGAAAACACTATGGCTTCTGCTGTGTGCTTAGACTTGCCAGCTTGGAACAGGCAGCCGTGAAGCCTAGGATGCTGCTAAACACCACCGAGGACTTGTTTGCTCCCTCCCCATTCCCCCTTCCCCACTGAACACAAACTGTGAGAAGTCCAAGAACTGCTGTGGTGCCAACAAGAGCAAAATTACTTGCAGCTGGTGAATGCCACCTGCTCCTGCCGAACTTCAGCCAAAACAGTTTCCTCCCCGGAGTGCCCTGGAGTGGGGAATCCAAAAGCTGTTCAGAGCAGGGCAATATTTAGTGTGGATGGGGAAGAGACATTGCAATTCTTGCTTGAGAGCAGTGTGTTACGCAGGAGGTCTCTAGTACTAATATCTGTCTCTCCTTTCCCTTTCTAAGCTCCCTTCTGCATTCTTCCCGTATGTTGCTCATGAATATTAATTCAGCCCTCTCTCCCTTTATATGCCATCCTTTTTCCCCATCCAAGCTAATGCAAATTTAATGTTGTTTAAAAAAAAAAAGTTCTGCATATGATCGCAAGAGTAGAGTGTCTTCCTTGAAGGCTCTCTGATGTATTAATGCAATGACACCTGATGATACTGTATTTTCTTCTGTGGTAGAAGCTCTCCTTGGCCCTGAGGAAGGAAGAGAAACACCCTTCCTTGTGATTCCCGTTCTGTTTCTTAATAGCCTTCCTCATTCATCACTAGCATCATTTGTTTGCCCAGTGTTTCCCAGTAGTTTGCAGATTATTTTACAGTTTTGGTTTACTAAGTACATATTGCTTACTTAAATCACCTGTGGTATAGAAGAGTAAATAAAAGGAAAACACCATTATGAATTCATATCAAGAGGCCACTTAGCAGCCCTCTGATCACCGTATTCTTTCTTACAGAGTACCTCAACAATTCAAAGGACTTTGTTCTGATTGAATCAGTAGAAGTTTTGTTGTATTTAACTGGAAAATCGTCAGTGTCCAAATGTCTATATTCATTTATTTAAGGGAAGGTTTTGAAGAACACTGTTCCTGAATTGACCTGCTAACATTTTTATCAAGTTTGTGCCTGGCTTTAGGCAGAGGTAGCTCAGTGGGATGTCTTATACAACAGTCACTTGCTTAGGTACCTTTCAGAGTCAAAGCCTAAGTTTATTAATTTTGTTGGTTGTATCCACATTAGTCATTGCTTCTTGCTTTCATTTTTGGAGTTCAGTTCCCACTGTTTCTTGCTTCATTGTTCTGCTTTGCTGTCATTCTCTGATTTTCATACACCTATGACTTTGCTCTTCATTAATTTCTTGGCTCAGTCATAAAGTCCTTTTTCTTGCCTATCTGCAGTACAAATGCCTGGAGTGATAATAACAGTCCTCTTTATTATTTCTTGAAAAGATCACTTAGGATATTTATGTGAAGGTAAGTTTACTGCAACTTGTTTAAAAAGTTAAAGAAAGCTTCAGACAGCATAGGAGATAGCTATGATACTCATGCTGTCATACGCTCACTTGCATCTGTAATTTCAGATATGAAATTAATCATATTATTCTTTTTCTATTGGTAGCCTTGTTTCCTAAAACTTCTCCAGGTTCTCTCTAGGGACCTTTGTGAATGGAGTCCTCTACGTGATGTTAATGATGAATATGTATGTGAACAATTGAAACACAGGGTTTTTTGAGAAGTGGCGATCCCTAGAAATTGCACTGACACCCTGTTCTGTTTCTTCCATCTTTCTCTTCCTCGTTCGACATTGCCAGGAAATTTGTTGCTTCTGATAGGGGATACCTCTTTGGAGGAAGTAATAATTTCCTTTCTATGCATACCCCAGAGGAATGTGAAATGCTTGTTCCCTATAAAAGGATGATTGTGCTGCCTAAAAGTGCATAAAAAGGCAGCACGGTAAAAATAGGTCGCAACCATTATCTAGAGGTCATTGCATCAAAACTCCATTTTGCAGTTTTCCCTTGAAAAACAGTTTCCCTGACTTAGGAGGTTTGGTTCTCTCCTGTGTTTCTGTGCTCATGCTTTCCACAGTGCTTAGGCCGTAAATAGGGTTGTGTTTTTCCCTTCTTTCTTTTTTCAATTTTTGTGTCACCTGACTGTGTTCATATAGCTAGAGAGCAGTAAAGTATTTAATCTATTGACTGCTGCATCTAAAATAGATTAAATTAGTGTTTATTTAACTTTTTACTGCTGACTTACAAAATTACTTTTAGTCTGGTTTGGATATATAACTTTTTCTATTAATTTATTGCCATGCTCTGCTTTGATTGTTTTTTTTGCAGTGGTATCAAATTGTATGCTACTTTAATATTTTCTCTAAGATGCTCTCTTGATTAATTCTGTGTTGGATATTTATACCACCAAGAGGGATACTACTTAGAAATTCAATTTCTTAATAAATACCTATTTTTAAAGCTCATACTTCTCCAAATTAAGGTGACTTGATTTAACTTTAGTTAATCACACTTTGTTTCATGAAGCTTTTGCATATACATTGGCAGAAAATATTTTCCTGCATCATGAATCACACATATGGCATAGTTTTTATACGATCAAAGGGGAGGTGAGTTTGGGATGATGTGCAAAGCATATTGGTTTAAATTTCTATATAGTACCAGAATGATTTCTATTTTGGTTCTATAGTGGGATCTCAGTAAGAGGCTGGGAGTTCCTTTCATTAGTTTCTATATATGTACGTTAACAGTCCTTCTCTGCAAAAGCTCATAACTGAAGTTAACTTTGAAGTTTGAGATGAAAAAAAAATAAACTACTGGAGAGGAAAGGTTATCATACAAAAATATTATGTGTAAATAACTAAGTGATCTTAAAAATCAGAAGCCAGTTCACAGTTGCTGTCCATAGCCATTAGTCAATGTGTTCATGGATGTGAAAAGGCACAGGATTAAAAAGAAAAACTGTACAAGTCTACTACCAGAGTTTCAAATTTTGTGTTGAGCAGTCTAGTTCCATTGGCTTCACCAGGGCTGTGCTAGGTTACTCCAGCTGATGACCTGGTCTGTCTTACTTAGCAAGTAATAATGCAGTCACTAGATGTGTAGGTACTGACATACTTCACAAATGATATTTTTCTGTGTAACTTCCTAGGAGAGTACTTCTTTTTGTTGTTGGTAGTGCTTTATTTTTTGCTTATTTTGCTCTGGGAGTTTATACGCAGAAAAACTGATGTTTTCATATGCTCTTGTTATCAGTTTCTTATCCTAGCCCGTTACAGTTGACCTTTCTTTACACCAAAAGATGATCCAAATAATTGTAATTCTTTTTGAGGCACACTATTTTTGAACTGGTCCTATTTGTCAGGTGCTAATTTTTGAAATCATGATATATTACTGTAAATTATGGAGCACGCATGTGAGTTTTGCAGACATGTCCTTTAGCCATGTCAGCTGTAGTTGCTCTTGCCATCTGAAGTTTCCTGTCTATACCATGAGTGCTCCTACACCTCCTTCACCAGTCAGCGTTGAATAGATTTAACCACAACTCTAGTCTTTCGGTTTTTTTAAGCTAATGTGGTTGATTTTGTCTGGCAGATGAAGCTGCACTCACATGATCCCTTCTGCTGGCTGCACTGTACATGTGGTAACTTCCGATGGGGGAGCAGTAACAACCAGTAGGGAGTTTGCAATGTCTTGAAATGCAATAGCTGTTTATAAAGTTAACATCTGTCCTGGCCTCAGTCTCAAGATTGTCAGTGTCTTCATATTGATGAATTGAGCATTTGTATGGTTTATATAAAAACATTCAATTTTAATGGCTTTTCTTTTGCCTTTTTTTTTTTTTTTACTTCTTATGTCCTTTTGAAGGAAAAGAAAAGCACTTGTATGTAGATCTTTTTTTTTTCTCCAGAACACCTAGATATGTTCTCTGCTGATGGAAAGGTCTTGTTGCTTAGTGATAAAAGCAGTGTTTCTCACATCAGTTTAAATTTCACTCTCCTCTCTTCACAGTCTCATCTCAACAAAGCATAGGTTCAAGTTTAAACACATGCTTACATCCATTTTATTCTGGAGAGCGTGCAAGCACACATGCATAACTGAAGTCAATGGGATTTAAGTGTGTCCTTCACTTTAAAGCATGTGCTTCACTGCTTTCCTGAATACAGGGGGGTTTAATCTAAGTGGTTTGGAAATTACAGTGGCCTTGGACATACTGGTTCTTTTATCCATCTGGAAAAAGGGCTACTGTGAAATTTAGTAAGTACTGTTTGTACTTTGAAACTTTTGTGTAATATGCAGTTGTTTCTTTCATACTCATCTTCCTTGCAGTATGTTTATTTTACACATAAAAGCATGGTATGAAGATGGTTGGAATTTGTTACTGTACGTTAGAGTGGGCTGGTGTTGAGACTCATCAGTGTAGGTAGGCGTTCAGACTATGGCTCTGCACAGCTCTTCTGTCTAAAGAGTAATGGCACCCAGGACTGCAATATTTAATCACCGTGACTGGCACTGGAGTCTTTCCAGTGGCCACTTGTAAGTACTTAACTCACCCAGGGTACCGACATCTTTCCGTGTGCTGTGTTAGAATTAACGACTCAAAGGCAGCTTGAAGAGCAGTCGCTCATGTCTGTCTGTCTGGATGTCTGTGTTACTTGTATATCTGTTTACGCATGTAATTTTCTGTCAGATGTTGAACTGCAGCTCAGCAGCTGGGCCCCAATGTTTTGAAAATCTTGGAGAGCTAATTAGGCTCTCCTCAGAGTATGGCTCATCCAGCCAGTCTGAATAAACAAATGTCACCATTTGTATTAGGAAATCTCTACAAATGACTGATCCCTGTCATGGGGTAACGTTAATCTTTTTAGTATAGATTTCCAATAGTTAACCATCTGGCTCCACGCAGTTTTCCAGAAAACATTCACTACCGGGCCCAGTGGAAAGAAGAAGGTGGGATTAATAACCTGAATACATCATATGAAGCATTAATCTTTAGGATTGGCCATTTGTTTTTATCAAAACAACTCCCTTAAGATGATATTTCACAGCATGTGGTACTTGCATGGACTTCTTTCAAAACGAGAAGATGTTTCAGTATCTGCCATGATCTGCAGTTTGCAAATTTAGTGTGGATGATAAAGGCTGGAAGAATTCTAGATTCTCTTTTGATTTGTGTTGCATTTACAGTCCTGGCCTGCTTAGTGGAAATGTCTTATCTTTGCAATATTTGTTGTTAAAGGTTTTAATTCAAAATAACACTTCTATATGAGAATCTAAAATTACTCAAGTAAATGTTAATATACAGGCTGGTACAGGCAGGACTGTATTCATCTGATGGATGAATTTCGTCAACTGAGCTGTAAAGATAAGTCCAGCGTCTTGGTCTAGGTTAAATGATCTCAATCCGGCTAAGCGTTTAGGCACCTGCTTGACTTTAATAACCGGTTGTTCCACAGATTTCATTGGTCCTAAGTGCTTTGTTGAAATCCAGCCATATGACTTAGGTCCTGCCTGAGGTCCCTGACTTGCAAGCTGTGGCAAATTAAAGGCGAAAAACAGCTGAAGAGGTTATGGCCCTCAAGCTGTCTGTCCTGCCCTTGTGATGGAGATTATGTCCTCTGCTAGGCAGATGAATGAATGGCTTCTAAAGCATATTAAGTTAAACTCAAATTGGAGACATAATACTCCAAGCTGAAAACTTGAGCCCTCCAGAAGCTGCTTCATGAGCCATTCAGTTGTCTCTGCTGTGGCGGGATGACAACTGCCATCAGGGGAATGGAGTAGATGGTGTAGGGGATGGTAACTACTTCGGCTGTCTGATTTTAATCTATCACTGCATGCAAATCAGATCTCTTAGTCCCCTTCTTGACAGCCTAGCTTGTGAAGCTTACTGCTGTTGGCAAAGCTGGCTAGCTCATATGCTGCTACCTGACCTCCCTTTAGTGCTGTCCAGTGCTTGCCTGGCTTTATCACTTGCCCAGTACAAGAGAATCAATTTAGACTGTAATCTCCTTGAGAGGAGGGACTACATCTTCCGTGTGTTTGGGTGCAGCATATTGTGAACGCTATCAGAACAGAACTAATAATTTTCCTAATCTGCATGTGACACTAGTACACTTGAGTAATGTACAGCACTCTCTACATAAACCATGTTTATACCTTCTCACCCAATCATGTCTGTTGCTGTATTTCCAAATAAATGGTGGGTTTCTTACTGATTCTTCCTGATAGAGAGCAATTTGTAATAATCTTGTCATTCCAAACTCATAACACTACTAAATGAAGACATTTGTTGAAGGAAGTGATTGTAAATTACATGCAAATTCAAGCCTTGCTGGCATTAATCAATACTGAAACACAACTTTTGCATTCCTGATAGAATACTGCTGAATCTAATCCCATGGATTTTACATTTCCATGTGAATTAAGCATTTATTTTGATTTAAATATTTTTTTCTGCTGGAAAAGGAAAATGCTTTTTTTTTGAGTATTTATACAGTCTTGGAAGACCTGTACTTCCATACGCAAACCCGGTAATTTTTGTGCATAGTTAGTTAATCTGTATTACTTAAACTGGGTTATATTCCTGACTGGATGTGAATTTAAGCTGCTCAACCCATCTGACAGAAAGACATTTCATTTCATGTTGAACAGACTGAAGTGAGTTGACAGTTCTTTAGTCACAATCATCTGAACATTTTTCTCTAAATCAGCTTCATTATTGAAGTTGTATGTGGTCATGCCTGTTTCTTTTCATATCCGCTTACAGACATGGCTTTGTGGTATCGGTCAGCCACTGAACTAGAGCTCAAAGTAAACCAGCAACCCCATTTCAAGGTGGTTTGGGGGTTTGTTTTTTGTTTTTTTTTACAATTACAATACCAATGTATTTTGGTTCAGCAACATCAGTACTCGCATACTTAGCAACGTAATTGCAATGATATTTTCATATGTGTTTCCATTAAAAATAGAGAGATACTTCCATATTGTCTAATCAGTTTTCCATTTAATCTTTCCACTAGTATTGTCTACCCATTTTTGTTGAATGTGGAAACTGAAGTTGATTGTTTTTGATAACCACTAACACATTCTGCCAGTGATTTCTTTCCACTTGTTATAGTTATACAAGAAGATTAATTGTACTTGGTTTTATTTTAAAATATTAGGCATCAATAATGCAAAAGCTGACACTCTTGGGAATTTACCCTACTGGATTATTTATGTCACAGAGAAATTTTTTATGTAAGCAATTGCTTCAGTGTGAATGCAGAGAGTGTCAACTGTTTATTTACAGCCATGTGTATATAGGCTGGTGTGTGTGTTTTCTAGGAATAGCACTACTATGGCCCATTTTCATTCTGTTAAACTCCAGTGTTTGAAATATTTAAGGGGCTACTGTACTTCAGTCCTATGGATCTCTTTATTTTAGGCCTGATTTAAAGCATATTGAAGTCAATGCACATTCTTTGTTTGATCTCAGTACATATAATTCTCAGTGACTTGAAGTTAATAGACCAGATCATCTTCTGTGATACATGTAGTTGATATTTATGTGTCTGCATGAATGTGCGTCTGTGCACATGCTTAGATAAAATTTTGCATACTGTCATAGGTTGTTATACTGTGGGGTTCCTCATCTTGGAATTCAATTTATGTGGGAACTGCTAGCTTAGTGTGAAATGGGCAACAGTGGAAATAGCTGATGTGTCCTTCTCAATTCAATTATTTTCAGCAACTGGAGTTCAACGGTCAATCCATTTAGCACTGCAGGGCAATGCTGCTGTTGGCAACTTGCAGCATCCTTGTTGCTGGGTATATTAACTTTGGTTAAAGAGAGAGTAAAGGGTCTGATGTAAAAGTCACTCACTTCAGTAGGCTTTGGGTCAGAACCTAAATACAGTTCTTATCTGCTAGATTGTTCAGCTGTTACATTTTACAAGTATACTTGTGTGTTTCTTGCTATATCACTTTTGCATTAATTGTCTGAGGGAAGCAATATTTTCCAGAAAAAAAATTTTAAAGAAATAGAGTCTGATTTTCTGTTTCTTTAGCACCGACATCAGGGTGGTGTAAGTCCTTTGAAATCAATGCAGTTACACCAGAATAAAACTGGTGTTAATGGAGTGCAGAAATTGATGTTAATGGAGTGGAGAAATCTGAGAACTTCTTTATATCAGACTCAATTGACTCTAATTTTGGTCACCTCCGTTGAACTGGAATTAGTAAACACTGAAATAGATAGAACTGCACTGGAGTAAAAGTAGTATAATTACATGGAGTCTACATCTCTTATCACTCAAAGTGACTGCCACATAACCATTCCAACTTGAATTTCCTTAGTGGAAATTATTCTTTAATCAATCCATTTAACTTGAATGGTTGCAGAAATCCAGCCAGCATTTCAGTCGCAACTCACATTCTGTGTTTTATGGAACAGGTTTTTGCCTTGAGAGCATCTTCTCCAAATGTATCACTGTTGTAACTCAGCTTCCTTCAGATGAAGTAGGTGGAGGTAAATTTGACACTCTGATGAAAGCCAGAAAACTAGAGGCTGTAAGTTTTCGTAGATCTTCCAGACTGTTACATGCAGTAACAGTTTTTCTTTTAAAATAAAGCTGAATGGTTGCATTAGGGATCAGATAGTGAGATTCAAAACACACATAAACACAAATGAAGGCAATTTGCTCTCCAAGGTCCTCAATGCTTTGTGTTTAGATGTTTGCAATTACACATTTGTCTGTGATAACTATAAAACATTAGACTCTGAGAGGAACGTGTTATTTTTCACTGCCTCCCTGTTGCTGGTATAGTGCCACGTGGTTGCACAAGGTCAAAGTCATAGATAAACAGCAGTGAAATCTACTATCTTTAGGAGAGGCTATAAGTCATGAGTAGTACATTTTTGTCCTCTCCATCTCTTCTATCGCTATCTGCAGAAAAAATGACTCTAAAGTAGAGCAGCATCTAGAACATCTTGTCATAGGAGTAGGCTGAATTATTAGTGTATATAGCGTGCTGTGCCTCCAACTGCCACGAGAAAAGACATGGCTTATGTCAAAACTTCTGTGCAAACTGCTGATCTATGTATGCCTTTATTGGTCCTTTTGCATTGTTGTTACATGCTCAAATTAGATTGATCCATCAGCTGATCTAGGGTAAGTTTGGCTGGTATGGAGGTGCCTTAAATCCAGAGGCTGCAACATCTTTTAACATCACTCCTTCCTGGTTACATTGCAGTACTTTACCAGACCTGGGCCAGCAGTTTACAGAGTGGTTATCTGGAATTTTGGAAACTTGGACTTCCTCTTTGGACTGTGAATTTCATTGTGAGTTCATACCCATTTTTCAGCAAAGTACAGCAGAAAGATGCTGGGATTGCAATCAGACTGCTGAATGTCTCTCCTGTAATTTTCAACATCTAAGCTTTCTGTGTAGGAGAACAGACTTTGAAATTGTCTGGTATTAAATTCCTCATATTCACAGAGCAATGTTAGCCGTTGTTTGATTGTGAAATTGTCGTGGGGAGACATAGGGATGGGGACACACTTTTGTTGAGAGGCATTGACGTTAATGATCCAAATTTCATTATGTGAGCAATGACTGTAGAATACATAACATGTAAATGTCTCAGAAGATTATATTGAACAGAGTTTAACAGGTGGAAGCTGTGATCCGTGGTTGGATTCTTACTTTTGGATAAGAAAAAGTGACTACACCTGAAACATTGCTTCTGGATAGGAGTGGGGTGATTGCTGGCTATTTTATTAAATTTCTCCTAGTATCTGAGTACCAGCCACTGAAATAGAAGCCAAATGAAACATTATGGACTCTGCAAGTGTGACTCACAATCCTAGCACTGCAGTGAAGTTTAAAGCTAATGAAAAGAAAATATTGAGCCACTGGGCTTAAAAAAAGAGGAGGAAATATTTATCATATCTAGTAGTCTAAAGGCCTCATCTTTACTGTATTCAGCCAGAAGCCTGAAGGACTGGTTTTGTGGGTTTTTTTTCTCTGACATAAATCAATTCTCAGTGTTGCCTTCGGCATATCAGCCCTGCGGCTTCGATTCCAGTGATTTGAGATCTATGGATAAGAAAAGAGATTAAAATGTCTCCCAAGGTCTACACTAAAGCAAATTGCTGTATGCAAAGCAGAGATAGGTGTGGGACCAAATACAAGCTAAGTGCCATCAGCACTTAACAGGTAAAACCTGCGTCTGACTTGGAGTTTTCTGTGACTGAATTTTCCCCTCTTAAAAAGAATAGCAAAAAGGCTGACCATGTTTTTCTATACTAGGCTTTTGGATGACACAGTGATTTTTAAGCAAGATATTTGTACCTCAAAGCAAAGAGAATTTCACTCCATGGCTATAAACTCTGGCAGTTGCTCCCTTACAAGGGAGCACTCCAGCACCTATTGTTAACTATGCATGGTACATCATAGTTTATTTGTTTTAGTATAGGTTGTGGAGGGTAGTTGTATATCTTTTGTAGGTTGCTAGGTTATACACAATCTTTTTACTAAACACAAACAGCAAATAAAATCACTTAAGTGCTGCATAATGGATTGTGGGGTCAACATCTTCCTCTTTCTTAGTTTTCTAGCCTCTGAGAAATGCGAACAATTATGCAGGTGCAGTCTCCACCAAAAGTAAGAAAGATTAAATTTGCTATTTGTAGCACTATAAAGCAAATACAGAATTCAATAATGTGTATTTTCATTATCCTAATGGAAGATTTCAGTATGTTAAATGTGTTCAGATGTCCTTGGCAAAATTGGGGTCAGTCATGTGAAATGGAGACAAAATGTGTTTCATCATCTTGTGGTTATTATACTACAAGGATTTCATTGTAAAGTGCAACAGGTAATTGCAGCCACGTTTCTGATGCTATTGACTGCTTTATCTAATGGAAATTATTTCTTTCTTGATTATTTAAAATGAACCTTTTACCATTGTCATGTAAAAAAGTTGTATAGTTTTTTTTGAAAAGTATATTACAGCACCACTATTAACAACAAAAACAAATTAAGAGTGTGCACTTCTCAATAGGATTTTATCCGAGGATCTAAAGGTGCTTTAGGAAAAAGTTCACAATTAAACTTCTTGTGTGTGTAAGGCAAATGGAGGAGATGATTAGTATAAAACCGAGAAATTGTTACTCATTCCAGGCCTGAGTGAAAACTGCAGAAGTCAATAGTAAAGCATTCATTACTGTAACTAGCTTTGGCTCAGATATGCTATCCGCAGCTCTGCTTAAGTCGGTGGGGTTTTTTGTGTTTCTTCAGGGGCTGTGGGATTAGGTTGTGAAGTGGATTCATCTGCCTGGAGAGTCCCAGTGCAGTGGTCACCCTCTGCCCAAGTGCTTTGAGCGAAGTGCAGGGCTTGCGGTGTCCTGTATTTGAAGGAATTTCGCTGCTGCAAGGTTTATTTTGCAGGAATGGGACTGATTTCTCCGTGGAGCTCTGCAGGAGTTCGGTGACCTACTCTTTTAGTTCAGGACCTACATTTGAACTCAGTGCTATCATGCAGTAGACCAGGGATGAGGGTCCTCCTTCAGTAACTATTACATCATCTTCTTTCATTGCTTTTTATGTCCCAAGAGGCACCCACTCTGTCATGCTTTTTCTTTCCCTCATTCATATGTGGACACGCATATACATGCACTCATTACATATACACACACTTTCCATGCTGATAGTCTTAGGCTACTAACAGAAGTGCAGATACGTTAAGTGCTTTAATTCCTTGCAAGACAGCCACAGAAAAATTGGGCAATTTGTAAAACCTGAAAGGTAGTGAGAGCCCATCTGAGATCACAGTCTATCCGAGTTCACGTAGGATGTACCTCTGAGAGATTATTTTTTTTTCAGGTGGTGTCAGAGTGACAAAATGAGTTTTCACATGACACTGGAATATGTTGTTTGCTGCCTGAGGTCTGGGCTGTCAGATCCCCCTGTTTTTCACGATTCAAGATGCACTTTATAGCTACCGATTTGCAGATTTAGGATGCACTGTAAAAATCTTACTTACGGGATATTTGCCTGGCAGCAAACATGCATTGCTGTGTGCTTCAATTCACTGCAAATCTAATGTTCAAGTATATTGGTTGAAAATTTCTCAGGTTGTCTTTGCCAGGCTTGTCTTTTGCAACCAATGAAACATTCTTCACTTGTTTTGCATTTCTCAGTTGGATGTATAAAAAAAAAAACCTACATATTTTATTCCTCCTGGAGACATCAGAGACCAAATTCGAACACCCGTATGCTACATCTCTGCAGATATGGAATAACTGTTGATCTAAATGGGGTTATTCTAGATTTACACCTGTGGAGCTAAGCGGAGCTTCACATGGAGGAAGGCCCAAAACATATGGCAGTACTGGTTTTGTTTAGCGCAAGTTTTTAATGATTTCCACTGTTTGATCTACTGTATTGGTAGGTTTTATGGGTCATTGTGGATAAAAAAATAAAATAAACATCTGGTAATGTACAGCTTTGTTTGTGTAGATTTATAGAGTCGGGAAGGGATGCAGCCAGTACGTGGCTGTGGATCCAGTAAACAGATACTGTGGTTATTTCTGCTTTTGGGGGAAGAGTTGATCAACTGCAAACATCCCCACTGCTGAGTTTGCTCAGCAAGCTGCTCAAGAGACCCCAGCCAACAATTATGCTTTCCAGGCATTTGGTGTTTTATGAACTTGTTTCTGATTTCTCCCCATATGCAAATGTGGGGTTTCAGCCAGGCCAAGGCAGTGGGAGCAAAGTGCTGATGTGACACTTTGTGCCAGGATTTAGTAAGGTTCCCTGAAGCACACAGTCAAGGGAGCTTTAGGGCTGTTAAGCTGCTCGGCCACAGTGCCATGATGTTTCTGCTTGCCTCTCTCACACCATTAATTTGCTACCAGTTGTGAATACTTGTTTCCATGGGGCAGTGAAAATAAACCTATGGAACAGGGTGCTACAACATCTTTTTTTGTCATTAGGCATGGATTTTTTTTTTCTCTAATTTTATTTTATTTTTGTTGCTTTCAAAGGAGACTCCCTTTTTTTTATTATTATTATTATTATTATTATTTGCAACATGTTCACCAGACAAAATGATTATGTTAAGGCAGAGACATCACATCACTTACATTTCATAGCTCAGTGCAATTTTCATAAAGTGCGAGGCAACATCCAAAAAAACATGACTCAGAATTAGAGTTTCAGAAGATTATTATATAGACATTATTTCCCCCAGGTCACGGGCTTTAGTCAAATTTGGAAGAGAATGAAATTGCCAACAGTGAAAAGCAGACAGAAAGGTATGAGTTCATGAGCAGAGAAATAACATTTTCATTTGTTCCTTCCCCATGGGAAAGATTCAACATTCCGGTAAATGGAGACGGTTATAAGAAATGAATTTTTGTCAGCAGGGATGTGATTTTAAGGCTCACTTATCCATTGGCAATCTAGATTTCTAACCCCAGGAATCTAGGAAATTGCTACAGAATGTAGTCTTTATTATAAACAAGTTTTTTTTTCTTTCTTTTCCTTTTTTTTTCCCACCCTGTCTTTTTTAGTAGTTGAGATTTTTAAGGTGCAGGCCTGTGCTTCTCTGAGCGTTTCAAGGGGTCATATTGCCACAGAATTATTCTGTGTGGCTTGCTGTCCCTTTGAACTGTGTCTTCTGTGGTGCAGTGATCCCTCTCACCCAGAAATTCCTCTGATCATGGGAACAAGGATGTTTTTGAGAACTGAAAGCACCCCCAGCAATGTGTCGTTTGCAGTAGACTTTGCTCCCAGGGATCTAAGTACCATTCGTTGCTTTGTGCTTTTCTCCCTTACCTGTTTTTTAAGCTCTTCTATTCGCACAGGCAAGGACAACCAAGCAGTGAAGCGTTTTAGGGGATGGCTCTTGTTTTTAGTGTGTACGAATAGCCAGGGTTTACAGGCTTTCCATGGCACAATCCCAGGCAGACTACTTTGTAATTAAAGAATTTTCTTCCAGGAGAAATGTTCATTTTTTCCTTCGTCTGACTCTTCTAACCTCGCTGTACATTTGGATTCTGTGAGGATGTTTGAATGCTGTTACTGTGCCTTCTTGAGAGTAAAAGTGATTTTATATAACCCTAAACCCTTCATTTCTGATGATGCAGATTGGTTCTCTGACATTATTATCTTCTTTTTTTAAAAAAAAATAAGTTCAAAATATGTACATCTAAAACCTCCTTTCCCTAGTGTGTTTTTGTCCATTTTAATATCTTTTCTTATGACCAAGACCTATTTGCCTTACTGCATTATTATCAAGAAATGTTACTGCCATTGCCTGCCAACATCTTACTCACCGCAGATTGCATTAGTTCTGTTAGCTTCATTATTATTGTGTCTAAACTGTAGTATAATGGTTATGGAACATCATGATAGAGGCTGATTAATAAATAAGAATTGATTACTCTGACTTTGTCCATTGTATTAGGCCCAGGAGATTTATACTGTTGATGGCATTTTCTGAAAAACTGCAAATGCTTAAGAAAGATAGAAAGAGGGGAATATAATTTTGTCTTACAAATGCACAATCAAATTGCATTCCTTTGTCTCTACTAGCATGTAAGGGCAATCAGAGCAGTAGCATTAAGAGCCTCCGAGTGGATCACTCACAGTATTTCAGTATGGAACTATTTTCCATTTGCTTTCCTTTCTCTTAAAATGTGGGTGTCTGGAGTGTTTTAATGGTGCTGGCTGGCATCAAAGAAAGGGATATAGCTTTTCCTTCATGCAGGCATACAACTTTTACTAGTGTTTATTCAGAGATAGTATTTAAACATGTCTTAAGGAATGAAAAAAATTAAGCTAAAACATGAAGTATTACATCTATACTAGTGCGTATGCATTTCCTTCTGTTGATCTGATTCTGGGAGCCTAAAAAACTCTACTGATAGACTTCAGCCTCCTCATGCAGGTGTCCTGCTGCTCCTTTCCCTGCCAGCGCTGCCTCATACCTGTAATGCCCACGTTCCTTTGTAAAGGACCCACTGCTTACAAAGGGCTGGGACTGTGAAGAAACTAGGAATTGAATAGAAGTTTGCAAGTTGCTTTTTGGTGTTTTACATACCTTTTTTGGAAACTTGGTCAAGTGGCCAGGCATATAGGCTTTCCTGTGCACTACATGAATGTGAGCTATAACGTGGTCTCTTGGTGAGAAGTGGTAGATTGTGCTTGAGTTGTACTCCAGTGCTGGATGGTAGTCCTTGATCCACTGGGTATGACTGCAGCTTTTAAGTCAGGGAGGGAGCTGTCATGAGACAGCCATGTTGTAGGTGTAGCAGAAAATGGTCTTATCTATTAGCAAAGTCATCTACAGATGAGAAATACAAATGGGTTGGAAAAGCTTGAGTTTTATGTTTTAAGACAATTTTCATTAGTACTGGAGTTGGAGGTAGGTTTTCCTTGCTTACCCTGAATGGTACAGTTTCATTGCCTGAATCAGGACTGTGGTTATTGCTCTGAGCAGTTTTGAGTGTGGAAGGAGATGGAGCAGGAAGAGTACAGTATGACCCTCACACCTTTTGCGGTATCACCGATCCCTAAGTAAAAAATGTAGCAAAGAATGTAGTTCAACAGACTGCCTTGAATTTATTTGTCCTCTTCTGTCTTTGCAAGAAAAGCGTAAATTTTCTGCATGTACTTGGTTTAATTCTGGCTTACGTCTGTCCCATGAGTGGCTAACTCTCACTGTAGCCAAGACATTTTACAGTAGCAAGATTAATCCTTCTTAGGCTGCGAATTAGCTTTTTTCACCATCGCCATGGCCTTTATCACTGCCAAAGAGTTCGTCAGTGCATGAATAATACAGCTGAACCCTTTGAGGAATTTCAGGCAGCTTCCCATCACTAGTGTGAGGAGGGATTTGGCAGGTATTTGAAATACGTGCATTTATTGTGAGAGGATTGGGTTGGGCTGGCAGGCAGGGGAAGCACAGGTCTCGGGGTTGGCCCAGTCAGACAGGCACCTCCTGTTGTTGCATCCTTGCTGGCCTAAGGATGAGTTGCCGAAGGTGACAAGCCGTCAGAGGCTTTGTGCAGATACAGCTGTGGTTGACGGTGGGGAGCGTGCCCTCCATCAGGCCAGATCCTGCGGCAGAGACTGAATACTACAGTGATAGGTAAATGGGAAATGCCTTTGCTAGATGAGTATTTTTCTTAAAACTCTTTTCTGAGAAACGACATTAAACGGAGCTTTACCAGGTTTGGGTTTTTTGCTTTTTTTTGCTTTGGGGTTTTTTTCTGTAAGAAAGCTCTCCATTTGCCAGTAAACTCCTATGAAAGCATTGCTTGTGTTCCTGCGGTATTTATTGTAATTCCTAGAGCTGTCAATCAGGACTCAGGCCTCCTTGTGCAGACACAGGCTCACATTGCTTACAGTCTGTGAGAAATATAATGATCTGCACCTAGCGAAGGAAAGCATTTAATGAAATCTCTTTCAGACATGGGAAACTAAGGTTTTTACTGCTTGTTGATAAAGTCATTCTCTTCTTGCTAAGTGTACTGTTGGGAATGGAACAGAAAGCTCTTGTGTCTGATTGTTTCTTTTGCTGGAGCTAATGTTTTGAATACATGTTTGGCTCTGGAATAAATGTTTTATGTTATAGTCTGGTTGTTCCTCTGCAAAGAAGGAGCAAAAGACTCATGCTACTAAGCAATTTTCAGAGTCATCGGTTCAGGGGAATTGGAAATTACGAGTGAAAAAATCCTGAGAAATAACTCAGGTTGCTCCAACCCCACTTGACCCTGGGCAGTCGTTGGACCAGTGATGTTTTAATGCAGGGCACTGCCCTCATGTATTTTGTTTTACTGTGGTGCTCTGCTGCTTTGGCACATCCTGTTGAAGTGGATTAAATCCACAGAGGAACCGGAGGGCCCCTTGGTTCCAGATCCAGCGTGACTGGTCACATTTTGAGGTTAGAAGCAGCCAATGCTTTTTCTGCCATTTTGAGCATGCATGAGCAGGTGGCAGTTTTAAAGCCACCAGGATCCACCTGTGAAACTGCCCTTGGAGATCGGTGTGAATGGAGGAAGAAAGAAATGGGAGATTTGTAGTTTAGTAGTAGTAGAAGCCCTGCGAAGAAAAACAATAGTTCTTTCTTTTGTAGCTGATGCAAAGCTTCACCAACAAGAGCACTCCAGTACCTCCAGGAGCTGGCAGCTGCCAACTTGATGTTTCTGGCCTATGCAAGAGAGACAGCAAAATCATTCTCAATTTACCATTATAATTTACCTTACAATCTACTTTGTCTGCACTTAGAGCTGGGCCTCAGTTTGGCTTTTTGAAGATAGTTCTGAGGTTTTGGGGCTTTGTATTTTGCATGTATATTTGTTTTTTCAGCATCCAAACCCAACAACTGTCTTAAGATTTTGTTTTTCACTAGTAGCGTTTCTTACTGTGGTCATGACATTAGAGGGTTTCCTCTGTCTGCAGATCTTCCAATGCATTTCTCCTCCCCTGCCTTTCTTGCAGGCAACATGCAGATACTGGAAAAGTGAATGTCACCTCCTTCCCCTTGCCCCAGGTATGGACTCACACCGTTCAACCTTCTGTTGATAGGAAAGGAATTGTGGCAATTATTGCAGTGGTTCAATGTGAAATCCTGTCAGCATCTCTCCCACTTGCTTGTCCAGGGAAACTGAAATTTTTTTGGGGTGGAAAAAAAAAGAGGGGAGGAGGTTAACATACTGTAGATTTTTGTAATTTATTCCCCTTACCGAGTGGCAAGGGGAAAAGATGAGGCCTGTGTCTCTTGACTCCTGTTATTTTGACTGTAGTTCCACCTATTTATTTCTGTCCTGTTCTGAGCAAGGGACATCATATCCACCTGTGGCAGAAAGCGTTTAATACAAGAATTTTGTTGTAAGAAAAGACTGCACCATCTTCACCTCAACTTCCACTGCTTTTTTTTTATATCAGTTGTTCTTACTGTCTTAGTGAAAATACCAAACTGGTGGCCTTGGAGTCTGAAGTCCCTTTTGTGTCCTCAGAACAGTTCCAGCATGGCAGTGGAAAGCGCCCTGTTTGGCAGCCCTGATTGTCATTGGACGTGGAGAGACAGTCTCAAAGGAACTGTTACGTACCCTCAGTCTGTCTGTTGAGGCAACCAACTATCAGAGGTTTTTTGAAACTGAGAGAGAAGTTCTTGGGGGTTTTGAGAGTGCTTTCTGGTCTGTGGGGGTTTTGTTGTTGGTGTGTTTGGGTTGTGGGTTTTGGTTTTTTTTGCAGGGTATCCGTATGAGGAATCTGTTTCTCTGTGAAGTAACGTCGTGAGGGCACAGAACTGTTTCAGAAACCCATTGGTAACCTTTCTTCACGCACACCACAAAACCTGCTAATCCTTCAGAGATGGTTAGTGTTTTGGGATATGTCTTCTTCTCAGCATCCAGCAAGCTATTTATATGATGATAGGTTTTATTTCTGATAGTCAGCTTTTTTCATAACATCTCTGAAACGAAACCAAAGATCTGGACCACCTAGAGCTGCTAGCCAACTCCAACAACTTTTTGTAACCCTGGAATGAAAGACAGGAAGGTTGGTAGTGGGTGACGTGTAACAGGAGAACATGCTCTGTATATGTTTCCTGCTCCAAAAGAAATAAGGGAAATTAGGCCAGTGGTTTGGTAAATTATATGAAAAATAGACCTCGCTTGCTAATGGAGTGTGAAGAAACTGATGTTCTGAAGATGATCTATAATATTTCATATTTCTCTGAGGAGAAAAAATGATAAACTTGATAGTGTGTGATTTATTCATGTTTCTGAACATAAAGAAGAATCCTAAAGTCAACTGTCTGTTTCACACTCTGTGACTGATAGCAGGATTTACACTGAGATTTAGCAGTTGGGGTTTGTTATGAGTACAGTGGAGGAGAGAAGCATTGATTAATGATGGAGTTGGAAACATCTACAGATGGGATAGTTATGCAGAAACTGCAGTCTTTTCCACGTATCTGTTTTACTGCTTCACAAAACATGATGACAAATATGTTAAATTTGTTGGGGTTTGTTTTGGTGGTTTGTTGGTTTCTTTGGTTTGTTTTTTTCTCTTGCTGTTACTCCTTTCCTTTGCTATCATTCTCTTTGCACATTCAGAGTTTTGCCCTTCACTGCAACAGAAGCACTCCAGTCCTGTTACTCTATTAGTTCGATTCATGCTGTATCTCTCCGGTGAACTGCTTTTTGAACAGGGTCATCAAAACCTTATGTAATTTAGAAATTCAATTGACAGTTTCTTAGGACCAGGAGGGTTGCTTTTCTTTGTTCTGCTCCTGAAAGGGTGGATCTTCATCTGACTCCTGAGAGAGATCTCTGTGGTTCAGAAAAGAGCACAACTTCTTTTGCTTTTTGGCCTCAGGACCAACTGCTGTGATACATGGTCTTAAGGATGAAGTACATGAAAGAAAAGACCTTTGAAATCTGACATATCCTGCAATAGAAGAGAAAAGGGGTAAAAACCAAACCCAAAACACAGAGACTAATACAGAGAACGTAGGCCATCCAGGAGGATGTGTGCTTTTTCAGGGATGAAGTGGGATATCATACATAGGGGGAAAAATGTGCGCACAGAGGCTTTTGGGTTCTTCAAGTACTTTGCACTGTACTTGTATCCACAAATTTTGACCTTCAAAGTACATATTAAATTGTAGTCACTACGTGAACAAGGACAGAGATGTAGAAACAATAACATTGTCAGGTAAATCATACATAGATGAAACAAGGTTATAGAAGAGAAAGACCAAAGCCAAACTGTAGACTGCAGTGATTTATGCATTGCAGTAAACTGTCTCCAAAGACATGAGGGAAAGATGATAGATTTTGACTAGACTTTCCTCGATTCATGAAGAGGTAGCACGGCAGAAATTGCAAAGGTGCTTAAGAGACATGATGACAAGCAGACATTCAAAATTGTACTCTTTGGAGGTTGACATAATGGCAAGAAACAGTTATGTGAGCAGTTGGAGTGGGGCATAATAGTACTGTATGTTGAAGGTTATGAGAAGTGGGAGAAAACTAAACCAAGTGGTAATGCTGTACGTGTATTTTTCAGTGCCTGAAGCACTATTCTGAGTGTATTTGAAAAGGGCGAGTTCACAGATGTTAGGGCCAGAGGGCAAGCAGTGGGCTACAAAACCTTTTACCTTTTAGGTCACTAGTTCAAAATTACCCTGCTTCATCTAAAAGTCATTGCCATCTGTTGGATGGCTGCAGGCCACCATGGAGTAAATGAATGGCATCAATCCAAGCACAGACAGCAGCAAAGGTATTATCACACATTAGGACCTCTTCTGATGGCCTTGAGGTTAAAGGGGGTAAATGACCCGCCGTGCCCCAAAAGAAAGCTCAGTGGCTGAGCAGCAAGTGCATGGGAGGCTGTTGTGATGCTGCTGCATTTTGTTTGTTTTGTATGTAAAAGGAGCAATTCAGTGTCTGAGGCATGTCCTTGTAACACACTTCCCCAGCATTGTATTACAATACTTTTTAATATGGATGTGTTTGTGTTTTCAAAAATAAATATTATCTACAATTAGGAAAATCTAGGAGAAAACAATGCTTAGGGCACACAGAGTAAAATGTGTAAATGAGCGTATGTCTTTCACATGCAGTATCCTTACAGGTATGTCAGTTAAGCAGGTAGATGTGCTCATTCCACACACTTTCCGATCAGAGTTTTTTTGCAGCGGAGCACCCACTAAAGAGACATTGTCTATAAGCACTCCTAAATGACAGCTGGAACACATGCGGCATGAGTTCATTTGTTTATTCTTATCTAGTAGCCTCCGAACAAACTGATGAACAGTTTGATTTGACAAGGTCGTACTGAGGATTTGTGAGGATTAACCTATATGTGGCATTTACTGAGAGATCAGACAGGTCATGAAGATTGGCATTAGGGAGTCTAAGAAGATCCTTTTTCCCTCCCCTCTCCCCTGAAAGCCTCAATCCAATTACTGTCTTATTTTTGACTCAATAAAAGCAAAATGAGCATGTACCATCCTCCACGTAAGAAGTGGATGATAGTGTGGCTTAAAACGAATATCAGGGTAGGGCTCTCTAATGATCTGCCTTTCTGGACTGCTTACCTGATGTTAATAGATTATCCACACCGTTGCTGTAGTCATGGCTGTTAATAGCCTTTTCAATTTCTACCACTATGCCTCCTCTTGGGAAGGGAGAAAAAGTTACCTTTGTGTGTTGAATGAAGCATTGACATAATGGATATTGTTATTTGCGCTTGTGTGTTCAGAGATAACAGTGGAGTTTGAGGAAATGCCTTTGGAAGTTATTATAAAAACACTGGCTAATTTTATAAAACACACCTTTCCTTCTGGGCAAATCAGCATCTCTTTGTGTGCAGAGTGCATAGCTAAACATCTCAGTGATGCTTCCTTTATTCATTACTTTTCCTAACACACATGTGAAGGAAGGAGCATGTTTTCTTTATCTGCTTGTTCCCAAATATTCAACATCCAGACTATAAAGCAGTGTTGAATAGCCATCTATTTTGTATTGTCAGTTCTTTTTCTGTCAGGACGTTTCCTATTTACTGTTTCTTCTTTCTGCTTGCAAGATCACTGAAATGCCTTCTGCTGAATTATGTTTAGTAGGGCCTATTTATATTTCAGTAGCACTACAAGTGCTGACTGCTTTATTGTGTAAGGTGCTGTATATCTCCTCAGCCAGAGCGAGATGTTCCTCTGAAGAGCTTCGCAATCTCGCAGACACAGTCAGGGAAAGGGCGCGTTGCTTTTGTACCTGCACAGAGGCACCATGAGGGTAGAGGCAGACATGACTTAAATCAGTGTGCATAAGGAGCTATGGCACACCAGGGCATGGAAAACAGAGTTTCAGTCCTGTAAAAAAAAAAAACAAAAAAAAAAACAAATCCAAAACAAAAAAAACCCCAACACTACCCCAAACCCTACAATTTCATTTAGCAAGGTCTGAGTACAAAACTTAATAAATCTCTGCCTGTGCTAAAAGCTGTAGAAGGGGTCTTCTGGAAGTGCATTTCTTCCTGATTTGTGATCCTGTGTCACTGCTTGAATGGTGATTTATTCTCAAAAGGCTGTCTGGGGTGGTGGTCATGCACCAATGGGTGGGGGATGTAGAAGGAGACGGTGCTTCCTGAGGTTTTTGGTCTGACTCATGAAAGCCTCATGGTTAGTGGTAGGATTAGTAAGAAGACACATAGCTGCAGGAGGATGGATGGGTTTATTGAGGTTTGCTTAAGCTCTGATTACCAAACTATGGGATTCATGAGCATGGTAAATTGTATTATCACTGATGGGGGGTTAATTATTAATTTATTCTTTAATCAAAACTAATTAAAAATAATTTTGAAGAGTAGGAAGCTGTTCATTAGGACACTGAGAAGGAAATGACTACATAAACTGGGCCATCATCTAAATGCAGATGATTGCTTTAGTGAATACTGTTGACTGTCGAAGCTAGTTCCAAACTTGCATTTGCTTTACAGCACTCCTGACTAGGGGCTCTGGACTCCAAACCAGTGAATGTTGCTAGGGAAAATCCCTGGTGAAGGGCAGGGTCCCCTTGGTCAGTTCAAGGCTGCCTTGGATGTTCCTGACCGGCTTTGGCAGCCCTGATTTTACCTTTTTCATCTCCTTTTTGCCACGTATCACAGTGTCAGAGCTAGAAAAACAGCAGCGACCATCTCTGCCTACAAAGAAGATTTTGGTTTGTGTGACGTCATGGTGTGTCCCCTAGGAAGTTGCAAGGTTATGCCAGAAGAAACTGGATCTTGATTAAATTACTTTGCCTTTTTTGCTTTTGCAAAATGAAATCTGACAGGTTTTAGTTTGTTTCTAAACAGAGAGCTGCCACATGGTTAGATTTTAATGTTCGCTGGCCCAGCTCACGTTGTGGTGTGTGTTGGAGCTGCATATTCCAATTAACTTTTTATGATCCTGCACAAGGGGGAGATAAGTTAATCTGAACCAAATGTGTGGTTAGCACCATGATACCTGCTGCCTCTCTCAGGGAATCTAGATACAATGCTTTTGGCTCCATAGAAAGGAGAGAATAATTTCGACTCAAGGCTATATAGGAGAAACATTGAATTGGATAGTTTAAGACAGTTTCCAATCTAAAAGAAATGCAGAGCAGATACATGACCCCCCTAAAATCCTGTAAGGTTTCTGAAATGTATTCAGAAAATTTATCAAAACCATACAAGAGGCTGTTTGAACAAATCAGGTCTTTCCCCAAGAGCTTTCTTCACCTCGAGTTTCATCGCTCAGACTTTAGCGCTTGCTCAGCCCTGTCTGGGTACTGCACTGGTGTACAGTGCTCCTTTGTGTACGACTACGTCAGACAGATGCATATTCCCAAAGGATTGGGCAGCCTGACATGGGCTGGGGTGTGAATTGGAGCATCCCCAACATGTCTGGTGGTTGAATTCTCTGTGACAGGTGTTTAATGTGCTGAAAATACTGACTGTATCCTTAGTGTTGTGTTGATTACTTCTGGACGTAAATGGATGCCTAGTGAAATGTTTATTTTCTACCTAATAAAAATCACAAGGAGAAAAATGTTGCCATTTCTTACTTGGCACCTAGTTCCTGCTCTCACTCACCTGTCTGCCCTTTCTTCTATCATCTTTTTTTAATAGTCAAAGATACAGTAACAAATGGTGATCGGCCTTAAATCAAATTAGCAGAAGTGCTAGGTAATGCACCATGATTTTCATTGAGTGAAGAAGCAGGTTTGAAAGAATGGCATGAGATGAAATAGGAAGCAAATTACCTTCTACCTTCTTAAGGATGCTGCGAAACCCAATATTAAAATTCCTGTTTATTCTCAGTCCCTACCCCCCACCCTGTGACAGCTGTTCTTAACTCTTCTAAAAAGTCATAACCATCCTCTTTATGATCTATTCCTTTTTATAACATTTATGTTGCAGGGAAAGTTGTCTAGTTGTTTTAGTAATGCCTGGCTTGTCTTCCTGGCTCTGCTATTGTCTTTGGCCCTGATTCAGCAAAGCACTTAAGCACATGATTATCTTTACTTTTATGGGATGGTACATGTGTTTACAGCTAAGCATGTGCTTAAGTGCTTTGCTGAATCAGAGATTTTGTCTGTAACCTTGGATTTATGTCTCAACCTACTCACAAGTAAAATGAGCTTAATAGTTACCTCCAGTGATACTATGAAATGCAAGTAAAATACAGAATGGCTTGAGTTTCTTTCACAAACAGCAAAACCCAAATGTGCAATATAGTATATATTGCTTTGTTTCATTGTAAACGAGTCTGTAGTAGGTCACTCTAGCTGGAGACATCTACTTTCTGACATTACCAGTAATCCATTACATTTATTGTTCCCTGTAGGTTTGTTGTTCTTGTCTTCACTGTTTATTTGTCAAAACAGCCCCCCCTTAACTTTGGTTGTGTCTTTAGACATTAG
This sequence comes from Burhinus bistriatus, assembly GCA_013397275.1. Taxonomy (NCBI): domain Eukaryota; kingdom Metazoa; phylum Chordata; class Aves; order Charadriiformes; family Burhinidae; genus Burhinus; species Burhinus bistriatus. The sequence goes on along the minus strand of VYXH01007087.1, from coordinate 496,145 downwards.
GTATATATAACTGTTTTCAAAGTCTGGGCTTGGGATTACAGCTCCTTTGAAATAAATTAGGGTTGTGCATCTAAATCCCATTGGCAGCTTTGAAAATATCACTCTCTGGATTTATAATAATCTGCTGGGATTGGATTGTAGTACTTTGACTGATACGACAGGAGAAGTGACTTCTAAATCCTCACCAGAAGAAAAAAAAAAAAAAAGGGTTTTCTTCTTTGGTTGATTTCCAGCATGTTTAGGAGGGGCCTGAGCAGTGTTCGTACCACAAGAAAAAACAAAGCAATATTCTTCTGTTAGTAGTATTTCCTATTGCTTTTGAGGACAGGATGTTCTTTGCCTTATTGTACCTTTTTTTTCCACTTAGGCGTAATAACACAGAAATGCCATATTGCATTTTATCTAATACCCGCGTACAATAATGTGACCCACAGCTTCACTAATGATACAGAACTCCTAATAAAATACAGAGATTTTACTTGTGTATCATATTAGCACTTCCCATATCTCACTGTGGGACTGTGTCATTCTGAACATGTCACACAAAATACAATGTCTTTTTTTTATCACATCCTTAAAACTGTATGTACAACAAGAAGGTTGTATTACCTTTTATTATTGTTTTCTACTCCATGTTCTTAGAGAGGCCTTGCTGCCAAGAGCACATGCAACTTTTAGTATTTTGCAATACTTTTTAAAACCTATTAAAATCATAGTTCCCTTTGAGCAAGAGTGTAAGTCTACTTCCTTTTTCAAAGCCTTAGAATAAAATTTCCCATGTTGTTCTACATCCAGTATGTAGAGTTGAAAATCTTTATAGAAGATCAGGTTTTGCCTTACTGCTTTTTGGAGAAATAGTAATTTTAATATTGAGCTTATCATCTTCATACACTGTCATTTGCATTTGGGCTTTGCAAATGTTTAGGTTTTTATATATTTCTTTCTGGATAAAAGTCAGTCATTGAATTCTCTCTCTTGACTAGATCATAGGTGAAGTGTAATGGCAGTTTGGAATATTCCCTAGAGGTAATAAACTTTGTACCATCTGACAGTCTTATCAAGTAGATTTTACTGTGTCGAGAGGGTTGTTTGGGATTTTTTTTTTATGAAATAACTAACAGTGCTGAGAAGTCATGCAAACAACGGTGAATCTTTTAAGAGAAACAGGTATTCTGTGGAAAATTTTGGATGTTTTGCATGTTTCAAAAAGTACAGTTTTAAATATCAAAAATGTACAGATTGCAAAAGAGCTTCTAGGTTGAAATTTAGTGTTTTGGGAAAGTTTGACACTAATACAGGCACAAGGACTGTTGTTACACCAGAATACCCAGGCTCAGCACTTCAGTCTGCCTTGGGGACTTAAACCCTCACTTCAATAAAGTATTGTACAATAAATAGAGAGAAGAAATGAGCATGCTTAATGCAGAGCTGCAATACTAGCGCTCTGTTGTCTATCAAGAGAACTAAGATTAACTGAACAATACTCTAAAAATAAACTGGCTGGATCCATTGTTTGGATTTCAATAAACAGAGAAACTGCGAGAAGGAATTGAGATGTTCTGCATCAGTATTAGGCAGGTTTGAATCCTCAATTCATTCTCCACATGAATTTCTCATGTTTTCTAAGCATCAGAACACAAGACAGGATTCAGTGTGGCCAACTTCATCCCTCTGAGTGTGTGATTTCCTACATGATCATCTGCTAGGTGAGATGAGTTTCTCTTAGGGTGTGAAGCTGATTTGCTGGTTACTCTGCATGGGTTTAAATGCTGAATCTTAAAAGCATTAAGCAGAGAGAGGACCATGTGTATGCAGTATGTTGGGCTATTAGCAGTCAAGGGGCACAAGAAGAAAGTTGCATGTGTCGTATCCATGTGAGGTACATATATATCTTGTGTAACTGATATCATACAAAAAAGACTTTTTTTTTTTTTTTTGCCTCTCCTATTAAATTGAAATTTCTAAAAGCTAAGTCAGTATAGTCTTTGTAATTGGTTATAGGGCTTCCAAAGAAAATTCAGGCTAACAGAATACTACCGAAGTTTCAGGAGTTTTTAGTCTTCTCTCAAATAATTACCAAGAATTTCAGTTATGCAGAGGTAGAGATCAGCACAAATTATCTTCTACAAGTGACATCTTTCAGATGATGGATTGAACTGGATTGTCTGATGGCTTTTGGTTGTTAGAGGTTTAGTAACCAGGAGTTAGCTACTTGGTCCTGGCTGAATTTCACTTTGATTTCTCAGTACTTCCAATTCAGTATGCTAGTCTTCAGCTACTGCCCGTAATGTTGGTGCCCCTCTGTCAAGCACTTGGGAGTCTTGCTTGCCCTCATGCTGTGGATGTAGATGATTCCTGAGCAGTGTAAAGGTGATTCCAGATCTGTGAAATGCCAGTGGAGAAAGAGCAGAGTAAAAGCTTGGTTGTAAAAAGGCTCTTAGAAAGTTACTTCAGATTAATTAGAAGTGTGAATTTAAAGTGGACTGGCAAAACCACATTGAACTCTTTGGTGGACTCTTACTCAAATTTAAAATAGTGTTAATTCGGTTGTGTTTGTGTCCTAAATCGCTTTCAAATTAATCAGATGTTCTCTTGCAGAGGAGTTGGGATCATTTAAGAAATTACCTATTCACAGGTGGCAGTTGCCAGCTATGAAGTTGTTGAAAATTGTTGGAGGTCCAAGAGCGAGCCATTTCTGCCCCATCTTCATCTCTTGTCTCATTCCCCATGCTGATACTTCCAGTGATGCTGCAGTCCAGGAACTTGCAGAAACAGAGGACAGTGATTTCCTAATTTCTCTAGACCTTTTATTTTTTGACGGGCCCCAGAAGAACTGTCTTGCCTGTCCCTCCCTCTCTTGGCCCTGTTCACCCTATTGCTGAAATGCAACATTTGAGAGCACAAGGGCTTCTAGCCCCTTTCCGTATGAAGTGAAACAAGTTACCTTAAAATGCTGCTGAAGGCGATTAATGCTGACCTGTTTTATTTCCCACTGGAACAAGCCAGTTGAAGCAGTTGCATCAAGCTGGTTACTGCGCTTCAGCTGCAAGAGTGAGTACCTTCTTACACGGCTTGAATTACACCCCAAGAACATACCTAACCAAAGGAAGGTTTCTGTTCTTAGTAATTGTGTCTGCACAGAGGTTTAGTAGCACTGTTCAATTAGCACACTTTACAAGTTTACTCAGATTAACTTCCACATTTGTAAGTGTGAAAAGCAAGCCCTTAATGACATTGGGCTGTGCGATTCAGCGGTTATTTTCTTAAAGCCAGTTCTTAGGTAATTGATATGGTTGCACTTTCACTCATCAGTAAGCATTCAGCTACAAGGATCAAGTTAGAATACATTTCTTTGTGCTTTCTAAAGTAGAAGAGAATTTTACACCTTTTTGACTGTCATTCAGCTGTGTGTTATAGCTTTCTGGTGATGCCAGCTAGAACTAATTTTAATCTTAGCAAGCCTGCCAGAAGATGAGTATTTTGACGTAGGAGTTCCAAGGAGCCTAACAGAATTAGGTTCTTTTTAAAGACCTTTTTCTTCTTATGTACACCAGTCTGCTTTGAGAATACTTTTGAGTGCCTTGATTTGTTTATCAAATGCATAGCATTGTCCAGTTAAGCATTGATCAAAACAATCTGTGTAAGAGTTTCTCAATCTATAATAAATGTCATAATTTCAGTTAAGAGAGATGTTAAAGAGGAGCCGAAGTGAGGAAGTTGGAGTATTAAGCCCTGTCACAGCCAGGTAGCTAGGACATAAATGTCAGCGAGTCCTGATCAGTCATGTAGTGGAGGGTGACAGAGTTAGTGCAGGAGCTTAAGAGAAGCATAAAACAAAACTGCCATTAAACTTACTTCAGTAGTCTTTCAGTATTTACCTTCATGTTTATTATTTCATATGACTTTCCCCTGCCATTCCTTAGAGAATATTATTAAATATAATGAATTCAGTTAGTTACAGGCCCCATATCCAGGCTTAGCCTTAGAAGCTCCAGCTTCCCTTTGATCTTCAACATACCAAAATGTGTGATTATGCTATAAAAAGATAATAGAGAGAACATCAAAGGAAAGTTGAAAAACGCCAATGTGGCTTAGTAACATAACAGCTTAAGAATAGCAGCATAACATGAAGACAACCCTAGTTATGTCTTAATGCATTTTAATATGTACTCTACAAAAACGCTGTAACACTAGTGTCTGCAAAATAGGGAAGCTCTTCCTTCTCCAGGAAATCTTTTCGAATAGAGGATATATTTGCAAGTTACATATTATAGTCATGATGAGCTGGGCGGATGAAATTAGGTTCATCTGGGTGATCACTCTAGAGACTTCCAGTTTCATCCCTGAGCTCCTGTCATTTTACCTAGCAGAGTTAGTCAGGATTTTAACCCTTGAATGCAACAATAACTGTCTCCCATGGGAACATCAAAGCCAGTTTTGGCCAAAAAGGTGATTTAGGTGTACTTACTGTACCTCAAGCTAAATGTCAAATGTGATTAAACATTACTATCTTGTCTTGCTTTAAGTAACAAAGTACAGGAACCTAGGAGTGACTGCGAGCTCTTAGACGTCTCTGTTCTCATTGTCTTTCGGTCTGTATATAGCACTGTCATTCTTGGACAGCACAGCTTTTCTTCTCCAGGTAAATGGACCATATCTGGGGGAGATGGGATGCAGGCAGAAGGGAGTGTTTTGTTAGATCCTCTACAGAAGAAGCTTTTTACAAAAAAAAATTACAAAAACCAGTGTGTGCTGCCTTCAACACATCTGCAGCACTCTGCTTATAATAGTATCTATCTTTCATCCAGGAGTTTTACCTGCACTTTACGGGTTATTCAGAGAAGCCCAGTGATGAGCATTAGCCACATGTTAAAATGCAAAATCTGAAAGACAAAAGGGTAAACGTGATGTTACCAGGGCCTTGCGGAAGGAAGCACTAACCATTTCTCCAGGGCCACTGGTAGTATCAAGTATTTGCTTCTTCCTAAATCCTTGTTGGTCATGCGGTTGTTTACATGCGGACCCTTGGGCATTTGTAGAGTACCCATGTGTCTTGCAGAGATTTTTCTAGTGGGATTAGTGATACAGAGCATCTCAGTTTAAAAAAAAATGCTTAAAATACCAGATTTAAGACTGAAGGTTTCTGGTTTGTAACAAAGGCTTGGTGTCTAAAAATTAAGTTTGTTGGTAGTTTTTGAAAGTTCCAACATTTACTTATGTGACCACACCTAGAAATGATACAGTTCTGCACGTCTTACCAGGCTGAGCTATAACTACAAGATTCAGCTTTCAGTAAAGTGTTTCCTATCATCATAGCCAGTGTTCAGAAATTCTGGGTATGGAGGTGTAAACTAACATGCTTAACTTCTATGATGACATTAAGCAAATATTTTTTCAAGATGGGCATGACTATGTGTTTTTTATGTATGCAGTAGGTAAAGCTGTAAGAATCAAGGTCTTTCATCTTGAGGGCAGGGAATTTATTTGGAATAAACCTGTGTTCATATTCCCTGCTTGTTTCTGTGAATGTGCCTTGGATTTTGTTAAGAACTAACCATTTATATTTTTATTATAAGGATGATATCCCTGTTTCGCTTTTCAAACAGTCTTTTGAAAGCCTTTTGAAGGACAGTGGAAAGCTGTCCCACAGATACACAAGACAGTAAAAAAAAAAAAAAAATTTGGTTATCTAAAGTGTTTTGATTTGGTTTTGAATGCTTTTTTAGCTTGCCACAAAACCTTTCCAAACAACCGAAATAGACTGGAAAGGACCAGAAAATTATCTACTGAGGTCCTTCGCTTTAACCAGCAAGAAGGGGAGAGGACACATCCAACCTAGTTTCCCTTTATCCCCTTCTCCCTCTTTTATGCTGTCTCCAGCAGAGAGGAGATGGGCCCAATTTCCTATTTTTCCTCACTAGCAATTCTTTAAGACCTGAAGAAACATAAGGCCCCACTTTCCTGGACAGTGCTGTTCAGGAAAGAGAGTTACTGTACCTAGGCAGCTTACAAGCTAAATAAAATGTGATATTCCATTTTTTGTTACAGGGAAACACTCACTAGGTAAGGTGTCTGGGGTAAGTGAGTACTGTGTTATTGCCTATTACCTCCAGCTCAACATAGTCCCTCTCAGCTGAATTTTGTCTTTCACTGAGGATTAAAACATAGGAAATAAATGTTCTAGGCTGAACTGATGAATTAATGGGTTTGTTTTCTTTATTGTTTCAATTGGAGTTCTTACATTTCCAGAACCTTTTTTATTTCCTTAAATCTTGTATTGTGGTAGACAGCTCTCATAAGATACAGTCCTAATGATTTTGAGTATTTTGCCTGGATTTTAAATAGCAAATGAGGAAACGTGTTTCATTTCTCTTCACAACAGATAATCAAGCTAGAAATTTTAGTAGATAATCAGACAAGCAGTGAGCCAGGATGGGTTTTCTACTTGTCATTAAAAAGTGTGATTTTTACTTCCGTATACTTTATTTATGTTTTTTAAAAATCAGTATATAATTTAATGGACAAAAAAATTCCTTAAACCATCGCTGTAGTTAAAGTGTGACCATAAAAATATTCCTTACTTTCTTTTAAAATGTTGGCTCTTGTCCTCCAGCGTTGCAGTATAGCAGAGCATAGAGGCAGCTGTCAGGCAGCAGCAAACGATGAGTGAGAACCTCAAAGTCACTGGAGTTTCTGTCCTTGCTTTCAGTAGGAACCGAGTGCTACCTCAATGTGTCCTTCTAGCATGATGACCCTGAAAACTGCAGGGCAGAGGAGGATCAGGCTTTCACCTTTCTTTTCCCCTCAGACCTCCAGTTTTCAGAGAGATTCATACTTGGGAGCTGATTTTGCAAAATCAAAGCCCTTCATAACAGGGCTGTCTGTGCCTTTTTAGCCTTTTGTGCCCATAGATCTCTGCCACCTCCTCTGAGGCAGCCTTGAAATGCAGTTAGTTGTTGTTTTTAAATACGATCAATGCAGTTCTAGTTTGCTGCTTTAATGAATTGTAGAATCATAAAATAATTCGTGCTGAAGGGACCTCAGGCGGTCTCTAGTCCAGCAGCAAGGCTGGCTTTGAGATTAGACTAGGTTTCTCAGGGCTTCATCCTCTCAGGGCTTAAAAATCCTTGCTTCCCTCCGCCTCCTGGCTGCAGTGCTGTTCATACAGGCCAGGACGCAGTTATCCTCTCTGCAGCCAGGCACACTGCTGGCCCATCTCTGGTCAGCTCGTGTCCCCCAGTGTCTCTGCTGCAGAGCTGTCCCCAGCCTTTAGCCTTGCAAAGGGTTATTCTTTCCCTGTGAAGGATGAAGATCTTGTCTCTCACCTAACAATTTTACATTCCGGATAACTTCAGAGTCGTTTCTTTAGGAGGGGGGAGGGGAAAAAAAAAAAAAAAAAGAAAGAAAGATGTGAATGACTGTGTAAAAGACTTTCCACTGTGTCCTGCCTCAGAACAAGGTAATACCTGCCTTCCAGTGACAAGTGAAGAAGGCGGCTCAGATTCAGCACTGCCCAGACTCCTTAGTGAGCAGTACATTCTGTCCCTAACAGCTCTGCAGGACCTTTTAAATACGATAGTAATATTCCTCTGCATCTTCCCCTCAAAATCCTCATACGTTTTGAACCTCCACACTTGCAGACAGTGGCAATTTTAGTATTTTCGTCCATGTATTTCTTCTAAGATGATGTGTTGAGAACAGGCACTACATAACTGGACTTTGGCTGGCTGAGACAGTCACTGAAAGCGAGATGGTAAAGAAAATCAAAAGCAATGGGATTTAGAAGAAAAGGCAGAAGATTGTGTTTTGATGAACAATTCCCATCATTCTCTTTTCTGAAATTGTAGTTTTCTTTCTGTTGCTCGAGACCTGGCCTGTTGCACATGAATACAAACAATAGCTTGAGATTGAAAGAAAAGTAAAAATAGGACAGATTGCATTAAAATCACCAACATCTTAAGAGAGAATATTTTTTATTAAGCCTTATAGTTGAAGGGATCTAATAGCATTCATGCCAGTATGCACTAGCTACAAGACTGTGTTTTCTCTTTCTCTCTGTCTTGTCTTTAAGAAATGAGAAGCGTGAAGCTGGGAGGAGACCTCAGAGATGCTGCAGAGGAGGTTGTTGTGGCTTTAAGACCTGCAGTCAGTAGGTGGTAGTGAAGATACGGCAATGGGAGATGGGCAGGCAGTCTCCTAATGCCTCGTTAGCCACTTTGATTTTGTGTGGAGGATGGGCAAGGGGAATGGGAAGAGCTGTGGTCTATTTGGGGAAAAAAATATCACAGCCTATTAGTTAGAAGCAATGAAATGGAGACAACTTCAGGGACTCCATTAAGTGCAGTGTGTTTAGGCAGACGGAGTCCCCAGGTGAGGAGTGCTATTCTAGAGGATTGTGTACTGCAAAATAATTGGACTTGGGAAATCAACTGGGCTTCAGTGGCCTCATGTAGCCTGATACCAGGGAAGGAGTAAGGGGGGAAAACGTTTCCTTTTTTTTTTTTTTTTCCCCTTCCAGTCTAAAGGCTGCAATGAGTACAAAGAGGAAACGTCATGCTAGATAGATTTACTGTCAATAGTCGTTTGAATAATACAAACAATGGCTATAATTAAATTTCATTTTGGCAGGGGAGTATTCGGAGCATGTCATCATAATGCCAGCTTGTAGTATATTATTCTCTTGGCATCCTGGACTTCTCCTGTTGCATTCACTGAATAAAAATGATCCAGAATTCAATCAGAAAAGGCTGAATCTGTAGGGATGCGTGTTAATGCATTGATATGTCTAGAATCAGATTCTTAAATAAAACATTCCTGCTTATTTATTTATTTATTAAAGAAAATAAATTAGAAATGGCAGAACAAGTTGAACTAGAGCTACTTTTTGCACCCAGAGCAATTGCTAGATAAAATTATGTTAACAGTGTTACTGAAAGGCTCCAGTGCATACATGAATCAGAATTAGTGGCTGCATCATTTCTTTCAGGTGAGCAAAGTTACTGTTCAATATGGTAGAAGTTGTACCAAAGTGAGCCGCAGTACTCCCGTCAACGTATGGGAAGGATACTGTGAATTCCCATTGTCTCCAAAGAACAGCTTGACCAAGCAGTGATATTTATAAAATGGAACATTGTTAAAATGCAGGGTTTGTCATGTTTAATGTGTGTTAAGAAATTTTGTGAGGCATCAGCATTATTCAGTAAGCGTAAGCAATTACATGTTGGGTCTGGTTCTCATTGATGCTGAGCGTGAATGAGAATCAACCTCCAGTGCTTGCAGTTTTGTAGATGTCTGGGAGCCCATCAGTCACAGTGTTAACAATTGCGAAGGTGAAAAGAAAAATAGATTTGGTGTAACAATGCCTCAGCCCCTCAATACTCTTTCTAAACATTTTCTCCGCTCTCCTCTTGATAGCTGCAGGACCTCAGGTATTAATTTGGTCAGTGTAGGCAAGACTTCAGAAAATGCATTATTGAGTTAAAAGGCGCAATGCAAGATGCTATTGGATTAAGAATGTGTATGCTGTAGTGTAAGTTAATGGAACAGTAATAGTGAGAAGTGACCTTCTTCCCCTCCAGAAATGGAAAAAAAAGCAACACTTAGCAGTAGAAAATAAGATGTGAACCTCTGAGAGTAAGGTCACTGCAACTCCCAGCATATGTGGCCCTGCAGTAATAAAATGCTGTCTGTGGGAAACCAATGCATCACTCGTTACTATTAGTACATAAACAGCATCATATTATGTTGTCTAATTCCTCTAATAATAGCAAAGTACTTTATGTGTCTCTTCCTTAAAATACCAGTTGCAAATTAAGAAAACACACAGAATAAAAAAGGAAGATATGATCTTATTCAACAGTAATCTTCCTTTTTCTTCATAGATGAAACCATTTATGTGGCATTGCTGTTTGGTCCTGTCTGCTCCACGAAGAATGAGAACAAAAAGCCCAAAAAAAAAAAAAGGCAAAACTGCAGAAAAATGCAATTCAAGATTGCATTTCTTGGGTGCAGGACTTTTTTAGGCCAGCTAGAAGACAGCAGTAATTAGGCTATACATTTCCTCATTAAAATATCATTAGTGAAGGCTTTGTTCCTTCAAGATGTTGCAAACAAGGTTTATTGCATTGTGTTATGTCATTGTAGTTTACCAGTAGCCAGCTGTTATATATGAATTTAAAGATGCCTAAGCAGAGTTGTCTGAACACAGTCTGGCTTTTATTATAGCAAGAAACAAGTTGTCATTCAGATTATCGTGTATGTTTGGATAGTGTTCATCACTGACAAGTGGACGCATGGCTGTAGCTTCTCTTGGAAGACGCTCACTATCATTGCTCTAAATAAATTAGTGCTTCTGTAATCAACTGAGAAATACTACAAGCAATCACATTTGGCTACTTGCTTACTGCATAGTGTATTTAACTTCATTATGTGTATTTAAACACCATTTTTTGCAAAGTTACCAAAAATGCATGTTTTCCCAATTGTTAAATAAAATAAATCAAAGTTTGAGGAACCATTATCTGTGATAACCAAACTATTTTAGATTTTCTGTGTGGATAACATTCTCAGTGCAGATTACCGTTGCTTTATTCACAGTTTGTCTCGCCAGAGTATCTACCCCATATTGTTCAATATATACTTAATGGGCATGCTTTTCTGAAATAACCGTCAGTTGGAGTCACATTTTACACTCTGATATCAGTATCTAAAGAGGTATTTTAAAAGACTAAAAAATAACATCTTGGATTTGGAGGGTTGAAAATGCATTGGCAATAACTTCATTTTGAAAGATTCCTCAGCTCTGTAAAATATCAATGTGGTGGATGACATTGCTTAAAAAAATCCATGTCAGAGCAATGGTCTGTGTGTTTGGATGGAGGGGCAAAGCAGTCCTCAGACACACAAACACAGCAACAATATGTTTTGCTGTACTTAAAACCAAAAGCAATTATTCCATCTGAATCCCAAAGTTTTCCAAGATTTGAGTTTGAGGTTAATCCAAGCTTTTGATTTGAGCCAGCCAGTGTCGGAATCTCGAGAAGCCTTTAGAGAAAAGGTTCTTCATCACTCGTGCGTGCTAGAGAGGAGAGTTACTGACATATGTAATTGCTCTTTTTCTGTTTCCAACAAAAACCAGCTCCCTGAAATCTCCGCTTGTACATGCTGGCTGTGAAAAGTATCGAATCAGTTTTTCCCTCCCTTTCCCCCTCCCCAATAGCTCTTCTCGCTGATACAGCAATCTTCCAAGCAAACTTTCTGAGCTACCTTCTTACTCAAATGAAAGTACTTTCCTACTATGATTAGCATCTGTTTATGGGATGGTTCCTGTTTTTCATAATTAGATCCTGAGCAGAAATGCAAAGTCTGCTGTGTAAGAGGATAATGAATCTTTATTGCACCAGTGCAAATCAGATTTGTGCAAAAGGCCCTTTGAAAACAGTAATAAGCAGAGACATGTATTAAGTCACCAAGATAAGGTTCTTGCTTTTATATTTTCCTTTTATAAATGGAAATTGTAACTACCCAGTGGATTTCATGTGATGTTTCCTGCCACTCAAAAAGATTTTAGCCTTGACCTTAAGCTTAATACATGCCAACCCCACCTTCCTCATGGTCAAGCCTCTAAAAAGTATATATATTTTAAGGAGCAGAAGTAGGGATGGGCTTTGTCTGCTGTCTTTGTGTGTCGTCAGTAGCGGTGAAAAGTGGAGAGGAAGGGAGCCACTTGAAATGTCCGAGATACAATCTGATCAGCCATCCCAGTGTCCATTTAGCACACGCTGTAACATTTTAAGCATCTCTTGGCCACTCTCTCAGAAGAGAAGGCTCATGTCATCCCTTGTATTTTCCCATTGTACACATCATTTCCTGGCGAATGCAGGATTTATTCCCCAGCTAAACCCTTCTTGACAGGTTTGTTATCTGTTCACCCGGTCGGCGAGCCCCTGAGAGGCAGAGCATAGCTGTTAGAGAGAGAGAGGGAGAAGGAGAGGGGGAGGGAGGAGGGAGGAAGAAAGAGGACTGGGAAGCAGGGCAAGGAAATGTCAAGCGAGCTGCCAAGGATGGATATTATAGCTGCTGGGGACCTTAGAGAGTATCATGTGTCTTTTGTGTCTATTTTACAGTCAGTGCTTCATGTAAGATGGCAGTCTCGCCTGGACTGTGCTTAGTATTGATTTACTCCAAGGCAATGCACAGACCATTTTAGGAGTACATGGGAGACTAGAAAAAAAAATCCTACCCCCACCCCCCTCGGTTCCAGCCTTCAATTCTTTCTGTAAACAAACACATCTAAAGTGGTTTCTATTAATTTCACTCTCCCTCCTGTTTTTCTGGGTTTTTTTTGCAAATTAGCAGATTGTTGTATGGAAAGCAAATTGATCAGAGGCTTCTCAAGGAACAATAGATGCCTAGAAGGTAATATGGCTTATTGTCTTCTATACAGACTTTAAAATCTGTGGGCTTTCTGGCTTTTAGAGGAAGAGGCAGAGCTTTTATAACCCAACACCTGTTCCTGGATCAGAACTACCAAGAAGTAGCTAAAAGGTGCAAGCCTGCTGAATCGGAGAACTTTTTTTTTTTTTAAATCTACACATAATATATAGTCCTTATTATTTCCCTTCTGTTGTTTTCTGCAGTTGCTGTTCAGCGCTTTGGTGCAGTATGTTAGATGGAAAAGGCAGCCGTATGGCTGTCTAAACAGCCAGCATCTGCTCGGCTGTTTGAATAAGCTTAGACTGGGTGTGCTTCCCTCTGGCAGCCTTAGTTCTCCTTCCCTGTTGCTGGGCCAGCGTGGGGGTTCAGCATCTCCACTCTGTAATTCGGTGGATAGTGAATTTTTGCATCTGAGGTGTCCTGCTTAGGCTCTTGCTTCTGTCTACCTGTGGTTCTGCACCTTGTGCCTGCATCTTGTTGGCATGTTTGCTGCAGGTAGGGCTGCTCCTGTGCTTGAAGGTTTCAGCATTACGTCCGGCTGAGCCAAGTCTGCTCTGCAGAGTGGAAGCCTGAAGTCACTTCTCCTTGCCGGGTTGCGGTGGAGATATTGTAATGCTGATCACCCTAGGGCAGCTGCTGATGTTTTTTCACCAAGATAAATAGAAGTCTTGGTGTCCATATATACCAAATCTGTTCACATTTATGCTTTTTTTGGTATTTGAAGATGAAAATAAGTTAAAGGCTAGTTTGAAGGCTTATCCAGGTTCTCATATTTTTCTGGGTTCTGAATTTAAGCAGGATTATTTTATCAAAGAGGGGCTTGTGTGTGGTAATGGTTTTTTTTAAGGCTATATTGAACATTGAGCATTCTCAGGGTGCGGCAGACTTAGATGATTCTGCTCTCTGGGAGCAGGGGAGTAGGAGTTTGACAGGCAGCCCAGGGGATACTCACACTGGGGACAGAGCAAGCCAGGCTGTGAGCTCCATATGCTGTTTAAAAAGCCTGTGCGGAGGAGGATAGTGCTGGGACAAGATGGGATGTCCAGGGAAATGATGGGAAAAGAATCTGCAAATCTACCTTATTTCACTGCCTGTGGTGCCAGGGAATTGTGCGAATGTGTAGCTGCCCTGCATAGGCTTGAGGGCTGGATTTCCCACCTTCCGATATACCCTTACGTGCCATTTAGCAGATGGGGTGGCAGGTTGCTTTCCAGCCATGCTCCTGTAAGCACAGAGAAGCAAAATCAATTTCTCCTGGCAAAGAATATTGACAGTTTTAATAGAAGATCATTATAGGAGTGAAATATTCCATTTTAAAGGTAGACACCAAGCAAAAATGTTCAAAGTGTTTCACGTATGTTAATTAATTTAGTAACCAATGCTTTTTTTAATGAAGTCATGCAACAAGTTAGTCGCAAAACCTGGGAATAAATAGAGTTCTGTGCTTTTTTTCTTATTTTTGTAAGAAACCATAACACATTCTCAACTCAAAAAGTCATTTGGAGGGATACTGTATGAGGAGTTCAGTATAGTGATGTTACCAAAACACTCCTATTGCACTGTATTAGAGTACCACACATCTTTTCTCTTTCCCTTTTTAGAAGTGAGAACAATTTGTTTCAAAGTCTCATTATTTCTAACTGGCTGCCTCATTAAGCAGTACTGTGACGGCAGCAGAGTCTGTGATTATAAACACCAGGACAATATGTTACTGTGTTTGTAACTCCACAGACAGAGGAAAAAGAAATGTTTTTCCACCCTTCTATGTCTAGTCAAGGTTTTTTTTTTTCCTCCTCCCTTCCCTGAATCCCTCCCAAGCTAGTTCTGATAGTAAAGCATGTCACTTATAATCTGCTAATTAAATCATTTCACTCCATTTTATATAATTTTTAATTTAGCATTCATTTTCAACTTAGCTTTTGGCTTCATTTACTGATAATAAACAGCATTGCACACAACACATGTTCCTCAAAACAGTCATTCACACACATACAGATGCCAGTAATTTTGCCAGTATGCCATGCGTATAAATATTAAATATAACATCCCACCCTCATTTTACCCGTGATTGAATGTGCATGTTGCTGTTTTGTTGTATGATACACTGTAATAAGGCAAAATATGACAAATTTGGATGAAGAGTCCTCAACGCTGTGTTGTTCACTGACCCTGGACCTTAGAAAATTTACTGGGTGTACTGTGCTACACTGGCACTGTGGCAGCTTTCCCCATTCTGAATAATAGGATTTGACCTGACTCTCTTGCTGGTCCATTAGTTGTTTTTAACACATCCATCTGCTGGTCTCTTTTTGACCATTATGAGGTGGATTGATGACCCAAAGTGAAAGGATGACATTTATGATACCAGCCTTTGTCTGCTGGAGACCAGACAGTCAAATCAGAGCTGGCATCCCGGTGGCGGTCCAGCGGACTAAACTTTAGCAGTAGGTTCAATGCTAAGGTCTGATCATACCCATCTCAAATTAAGCACAGATTTTTAAAGCTTATGTAGTCTAAAAGAAAAGTTTCAGATTTTACATGCCATCATTTGGGGCCTTTCTTGCAACACCCCTGATACTTCTAAGTTTCTTTAGAGGTGTGAATACTGAGAATTCGGAAGTTAAGACCTGCTGTCCAAAGACTAGTGCCCAACCGCTGGGGGACTGCATTGTTTCTTTTTCTTGAATCATAAAAGTCCTCCTGACATTGTAAGCATACTGTTTCATACTTTATACAGTACACACTTATGTATGTTAGACATGCCAGAGCGAGTACTTCCTCGTTAGTGCGGCACTACTTTGGTGATCAATATCATTATGTATTTAATCCTCTATATTACAGTATGTCTCATAGACTGCCAATACATACTATGCTGTGGCTTGTTGCATACCAGTGCAGTAAGAGGGGGTCAGAGCTGCTGTAATGATCAAGACATCAGCCAGTGGGAGATAAAGACAGTGCATTATTTTCTGGTGCTCCAGAATATATGTCAAGGTGTCCAGGGTTTACAAGGTATCCAGTCTCCTATTTGTAAAGGCAGACACACACAAAAAAAACCCATTGAAGTCACTACTGATCGTATATGGCAGTGCTTTGAAGAGCACTGCAGGGAAGGTAAAAAGGTAAAGCTCCCCCTCATTTATTTGAGCTTGTGAAAATTGCCATTGCTGCTGGATCTGCAGCTCAGAAATGGATTTTCTCAGGCTGCAAGGTCAGCGTGCCTCCCACCGCCCCCACCCCAGCCAGTGTATAACAGGAGAGAAGTAATATCACAGACAAGATGTGCTGCTGGTACTTGCTGTTCTGTTAATTAATCACCAAACCACTTTCCATTATTTCCTTTTAATTATAACATTATTTGACCACTCAGATTTGTACTGATTAAACCATCATTTAATTGACAAAGTGTACGGTAATGCTAATGTTTCCTGTCAGTTTAAATTACACACGTGGCACCTAGTTTTCTGCTGCCACAGATTAAAGGGAAAGTGGCCTTTGCACCAGTAAGCATCGGCGCTAGCAGCGATGTGCCACTGCGACCTAGCAATTGCCATACCCCAGCTTGAAAGTAATAATGATAGGCATAATTAAAAACTATGAAAAAAAGCTGTACGTCACAGTAAAATAGACTTGAATGTCATCATCAGCTATATGAAGACAGCATCTGCTGCAGAGATTTCCTCTGGAAATCAGGGGAAGAAAATCTATTAAGATTTCCAGGAGTAGCTGGTAGAACATTTCCTTGTTATATTGCTCATCATATTATATTATTTTTAACTGAGTGAAACATTAGCCTGTCTTTCCTCAATCTATCTTTTTTCTTTTTTTTTTTTTCTTTCTTTTTAACAGATTTGTTTTCCGCTCAATTAGCCTTGTGATCACAAGAACACAAAGTAGTATTTTTCTCCTTCTGGAAAGACACTTACAGTGTGATGGGCAAATTGTCAGGAATAATTATACCAAATGGTGGGGAAAAAAAAAAAGTGATGGAAAAATCTTTCCCTGCTAGTGATACATTTTATTTAAGACACAGTGAACATCAGGCACATTTGTGACAAGGTGAAACTGGCAAGTGGAGCTCTGCCGCGGTTTTACTTTTAATTGCGAGTGAACTAATTAGATGGCACAAAATGTTATACAAACCACACAGATTTACACACAAAACCTAACAATGCGGATTGTGTTTTTCAATGAAAGAAAAGAACAGATGAGTTAGATGTGAAGGAAAGAGAGAATACGAGACACTTTAACATACCACCTGTCCTGCCAGAAGGGCTTGCAATTTTTATTGTCATTGCTGCTGCATTATTTTGAAGGGATTTAAAGTTACCCGGTGGTACTCATTCATCAGATCAAGCAGTTCCTTTCAGGACCAGGGAATTTTTAAGGCCTCTTTGCTCTGTTTCTAGGTGAGTAGACCTTGACACAGTGTAATACGGTGTATGGTTTGTGTGAGTGGACGTTTGCAGCTGATGAAAGGTAGTATAAGACAGAATTTTGTCTTTAACCTTCACAATTCAGCTGTGGCTCAGATCTGTAAAAGCAGGAATGTAGGAGCCTAAAGGCTTTTATCAAAAGATGGCTAATCTCTTGCAGTCCTAAATTTTATTGGAAGACGGCAAAGGTCAGGCTCCTCAGTGGCTGAAATGACTTATGGAAATAGAAGCTGGGTTTTAGATCGCTAATGTGCATTTGAAATTTTTCTGTGTAGTTTCAATTTTCAGAAAACTCCAGTGTGAAGCGCCAGTGACTGGTTACTTTTAATCTTGCCAAGGATTTTTTTAATGTTTGTGTCATTATTCAAGTGGAGAGTCTAAGAAAAAATATATTCTGGTGTAAATCCATTTAAGTTGGTGGAGTTAACAGGATTTTGTTGGAATGGTGGAGTAGTATTTATCCTACCTTTTTCCAAATATAAAAGACCAGATGTTCATCTGTCATAAATGAGTGTAGATTCCCTGAATTCAGTGGAACTACATTACTTTACACTATCTTGTATTTACAGAAATAGCAGCATCTTCCCTGTGTGGTTTCTGTGATTAGTGTATCAGTTATGTTGCGTCTCCTATTTTTAAGTGACATTAGATTGATTTTAGAATTCTCAGCTTAAAGAGTAAACGTTTCCCCCACTTGGACTGTCTTACAAAGTAACCACACAGTCATCGTAACTTGGTTATTTCTGGCCATGGTAATATCTTATTGATAGATGTTTGGCATTCCTTCCGCAAATCTGACGTCTGCCTGTCTGCCTGTGTTAGGAATACTGATGGGACACTGAACATGTCTCTTTATTTGCGTGGTGTGACCCTCCATGGATTGGTCAGGTTAGAATTACTAAAGCAAAATACCTGTGCGTTTTGGATATCAGCTTTTTGTTTCCTGTTGTTCAAAATAAGATGATGTTTGTTGATTATTTTTTTTTTTAAATGTGTGGTGTATATAAGTTTTCAGTGTAAATTGTCTTTATGTTAAAAAACAGTGAAAGTATTATTCCAGTAAAGAGAAGAGAAAGGGGGTGCGTACACTAACTTTATTCATAACTTTTTAGATGTTTGCATTTGTATAAGCAAGAAACTGGCTTCATACTAGAGACAGAAATCACAATCTTTCCCTATTCTATTTGTAGGGGAAGTTTGAGGGAGCCCTGGTGTTTTTTAAATACATTAAGAAAGACACAGTGTTTGCCTCTTAAGCCAGAAGGCTTGGAGTGAGTTATTGATGGAATGTTTATTCCAAAGTGAAACTTTTATTGAAGTCCTTAAACAAAATGAACACCTTTTGAGTACCTTTTAAATAATCATTTGAACTGTAACCTGTTATGGCTCCCCAATATACTTTTTAAATGGCCAAAATATTTATTTGCCACTTAGTCTATCGGGCCTTCTACTGAACAGCAGGTGCTTTCTTATATCAATGCTGGAACTCAGTAATTTGTGTGGGTTTATCTTTTCTCAGTATATAGGGTTTTGGGGGGTTTTATGTATGTTGTATGGAGGAAGTTTGACAGCAGACCTCTACCAGTTGAGCGCAGAGGCTGTGAATGACTAGTATGTAGAAACCAGGAAAACCTGCCTGCCTTAGGTGAAAAGCTATGAATTGGTTCTTCCTATATATTCGGTTTCCCTTTTATTTACTAATTGGAATATATTGATTATAAATAGGGTCCTTGCTTCCAGCTGCTCCTTCCTTATATACAAGTCACTTGGCTCATTTATGGAGACAAATGCTAAATAGTAAAAAGGCTAAACTTGATGTGTCTGAAGTAAAGGATGTTGAATTCCTGCATGCAGGCCCCCATTGAAGAGCGAGACACCATCGAATGGGTTCGGTTGAGTGTCATGACTTCCCACCAGGAGCTTCTTTAGGTTTTTTTAACTACCCCGTTAGAGTAAGGCAGTGCCGTATCTGCACAGTACAGAATCCCTTGGAATACTTATCTTGATGCCATCCTTGTGTAGATGGAAAAGCAAAGCACACTGGGGATCACACAGCTGACTTTGACGAAGGTGGATGAAGTTTCATAGGCTTCTTGTATAGTCACTGTGGAAACACCAGCACCAAATAAAATCTCTCTCTAATTGTCTCCTAGATCAGCCCTGTCTCCTCTGGCTGCAGCCAGGCTGAGTTGCCCTTGGAGACAACTCAAATTGGTAAAGGAAATCTTTGGTGCAGGAGGAAACGGGACCCTTAGGACGGGATCATCTCTCATCATCTGTGCTGAGAGCTTGGTTCAGCCCCACAGGTGATCTGTCGGCAGGCAGCTGTGTGAGCTGAGGTGGCAGCAAGGGAAGAGATTTATGCTCAAGGTGTGAGGGCCTGAATGACAACAGGGAACATCTTTCCCAGCTGCATCGGATCAGGGAGACATGGGAACGCCACCTCCTCCCTGCCTGGCCCTGATGTACAGCTGGATGTTCTTGGGGTGTCAGTAACAGATGAAAGGAAGGCTCTCCTTGTCCTCTAGCATGATTTGTTGGCTCTGTGTTCCATATTTCTGATTATTTTTTGTGACACTGAAGAATCACAATGTTTTCCTGTGGACTTCCCTAACAAAATAATGACTTGCAGGATTTACATAAAATTGGCAGGAGTAGCAGCATGGCTCTAAACAGTCCTGACTAGATTCAGTATATACAATTACATCTCCGAAACAGATTTCCTTTTTAGAAAATTACATGGGCATAGTCACAGATGACCTCTACTTTAAGTATGTCTGGATCTATTTATTTATTTATTTCTGTATATGTGTGCCTATTTATTTCTGAACAAATGAAGATTCTTCAAGTTACTAAGAAAAAGAACTGCTTAAGTAGACACCCTTCTCATCTGTTCAGAGTGCAGGCTGGCTGTGTTCATGCAGCCCAACACAGTTAAGAGCTTGTTTCTTTGACATACGCTGTGCAGGATGAAAACGCTGCCTGAGTGTCACAAGCCCTTGCTTGCACAAATGTATTTGAATGTAAGATTGCCCTTGTCTTCCTTGGAGTAGGATAAGGGCCTTCACCGTCTCCATGGAAGATCAAGGAAGTTGTTTGAAGAAGTCTGTGGAAAAAGTCACTGTGTAGGCATGTGTTTGCCTTAGGGAAAAAGAAAACAACTGAGAGCCGAGAAATATGAAACTATTGTAAAATAGGCCAATTAAAAATGGAAAGTATTGAATATTTTCAATGGAAAATGGAATTTCCATATAGTTTCTGTTGCCAGAATCTTAACTGTAAAACTAACAGGCAAATCTGAAGTCTATGAATTTTGTATTTAGACTGCTACAAACTGCAGCTTCCCAAAGGGCTTGGGATTGTGTGGAATTGCTTTTACTTACCAGCTCTGCTGTAGATGAAAGTAGGTGTTGAGTATGGGTGACATATTAACATTGTGAGAAAACAGTGCTATAGATTTCCCAGGAAATAATAAGTATATATTACCAGAAGTCACAAGGAAAAATGTATTAAATTTTTAGCATTTATGTTAAAAATAAACCTAGAAATTCTGTCTAGAATAAAAGAAATCAAAAAGAGTTCAACTCACTGTGGTGTCTTAGGTGATGGGGGAGAGATCACCCAGAAGTTAAGGACCCAAGTGACTGGAAAAGGGGGAGGTAAGAGCACACTTGGAGCTGTGCTCTGGCTGCACTGCTACACGCTATCTACACACACATTGGATGCCTAAAGAATAGTCCTATTTTTCATTTTGAGACAGCTACTTAAAATCTTCTTATGACTGTTGCTGTTCTTGGGGGTTTTTTTATAGTGTCTGGGTTGGCTTTTTTTTGCTCCTTTTCTCTGTATAGGTTCTGGCAATAATGTTTATGGTCGCATCTTTACTGTCTGGAAGTTTGTCATCATTGCTTTGTCATGATCTTAATATGTCACCCATATTTGAGTACTGCATATATGTACCATCTGCAGAGGAAATGATGGCCCATTTAAAGTGAATTGGGTAAGCTGCAGTTTGGATGGCTTGAATGTAAACTCCATGTGCTCAGTACTTTAGCCATGTCTGCTAGTGTTAAGGTCCTGGCTGTATTTTCATTACTTTGTAAAACCTGTTTTAAGGAGCTTGTAAGTTGGCCGTTAAAACACTCCCGGCAATGAAAGTTGGCTGAGAATGTCTCTGTCTGGGTTATTTTTAATTTGTTTTTTTGAAACATGCTTAGGAGGGACCTTTTTCCCTTCAATGAAAAAGTAAGAGAGTTTCAACATTTCAGGAGTTTGATTTTCTGTTCATACCTGCAGCTGTGTTTCTAACTGGAAAAATTAAAGATGGCTCTGCTTTCCTCACTAAATACTAAATATAAAGCTATTCTGCCTTTCTTCAGATGCCATCACCAGATATTTTGTAAAATTTAATATGTTTAGTTTTGACACAGTATGGCTGATTTGTTTCATGCCAGTTTTGTTTATTCTAACTGATACATTACAATAAAACTGGTATATTAAGAAGGAAACAAAATACAGGAATGGACTTTACAGTTATTTTTCTTAAGTGGAAGGTTATTGAGATGAGCCTGCGAACAGGGACCAATATTCAGAAGTCACTAGTAATTGCTCTTTTCAACAGGCGAAGTAGTCAGAAAAAATACAAAATAAATACATAAAAATAAGCTTGAAACACATTTTCTTTATCCTAATTCTTAATCAAATGTGATGCATGGGAAGGTAAGTTAGGAATTAAAAAATATATCTTCCAGGTACCAGGTAAAGAGCTTCACCAGCCTCTGGGTGATAGGTGGCTCGACCTTCATTTTTCCTGGGAATTTGGTGTGTTTTTCCCATCTTGAGACCAGGCCCCGACTTGTATTAGCATGTATGTCAGCTAAAACTACCTCTGCAGCTTTAGGCTGGGCTTAACATCTTCAGTTTTCTTCCTGTGGCTGTTATGAGCAGAAGTCTACTCTGTGATCAGGCATTCTTTTTGAAGCAAGGTATTTTTTATTCAGAACAAGCCATTACTTAGAAAACAATGTAAAGACTGGCATATTACTTTTGTCGTTTGTCTCCCTATCTTTTACATACGCCTTAGCGTCCTACAATGTTGTGAGACCACAGGGGTCTACAGAGCATTTTTTTCCCTCAAGCTACAAACTATTTCCGTTCCCCCAGAGAGTCTTTTACCTCTTTGGTGCATCACCCCTTAGATATTTCACTTTCTAAAACATTCCTAATCTTGGGAAAGAGCTGCATAATGTCAAGCTGAAGTGTGGAAGTTGGCCATTGTCCTGTAATTGCCCCCAGGGATCTGGTCGGAAGTTGTATAGCCATGATGGTGTTTTCCTGCTTGCTTTTCCGACTTAAGGTAGAGTAGTATATTCCTACAGGAAATTCTAATGAGCCAATATAATTATATAGTAATTTTACTTTCCTGATGAGGTCACACAGAGTGCTAATGCAATTATCAAACGTTGGTATTCCTAGATTACATAAAAGCACCACACCTAGCTAAAGCCATTTTGAGCCTTTGGGGTTTGGGTTTGCCCCCCCGCCCTTTTGTTAGACTGTACCTTAGATTAAGTAGTTTGATGCTACCACTCAGGAACAAGACAATACAAAGGAGCAGTTATCTTAACATCTGTATTATTATTTTCATTGGCTGTCTGTGAAGCCAGAAATATTAGGCATAGATTTCATCCTTTTTTAAAATGGAATCAGATATACTGTATTAATTTTAACATGTTAATGAGTACCCAACCATGACCGAACAGAATATTCATGACATCTATTAAATATCTGACAATAGGAAGTATGTTAAAGATTGTTCAGTATCTGATTGGGACATGTAACGACTTGGGGTTTGCCTTCCTGGTGTTTTGCTTTCTTAAGGCACTTCAGTGAAAGTACTAACGGTTAAGTGGGCCATGCTATCCCTTGGATAGCATTCAGGAGCTGTATTCTGTGTTTCACAGATGTTCGCCTCAGATGTATTTATTTGCTACAGTGGATCATAATTCAAGAGCAAGGAGAAGTTCAAAGAAATGAGAAGTTACAAAATTAACAGCAAGCAAGGGGGTTTTCTTAGTTCTTTTTTTAAACTCGGGGGCGGGGGGGGGGAATGATTCCTCGGGTCAGGCTTGAGATGGAGTTGGTGTTGATTCGTATCAACAAGAAGAGTGTCTCCAGCTGTTACAGTAAATACTAAAAATAAAGAAGAGTTTTAGAAGAGAACTGTCAAGAATCCAGACTTAAGTGAGGCTATAAATCTTGTGTGACAGGAGGAAAGTTTATTCAGTGGAGGTTTATCCTATGACTTTGAGATATTTCTGTCTCTTCCTCTGAAACAGATTGGAGACAGGAGGTTAGGCTGGATGGAGCATTATCCCAACCTGTTTTGGCTGTTCTTCTGACCCTGAAAGTCTTGAACACATAATTTCATCTGTCCAGGATGATATCAGTAAGGCACATGGAGTGTTAAATAGGAAAGTTGAAGCTTAAGTGTCATCACTGGTATCATACAGATAAGTGTTTCTGCAAAGAGGTTTTTTAATCTGCTGATAAGGATAATATGACATCTGAGCACAGGGGCAGCAGAAGGGCAGGGAGAGAAAGAAATGTGTAAACTGTCCAGTGTAATTGAAGCCTGGCCTTCAGATCTTTGAACTGTGCAGCAGCCAGCTTCGGGGATGGAACTGCATTCTGATAAACTTGCAGGGTTTGACTGAATCTTCACCTTTTCGTAAAACTTTTCCATTCACAAACTAATTCTTTCTTTTTTACCTGCAAACAGAAGGATGAGTTATGTTTGCATCTGCATTATTTTTGCGTGTTTCTTTTAAAGGGGGTAGTAATAGAAGTATAGTAAGGATTTCTAGAAGCTATTTCTTTCTTTATGAGGGATCCACAGTTGCCAGGCTGCATTTTAGCTTGGATAGCAGAGCAATTCAAGGCACATTAAGCTTTTACTAACAAAACCATGTGTAAAATGCAATTGGAGACCTATATCAGTATGAAAATGGACAACTGCATTGTGTCAGATCTGTAGGCTTATTTGAAACATACATTGTGTCAGTCCTTCAACAAGTGATTAATTTGGTGATTGAGGTAAATAATTTAAATAAAAATCAAAGTTTTGTGGCCTTTCTCCCAAAACTCCATGACCAGTATATAACAAAAGTTAATTTAGATATCAAATTTCTAGAATGTCAAGCATGAAAAAATCAAAGTTTTGCTAACAATTTACTTAATATTTCTACTGAAATAATAATAAAAAGTTTTGATCAGGATGGAGCTCAGTGTTCTAGATACTGTACAACTTGTTAAGTTGCTGACTATTTAAAAATCACTCACAATAAAAATATTTGTCAGAGTTACAATGCTTCAGGAGTCTCAAAGACATTTTAAGACATAAATTGATTCTCTCAATGTCTCAGAGAAATAACAAAGTAAGAATTCAATAAAACCCGGAGTTCAGAACTGGCCTAATGCTTCGTCCACTGAATGGTAAAATTTTCATTAATTTTCAGAAGCAGAGATGGCAGAATGATGAACGCTTTTAGAAATCTCCAAACCTGCCTAGGATCATACAGGAAATGTGTGAAAACATTTATTAACAGGAATTAAAACTTCATCCCTACAGTCAACATGGTACCTTAAAGGAAAGTTA
Organism: Burhinus bistriatus; assembly: GCA_013397275.1. Taxonomy (NCBI): domain Eukaryota; kingdom Metazoa; phylum Chordata; class Aves; order Charadriiformes; family Burhinidae; genus Burhinus; species Burhinus bistriatus. Next base: position 471,617 of record VYXH01007087.1, on the reverse strand, counting down.
GTCTTTTCCCTATGAAATAGAAGAGATTAACATGTTGAAAATGGGTGGGTTTGAACCTCAAACCTGTACATCACTTCATCTCAGTCGATTAGAAATTCATTCCATGAAGTTAGGGGTGCCATTGGCCTCTCTCAAGATGGGTAATTTATGCTGTTTGGAAAGATTCCCTTCTCTTCTCCTCTCAAGTCACAGTGGAGAGCAATGCCTGTGGGCATCTGCAATTCTGAGTGCTTCCAAACAGCTCCCTGGATCTTGCTTCCTTCTTTATTTTACCTGTTACTTAGTTTTTATAGTAGACAAAGATATTGGAAAGCACCCTTCAGAGGAGTGACTGTCTGAGGAAAGGAGCAGGTATGGTGGTATGGGTAGGGCCAAAGCCTGCATCTCTCCTGCCCTGGGAAACTGGGTGCTGAGCATGAACCCTGTGGGGACATGGGTGCTAACACATCTCTACTGCGGGCTCTATGGTGCCCGCTTCAGGGCTACATAAAGCTGACTATAGCAGACATCACAGTGGAACAGATTTGTGGTTGGGCTTTTTGTTGTTGTTGTTTATTGTTTGTTTTAAAAGCTTGAAAAACTGATCGACCCCTTCCATATGCTTTCCTATAGCCGAGTTTTGATTTTTGACACCTCGAAACATCAATATACTGAGTTCTGCTGCACCGCTGATGAGACTGTCTCTGTTACTGTCCCTAATACACAGATGAGGAAATTGAGACCTGCTCTAAGTAAAAGTCTTAACTTTTTAAAACAAGACAAAGTTCTTTAATTTAAAACAGAATTTAACATTATGAAAATGTACTTATTTTAGATGTTTTCTAAAGTTGTCTCAGGGATTCAAAGAAAAGAAACCACAGTTCTGGTTTGTGTCAGTTAGTAATCTCCCAGGAAATACCATACACAGTTTGAGGGACAGCAAGCACCAAGGATTCTTCCTAACAGTCGTCATGAATGGGCTTCCGCAGTTTTGGGGATGATGTGTGTTTTGCCATCAGAGCCCAGGCTGTGCCATGTCATATGTTGTCTGCGCTAGAGAAAAGGCTGTTGTCCATGTAGTTTACAGGTGTGAACTCTGCAGAGAGATCTGGACAGACTGAATCGGTGGGCTGAAGCCAACTGCATGAGGTTTAACAAGGCCAAGTGCCAGGTCCTGCACTTCGGTCACAACAACCCCAGGCAACGCTACAGGCTTGGGGAGGAGTGGCTGGAAAGCTGTCGGGCAGAAAAGGATCTGGGGGTCCTGGTGGACAGCCGGCTGGACATGAGCCAGCAGTGTGTCCAAGTAGCCAAGAAGGCCAATGGCATCTTGGCCTGTATCAAGAACAGTGTGGCCAGCAGGAGCAGGGAAATGATCGTGCCCCTGTACTCAGCGCTGGTGAGGCCGCATCTTGAGTACTGTGTTCAGTTTTGGGCACCACAGTATAGGAGGGACATTGAGGTGCTGGAGCGTGTCCAGAGAAGGGCAACAAAGCTGGTGAGGGGTCTGGAGAACATGTCTTATGAAGAGCAGCTGAAGGAATTGGGATTGTTTAGTCTGGAGAAGAGGAGGTTGAGGGGAGACGTTATTGCTCTCTACAACTACCTGAAAGGAGGTTGTAGTGAGATGGGAGCTGATCTCTTCTCCCAAGGAACTTGTGATAGGACAAGAGGAAACGGGTTCAAGTTGCCCCAGGGGCAGTTTAGGCTGGACATTAGGAAAAAACTTTTCACTGAAAGAGTTATCAAGCATTGGAATAGGCTGCCCAGGGAGGTGGTTGAGTCACCATCCCTAGATGTGTTTAAAAGTCGTGTAGATGTGGTGCTTAGAGACGTGGTTTATTGGCGGACCTGGTAGAGTAGGGTCAATGGTTAGACTAGATGATCTTAAAGGTCTTTTCCAACCTAAACGATTCTGTGATTCTGTGATAATCCATACTCAGAGGGATGGAAAAGGAAGCACTGTACACCTGCTTACCCTGGAAACCTCCTGCAGCGACACGTACATAACAAATACTTATTCTTGTTGTGTATAAAAGGCTGTAAATACCTCTAGTAGAATATATGGTGTGTTTGTATGGCTCAGCGTAGCACCGGTTAGAGATCCCTCTCGTGGCACTAAGCTAGCTATTCTTCGTTGAAACAACGAAATGTTACGATAACTTCAGGTGCTGGAAACAGCGTGAGCCCGTACCGATGTGCTCCATGCAAGGTCATGGTATATCCTGCTTCTTGGTGCTTATACATTTATAGTACTGTCTCTAGTCCATGTGTGGTCAGGTCAGAAAAGTAGGAGCCACAGTCACTGAAGTGCCAAACTGATGCAAACCAAAAGGTTGCTCCAAAGAACATCATCAAAAGAGCAAGGCAGAATGCTGAGGTCAAAATGCAGGTTGGGAAGCCCACTGCAAAAATTGGAGTCTATAAGAAGGGAGTGAGCTAGAATGAGGTCAGGAAAGCTGGTCAGCAGCAAGATCAAAGAAGGACAGACTGGGAAGTGAAGCAGAAACTTGGATTGAGGCCAGAAAACCTTGACATATACGCTCAGGCATCATTGGGTACCAGGTCCAGAAAATAAGTAGGGTTACATGTCCAGGAAAGATGCCAGGAGCAAGAATTGGAAATGTCTAGTGTAAACTAGTTTTCCAGATCTCTCTGTATCCTGTCGACAGACAGGATCGCCTCCAAAGAATGACCCATCCTGTCTTCAGCTATGTGTCTTTGAAAGGTGAGTTGAGCTATCCTCTGATGGTGTCTAGCTGTTTCATTTCTCTGTAGAGAAAGCTTAGATGACTAGTTTAGATTAGACATTTAAATTCTGAATGACTAGTAAGTTAGGTAACATGACTCGTACTGTTAAGGCTAGATGGGCACATGTTCATCTGATTTTGAATCGTGGTGTGGTAATATATTAAAACATTATTCTTGAGGAAAAGAATTGAATTGAATTTGAAAGGCTGATGAAATCGCTGTTCTTTTGGAGATAAAAATAGGCACAGCCTTCTGAAAGTCAATGGTTTTGGAGTTCCCATGTACTTTTAAAAGTTGCATTCACGGCAAACTGTAGTGTGTGCACCATGGCATCATGATGTTACATTGTCACTGGAGAGCATGGTCACTGCTGAGTTTTAAGATCAAACACCATTTCAGAGGATATTCAGGGTATGATATAAGCAATGGAAAAAAGCAGCCATAACAGCATATTAAAATATGTATTGTTAGATAAACGCAGTGTACTGTTGCTGCCAAATATTTCTTTGTTATGCAATTTGTCATACTGCTTACAGCCAACTCATCATCAGCATGTATCAGCATATTCACAGCAGTTTTCCCAGTGAGGGTCAGAGCCTCTGGATTTCTTGAGAACTAGTTGGAACTCAGTAATCCTGTCTCCTGGCTTTGGAGGTGAAGGAATTATTAATAAAATTCAAATTAGCAGAAAATCTTCTGTGGCACATAGTTCTCTCACCTTTTAGTAAGTATACATATTTCTGTGTGTACTTTCACTGATTCCACTAATAAAACATTTTAAATTTTGTTGATGATTTACACCTAAACAAAACTGCATCAGTCCAACTGAGACATTTAATCTATGAAAATGTACCTGCTGATAGTCACCTACAGTCATACTGGTCTGGAGGTCTGACTTCACTTCTGCTGCTTCTTGTAAACGTATGCTCAGTTTCTAATTTGCCTGTCAGACTGAGTCTCTGTGACTTCGGACCCAGTCTATGGGTGTGTTTATATATAAACTGAAATTTAATACAGTATGGTGATTCATAGTCTGTGGGAAATTATGTTAGAAGTAGTTTTTAAAAGATAAGTACAGTTCCATCATTTAGAAGGACAGTCTGCTTTACAAAACCCCCTCCGTGTAACTCAGCTTTGTCAGACAGAAGTCATCCCTGGTTGGCATCCCCGATAACTCAGACATTCAGAAATTCTTGAAACCGACACTGCTAACTGCACTGCTAAAAAGAGGACCCTTGTCTTCTGCTCACATGATACGCTGCCTGTGTCCAAAGTGTAATATTTAATTGCATTTTCTTAATCTTTACCACTGTATTGCTAAGCTTTCTAATACCTTCAAAATACCAAATCTCAGGCTTATCCTAATTAAAGAATCTCAATTTAATCCATATTGCATGACAATTCAATTTGTTGATTGCTTTTTCTCCCCCCTCTTTGTGAAATTCCCGTCAAATGTATTAATTCAACATGATGAATCCTGTATTCAACCCACTGGAGTGAATAATTAAAATTAGCTGATAAAACTTTCAGCAGAATTACTTTGTGAAATTGCTGAACAGATGTGTCATTTTAATGAAAATCCACAGACAAGCGCCTTCCCCCCTCGGCAGGATGAAAATATTATCCCCACGGCACATACTTAATTTGGTGGTAAATACACTCCGAGCGATTGCTGGAAGGGAAGAAAAAGCAACTTGTCACACTTAGTAACTTGATTTTTCCCCAGCATGCAGTAACAGCTATCTACAGTAATTCATAGTGCTCTATTGTTGCTGCAAGTCCCAAAGAGAACTTATTAAAATGCAATAATCTCCTATTTAAACAGAAACAATAACCATTAAATTTCCTGTGGATCCAAAATTGAGCACAAGCCCCATCTGGTAAGAGTGATTAGAGGCCTGATGAGGGAATTTAATTTGCAACATTCAAAGACTAAATCTGAGCAGATCTGGTCACCTGGGACTGGAGTGCTGCTTGCTGTCTTCTTAAAAATCTCGACCTAAACTGAAAATGGAATGTAGAAGTGAAAATGTTACCCAGGGGCCAAGCTTGACAGGATTGTATTTCATTATGTGTCTCCATCAGGCTTAGAGAGCTGCGTGGAATTTCAGCTTTGGCGCGGTTGGGATATCTCCTCGACAGGGCATGCACTGAGGCTGTTGCTCCCTGCGATGGTGAACGAATCATTAAAGGAGACTCCATCCTGCACTTGGACCTCCTACTACCTCATTTTAGTCACTTGCCCAAATGACACCAGCTTTTCTATCCCATTAGAAGGAGCCAGGATAATTTTAGCATCGCCTACAACAAACAAGCATCTCCCAGATATGTTTGTTTCTGCTCCTGGCAAAACAACACTGGCATTAGACCTTACTACCGAGTCTACTTAATGGCATGCCACAGATCTCCTGTCATTTGGAGCTCAAGTCCTGCACAGGCCAGCTGAGATGCGGAATGTGCAGGTGTATGCTGCAGAAATTTGTGATCAAAATCTGGTGGTTTGGGTTTTTTTCTGTTTGTTTGGCTGGCTTTTCGGGTGGGGTTTTTACTTGTTCTAATTGTTAGGTTTTGGTCAGCTAGTTTTGTGCCCCAGCTGTCAGCTTATAAATTATTATAAGCTCCTAATTAAGAACCTGTTTCTAATGGCAAAGCTCTAGTTCACTGAAACATATGTTGCTAGAGAGATAGTCGTAACCAGTAAAACAAGGAAAATAGATGCATAATGCTTTTTCAGATTCAAGATTTCTTCTCACTCTCATTCACAGTCTAAATTCCATAGAGTGATTTTGTTGTGGTGGTGGTGTCCAATATGGTTTTGTTTTGGTTTTTGAAAACTACAGTGGTGATGATGCTATCGAACAGAGTTTGTTTTTCATTTGGTGAATGCAGCAGAGAAATGTGATGGGTTACGCACAGTGCTGTGTGTATTGTTTGCCAGTCTTCCATCAGTCTTGAGGTTGCATAGAATTATTTTTTGATGTAAGGCTTTCTTAGCCTCTGCGTTCTTTTGGCCACTCAAGCTGCCTGTTTGTTGGAAGTCTGGTTTGCAGTTACAGGGATGTGAATACTTGCCCTGTAGAAAATCTGAAATTGTAATTTGGAGAGTAGCTGTCAAATAAGAGTAACTACTGACCTTGGTCAGATACAGACCACTGACTGCTGAGGCCATTACCAGCCTTCTGAGCAATCCAGTCCACAAGCCATTAGTTGCCTTAACTATTGCAGATTACTTTTGTCTTTTGTTCTTGTGTAGAACAAAACCATGCAGTTGTTAAAAAAATCGGCTGGCTTGCCTTTTTTTTTTTTTTTTTGATACTACCCGCATTTAATAACTATAGCATATAAGTCACCAGGATCTTGTGAAGGGAGGAGTCATGCAGGAGGTAGTAAAAACACCATGTGAGCTGCTAAGTTAGCAATCTATTTTCACCTCTACTGGTAGAAAATCATTAAATTCAAAGTTTGTATGAAGGGAAGGAGCTGCATAACAGCATCACCACCTGTCCCTTTGTGCCACTACATGTACATTGACTGCTGACTTCTGACTTGGAGTAATGATAGTGTTTCTCCTATTCTAAGCCATTTTGTAATGCAGGATGTCCAGGTCCAAGGAATATATTCCAGCCTAAGTTTGGGTTCTTCCTACCTCCTAGTCCTGGACACTTCTGCAGGGCATAGAAAAGTTTTAAAGAAAAAAGAGAAGAAGAATTTCTTAATTTTGTTGACTGTCATGTTTATGTGGGAATGGGAATAGCACAAGTCCAAAAACGGGATTCTAAGTTCTCTAGAATTAAATTATCTATAAAGATACCTGATTCTTTTTTACCACTCCAGAATGTATAGATCATCCTTTGTCTGCAAGCAGAGTTGGCCCCTTTTAAATAGCAAGCAAGTTTTCCTTCAGTGCCTTTTCTGAAGGTTTCTGATAGTGATTCCAGGTATGTCCTTTTCCTGGCCTGAAGTGTTCCTTCTTGAAAGTGTTCCCATGTACCCTTGTGCCTCAAGCTCTGAAAACCAGCCTACGCCACTGATGAACTTGGCCCATTGTCATCTGTCATATTGAAGCTGATTTTTCTTTTCCAGAATATAAGGTCAACAGTGAGACAAAACTTTCCATCTGTGTGCTTTAGTTGCACGTAATTGCTCCGAAGAAGGGAGGAGGTTCCCTAGATAAAAGTACTCACTCCTTTCCTTGAAACTATTTTCTGTAAATAAAACTCTTTCATCTTTGAACTTAAATATATTTCAACCCCAATTTAGGTTCTTTTTCCCTCTTAGTCCTGGACCACTCTAAGTTATTTAAAAAAAAAAAAAAAACAAAAAAAAAACAACAAAAAAACCCCTTTCTTAATAAGCCCCAGAGGTAATCAGAAAGAAGACAGCAAAATGAAACAACTCGTAAAATATTCCTCAACATCTTTAGGGAATACTTAATGCACACAAGGTCAGAGCTTTGTAATGGTAATTTAAGAGTTGTAGGAAGTGATCCATCATTTTAAAGAGCAACATTGCCATCCTTGACAAAAAGTTTATGTTTCGGAATCAACTTGAGTCCCTGCTCACCTCAGGAAAACAAATGCTGGCAGATCTTCTTGTAGGACATAATGAAGGAGATTTTCTGTAATGTTATGCAAATGTCATGCTAAATTGTACGTAGGCATTGAGAAGTGACAGGCAATTGCGGCTGTCCAGTTTTCTGGAAAGTATTCTGTTCTGGATTAATTTTTCTTTCTGGAGCAGACGTTATATGGAAATTACCCTTGACTGTACTCCATCGTTTGAAAGGTCACAGCAGTAGATACAAAATCCATAGGCAGTCGATTGCCTTCCACGTATTCAGCATTACTGCTCTTGCCTATTTTACCCTTAGGCATCTTTTATTTCTTGCACAGATGGTCTCACTCAGCCCTAACAAAATGTTTTAAGCTGTTGCATAAATTAAAATAAGAGGCCCCAAAGTACAGAAGTGCAACTCTTTGGTAAAAAGTTTGGGGGGGGGGGGAAGGGGGGGCAGAAATAGGCAAGGAGAGAAAACAATGCAGGGCTCTGCTTCCCTCTCTGGCACCTTGTTCAGTTGGCTGCAGCATGCAGGTCAGTCACAGGTATATTTCCAAGAGGGCAAGCTGAAATACGCAGCGTGTGGAGGAACGAGTGAATAAGGTTGCAGAAGAGTGGGTGTATTTGCCATTTGCATAGCACACCATATATGTGCACCAAAGTAATGACTAAAAATGGTCAATATTTTTTGACATATTTTCTGTATTGGAAAGGGTGATATAATCAAGCTCATTGGATTGGGAAGGGAATTGGAAGGGATTGATTTAATTCATGCTGTTATTGAAAGATTATATAATGATAATCAGCCTTCAACCTTGTCATTTGCCTTTGTTAAAATGAAGCTCCTCAGAAGCATTTCACAGATAATTTTGAAATACTGATTTTTATTTCTAACATGGGAAGGAAAGAGACACCAAAATGCCAGAATGTCCTGCTAAGTAGAAATTCCGTGTGCTGATCTACTTGAGTAACAACCAAAAGCACCAGCACTGATGGTCAAACTGCAGTGTCTTATGTGTACGGAGTTCTGAAAGATGCTGAGACCTCTTTAAACCAGGCTGGACATGGGCTACCTCACAGTGGGATGCTGAAAAAAAGTGAAATCCCGAACTACTATTTGCATTTGAAAGTCTCAGACCTCACCTGTACTGTAAAAAGCTGCATATCACTGAGCAAACCATTGGTTATTTGTTTTGTTCCTTTTTATTTATTTTTTTAATTCAGCTTGCTGTCGATGGTAGAATACTTCTAGTGCAGTTCATAGCTTGTGTACTGATTTGCAAGTAAATTAAGCTGACTGGAGTAAAAGTGAAGCTAGGGGCCTCAAGGCTTCCCCTTGGCTATGAAGCCTGTTGTCTTGCAGACACAGCTATAGAGCCGTCTGCCTCTGCAACGCTCAGTGCAACTGCTTGTCCCTGTGGTTCACTTTTGATGCCTTGAGCTTCCACCAAAGTTTATCTCTCCTATTTTCTTCTAATCTCTCAGAAGGTGTGAGCCTTCTGGTTTACAGTCAAAATCTTCAGAAGATTTTTGATATTGTGTAGCAGAGATGAAAATGCACATGTGTTTTATATGGTATTTATGATCACATTGGTATCTTACCTGAAGATGAATGACAAGAGTTTGCAGCTCCCTTGCAGGGGGGAACCCCCACCCAAACAATATAGGACTTCTTAAATGCAGTGCCTTAACCTTACTTCACCTTTTGTTGGCGTTCTGGGGCGTAGGGTCACTCTGAGTTCAGGAAGGAAGCTATCTTCTGCTTCATTGAACTTCGGGTTGATCTGTGATGCTCAGATTCAGCCTCATATCCACTGCAGTAGGACTCTCTCATCAGCCATTAGCAGATTCAAGTTTAATCAGGTTTCTGTGACTTCCACAATGCATGAGGATCTTCCCTTAGTGAAAGTTAGCAACAGATAACATTTCAGTGATGTAGCTGTTAGATCAACAATCCTTTCTCGAGGCCTGTGCCAATACCTTGGGAGTTTCATTTGAGAAACCAACCTGGTAACTAAAAATGCAGCCTAGTATGCAGAGAATTCATCATCTTGAATGGGTGTTCATAGATTTGCCAACTTCTTATAGCCCTTGGATGGGATACTAGGGTGGCATAGTTAATGGTACTGAACAGCACCAGGAAATGCAACACAGCAGATGAGATGTCTTCCTCCTGTCAGTGCTCTACCCATCAGTGCAACTCATGCTGATGTTATGCCTTCCTGAGCACCTACTGCGCAGCTGTGCTCAGGAGTGTGGCAGCTGGGATGGGATACACTGGGCAGATGTACTCGTTTCCTAACCCCAGGAACCTTTCCTCTTTTGCATTTCCAGTGCATTCTCACCCCATGAAGAACTGGAACTGAAGGCAGTGTGTAGTAGTTTCCTGTGTTGGGGATAGGAATTGGGGAAGCAGATGGTGCCAGGGTTGGTAACTTGTGTTCTGCTCTTGAGACTTGCAACACAATGTACAGTTCCAGGGAAAAGGAGAAGCTAAGGTAGCCCTTGATGGCACGTCTGGAAGTATTTTACAGACATGACTGTCCAGTCTGGACAGAAGTAACTCCTTGAGCACAGCAACATTTTGTCCTGTGTTGAAAGCAGCACTGTGCCCAGAATCTCCCCAACACATGTGCTGGGGACTTGTCCTGTTCCTGCAATCCCCATCCACCTCTAGTGCCCATGCCCATAGTTCTCATTCATACCTTGAGTCCTCCTGCAAATAGGGCTCATGAGAAACTCTGAAGATAGCCTTCAGCAGTCCTTTTTTCAGCCATATCTAGGACTTCTATGCTATTGTGAACTGTTTGCCATAAAAGTACCAGAATAGGTATTATCGTCTTGTCTCTAATGCAGTCGAGCTCAATTAGTTGCCTGCTCTCTGTACATGCTGAGAAGAAAGGTTAGCATGCTGTGTGTATGGCAGGGCTGGCAGGTAGAGAGCATCTGGAAAAGGTAGTGTGAAATTTTCCTCAGCCAGATTGTGATTTGTATGTCGAGGTACCCAGAGTGGTGCTGCACCAAGTCCTGCCCAGTTCCTTTTCCCCCCAGGATAACAGCGGCTCTGTGTGGGACACAAGCTCCAGCTCAGTTTGCAGGCGGATGGGCAAAGGCTCCAGCATGCAGACTGGCGTGGCTGAAACAGATAAATAGTTAGTTGCTGAGGACATGACACTGCCCGGTCACTGGGATGGAAATGAAAGTTAGGGACCAGAATGTGTGTGTCTGTCACTGTCAGGGACTGAACTTGCCCTGGCATCAACCACATGCTATCCCCAACTCTTAGTTCATTTATCAGGGTGACAGTAGAACAATTGCATAATGCTGTTCTTTTTTCCCAGTTAATAGATTTAACCAAAAAGAAAATTCAGCAAATTGGTAGGTTGGGTCCTAGGAGAGGTCTTTTGACTCCTGTTTGTTACCAAATCCTGTTCTCCTGACCTATAACAAAAGATGCCACTTCTGGTATTGCAAGTTCTTGTCTTTACTGGTCTACGGGATGATCGTCGTTCCATCGCACTGTATCATAGGTTTTGCTTCTGTTGAGATGTACAGCTAGAGAGCAGCATTGAAGCAATAGACATTATTCATTAGTCACTGTCACTATTACCTCTGACAGTGAAACCTGATAAATGGGAACACAGACTTTTAGGTTGTAGAGTTCTAACCAAGGTTGCTTCTGAAAGAAATAGAGCATAGCATTGTTGTAACGTTAACCGCTTCCTTCATTCCCATCTTGCAGAGTTACCTCTGTTTGCTCAGTAGCGCTTTTCTCCTCACCATTTTCACAGTCAAAGAGGAAAGTGCTAATTGCACCTGGAATGGTTTGTTGTTTATTGGTTGGAATTAGGTTTTGGCAATTTTGTAAGCCTGCGTTTCTGTAACCGTATTTTAATGTGAGGTTTTGTTTATTTCCTTGAATATTGTGGTAGCTGTTTTCTTCAACTTCTTTTGACTGAGAATATATAGCATGTAAAACTCAAGGTGACCATTTCTATTTTCATGTCTGCTCTCCCTCTAGGCTAGAGATTTCCTCTCTTCCTTTTGGACAGTTAATGTAGAGAAGAGATAGTGTTCTACTTCAACTAATTAAATGATGTGTTTCAGAGTAGTCAGTTATGTTTAGTCACTTAATGAAATATGTTTTGCCAGTTGACAGGGATTGATCAGCAGACGAATCCAAATCCAATGAGAAAAAGGAAGCAACCATGGTTGTATTATTAAAGAAGTATTTACAGACAAAATCTAGATGTTAGAATAGTGTAATAGTAGGCTACTTTCATTACTAGGCTGCAATCATTTAAAAATGGCCAGTCCCATCTTTACGAGGTTTTGTTGCTGTTTCGTAGCATTTTGTTTAATAGCATCTTACTTAAAACTTCGGCAGGCTTATATCATGCAGAACGAAAAATCTGATTTTTCTTGTGTATTGGTGGGGCTTTTTGTTACGGTTTTTCGAACTATGGGGTAATGCATGTGTGGGAAGCTAATGATGTGGTCTCTAGGTGTCTCTTTACTGTATGGAGTACTGATAATGAGCTTCGAGTAAGAGGGTATGAGTCCCAGAAGATGAATTCTGATTACCTTTGTGGTATCGTCCCCTGTATGCCCCTTCTTCCTTGATGTTTCTGTAAAGAACATTTGGATTTTGATGAGGGTATTGCGTATTTGACTTTTAATTAGATTTGCAGTATGTTGTGTTAATAAACCGTGACACTCTGGTTATTTTGTTTTGTTTTCGTTTCCTTAAAGTGTATATTCATTGAATCATATGATGGCAAGCAGCAGTTGAAACATCTTGCTACTTTGTGTATACAGCTTATATTTATTGGTCCAGAGAGGGTGAATTCTGTCCCACACTCAATAATAATCAGTAAACAGTACTTAAATTGTACAGAGACTAGCAAACTGCAGCATACTGTGAAAGTGCAGAGAGATATCCTCCAAGGAAATAGCATGATAGGTCTTAAATAATACCTTATAGTCATGGGCTATGCCATTATAGGCACTAAAATTAAATATACAGCTTCCCTAAACAGCAGGTTGTCTTCCCCACTGCCCCTTTTTAATAAAAACTCTGGGACTTTCTCTTGTTGACAGGTCAAATGTAGCATTTTTATAATCTCCATGTTTTATGCTGTTTGGGGTTCTTCTTGAAATTTGTTTTCCTTGTACTCAGTCGTTTTCCACTAAATCATTTTCTTGTTACTGAGTACTTTTAATTGAAATTTAAAAAAAACAAAATTAAAACCCAGTCTTTTGCCAAATCTCATCTAACATAAAGGCATTAGAGTTATTGCTGGTTTGTAGCTCTGACTCACGTTGCCAGTATCCTCACTTCTGTTTTGTTTTCTTTAGCAGACTGCTATGCCAGTTTAATAAACATGCTGTTATATATTCTGTTGTAATTTAGCTGCCATTTTGCTTCAGTTCGACAGTGATTGGTTATGGCAGGGCTGTAATGCCTTGTCAGCACAGGTTACTCACTACTTGTTGGTGGTGGCCGAACATTGTCTGAGGCATAGTGTCATTGCAAAATTGTTTGACAATGTTGATGCTGTAGTTGCGCTGAGCAATAACAACTGCAGAGGTTGAGGAAGGGCATGTGGGAGCGGCTGCGCTGAGGGCAGCGATGAAGAGGGAATGCTAAACAGAGCAGCAGGAAATGTCATCAGGGAAAAGTTTGTCCGTTACTTTTATTCTCTTCTTTTGTTCTTGTTTTATTTTTCCCATTAATTAGCTACTAAGAAAAAGTACTGTGTTGATTGTCCTGGGGACACAAGTCCACAGAATAGTTGGCGATGGATGCGCAGGCTTGTTTCTTTGCCGTGGTGAGTACTGTGGAGGGACCAGGCTCAGTTCAGCTCTTGGCCTCTTGGATTTGGTCGCAATTTTTGTGATGCAAAAGCTCTGCTCCATTGCAAATGGGTGAGACCACTGAACTTAACTTTACAGTGACATATGTGACCTATCAGATGCTTTTGCTTTTCAAACACTATCAACCTGGAATGAGTTTTAATACGCAATGAAGAACCATAAGGCTCAATTTTCCATGGTGGATCATTTAAGCCATCCAATCCTTTCATAACAAGATTAGGTTCACTTAAGCTTCTAGTAAACCAGAATGTTTCCTAAGACAGAAATGGTTTGCCTCTGAATTTCTGAACCTTATACTATTTTGTTCTTCTGGAAGGTTGTGTTTCTTTCTGGATACAAATTAAAAGTTTCAAAAGTGGATAAAATATTTTCCAAAATCTGCACACATCTTTTGACGAGATGGGAAAGGGAAGGAGATTATTTGGGAGTCCTCCATCACCATTAAAAAGAATTCTATATTTCTACTCTCCTGCCTGTGTAAATGATAGTAAAATAAATAAGGGAAAGCACAACTTGGGTGGAGTTGCTTTCACCAAACTCTAGAGTTAAATAATCTGTTAAAAGAGTAAATGACTGCAAAGTCTGGACCTTCATGCAGCACTTTCTGGCATTTTATTAATACGTGATAATTTGTTATTAAGGGGATTTTTGCTTTTGTTTGTCTTTAATAAATCCAGAAGCAGCCTTAGATATTAAGAGACATTTCTGGCTACTGTCATTTGGTTTAGGGCACTGTGTCACAGACATAACAAGATGAGTATAGCCCAGCTTGCTTTCCACACAAGCTAGATTTGTCTACTGTTTAATTTTGTTTTGAGACAACCATCAGCCTTTCCCTGTCCTTTTATGTGAAGTTTTAGGATATAGTACAGAAAGTCATGCCTTTCATTCCTTTGTGCCTGCTGTCTCTGACAGTGCCGGTGGCAGATTTTGGGGGTCCTTGCTTCAGGTGTTAGCAAAGGCAAGTGTTGCTGCCAGCATGAGGACAGCCACGACTTTAACACACAGTGAAGAAAACCGGCCTTTTGGGGTTTTGATGGAGACAGAGGAGGTAAATAAAAAGATTCTAATTGGCTTTTGCAGATTAAATTTATTGCCGTCGCTTTAAAGTCTAGGAAGATTAGCATTTGGGTCTTGTGTGTGAGGCAGGTGGCTTCCTGTTGTTTGAGTTAGGCAGGTGGAGGCCGGAGGAGAGATCTCAGCTGAAGGCACTGACTGGAAGAAGGGCTGAGATGGGGGGTAAGTGGGGGGTGTTTGGGGCGAGGGGCTCAGTTGGGACAGCGTGGGACCGTAGTGAGGGGGGCGGCTCATAGTAGCTCCGCCGGCCGGGGAGAGCCCTCCCAGCTGAGGCTCTGTGCCTGCCTGAGGGGAGAGAGCTACGGAGGAGGGGAGCAGAGCCCTCGGGCTCTGGGGAGGCCTGTGGGGAGGGCAGCGGGTTTAAATTTTGTGTTTATTTTGCGGATTGTGGCAGAAGAGTGAGGTGTTACCTGCTACAGGGTGAGGAGGCATTGGTGTGGAGGACCCTTGCAGGGCAGAGGAGACGCGCCGGTGGCCTGTGCGGCCAAGGTGTGTTATGGCTGACAGGAAACACCTCCTGCCTACTCCTTCCCCCCATAGAAAGTACCAGAAAGTAATATTCTTTCCCTTCCCTGCTACCAAGGTGCGTGGTTTGGCTTCACTCCGCTGCTGGGAGCATTTCCTTCCACGTGAAAGGGGCTCCTCACACACACAAGATGAAACACAAACTTGAGCGTTTTGGAGTAAAAGGGTGTTTAAGACTGGATTTCTAATGTAACAAGACAGTTGTCAGGCATCGGCTTGATCATTTTCTTGGGCAATTTGTTTCGTTAAACTCGGACATGCAACGCTCTCAGCGTTGCTGTGTAACTGTATCCCCCATGCCTGCGCAGTGGGCTCTCCTGCGTCCCCTGGGCCTGCAAGGGGTGAGGGGGAGCAGGCTTCATCCTCCGCCTCTGCTGTCACCCCCACCACCCCACCAAAACTCACAGCAAAGTCTTTTCTCAACTGTGGATCCCACTGCAGTTTTATGGCATCAGAAAAGAGATGTGCAATTGAACTGACAATCAGTGATTGGCATCATGCATAACTCATTATTGTGTCAAGGATTTGGCATGTCCATGGAGAGGAAACCATGTGCGTTGTGTTGACACTGAGCTTAATTCATATCCTACCAGCAGTTATGCCAAATCCTTATCTCATCGGTTCTCACGCCAGATCGCTCGCTTGCATGCCAGATTCTTGTCAGAATAATGAGTTACGCCTAATACCAATCATTCTGTGGCAGATGCCGCCTTGTGTAGCCATTTTGTACAGTTGGGAGTTTAAGCAAAATGGCTGTTTTTTTGTACAACTTGAGTGGCGTGGTCAGAGCTCTCTGGTAGGGTCATGAAATGGAAAAGGATTTCAAATGACATTGAAATGATATGCCAAATTTTATGGCAACTTTCTTGAAAAATGTCTTGCTATTGTTTTCTCTTCTGTACCCTCCCCCAAATATGTGTCCCCTCCAATATGTTCATTAACTTTCTGCTTTTAAGATCTTCAAAATTACGTTTGTGGATGTGTCATTCTGAGCAGTTTTGCCTTTCCTTCATCTTGCCCCTTATTAATGCAACAAAATTTTCTAGACAGCTTTGATTCTTTCTCTTGCTAGCAAGGGATTCATCTGCAATCCTTACGAAGGCACAGGTCTGTATATCAGCCTACCACACCTCATGGTTTTAGCAGTTACGCTTGCCAGGAGATTGTCAAGGGAGATGTGCTATCTCCCTGCTTAAAATAACCCATTATCTCTCTAACACTGTAGAAGGTAGGAAGGACTCACAAGGAAAAGAGAACCCACATGCATTTTTGACTTTTCCCTATGGGAAAACTCCAAGGTGCCACCAAAGCGGGAGTGAACATTTGAGCTGATATTGAACTTATAATTGAGTTCTTTGTTGAGAGAACTAAATACTGTGAGAAAGGAAAATGAAAACTTCCACAGGGTACAGTGGTAATGCGTATCCGTAAGGGGCGAGAGTGTAGAGTATCTCCTGTTTACCTCTTTGACTTGAGTGGGTAATTTGCTGGAATAAAGAGAGGAAGAAAGGGCTGAACGTTCAGTACTTCGTATTTGCTTCAAAGTCAAAAGGCTCCCAGATCAGCCTGGTATTCTGTGTTACAGCGATGTGACAGTTTATACCCAGGATGTTTTCAAATACAGATTTAAAAAAATAATCACATCACACTCCACATAGCCTGGTCATCATTTATTCTCAAACCATGTCCAAGTGACAATACTTGAAAATAGGTTATTTGTAGTCATGTTGTTGTTTAAGCTGCATTACTATTTCATATCCAGCCTATTGATTTTTCAGGATTCTTCTGCATGAGGCTTTTTCATTAGTGTGTTAAATGGAACACAAAACCCTTAGTGGAATCATAAAATATGGTACTTGCAAAAGGTCCTTCATTTTCTGATTTTAATAGAAAAATAAAAGCACCTGGGCTGACAATTAGGATGCCAAGATTTTCCTTGATTTAGTTTGAAACAGCTCAAGAGCTTTACTTTGGATATCAGCAGAAACGGGGGCCAAATTCAGGTACTGTTTAATTGGGTACAAATCATTTGGCTTCCCTAGAATTACTTTAGCTTACATAAAAACCGTGTTAATTGGACATTTTAAGCATACACACATTTGCATTTCTTTAATAAATTAATTACTTACAAAACCTTTCTAGACAGACACTTCCTGGGGTAGACTACCTGGTTTACTAAACTTGGGACAGAATTACTGCAATATGAGGATGTAGCAAGTTCCTGCACCAGGCAGTATTGCTAAAAGAGGTAAAGGACAGTTACAGAACAGACCTCTGTTGAAAAACTGTTTAAAATCGTGGATGAAAATAAGACTTTGGTGTGAATTGGAGCTTCTCTGCTGAAAAATCTCCCTTGTGATGAGCTGGTCGATCACTCTCACAGCCGTAACGAGCTCTTGGTATGCAACCCCTTCACTACTGTTCTAGTCACACTTCATATGAAATATTTTCTGTGGGAAGACCATGCGGATGTGGTACATCTGTAAGGTTACTTTTGCTTCCTAGGGGCTGTGGTATCCAGTTAGCCCTCGATCCTATGAATATTTATACAACATAAATGGGGAAATCGGTGGGTTCCCTTGGTGGAAATGTGATATTGGTATTTTTTAAAATAAACTTAAATAAGGTCAGAATTTTTTATCCTCTAGAGAAAATTTCACGTCTGATTAAATAGTTTACATAAACTTAATCTTTTTCTGCTAGATGCATTATAATCTCAGATATTATTCATGTAGCTATTCCTCTGTGAACCATAAAATGTTCATTTCTTCAAAATGAATATGAAGCTCAAAGCATTAGTGGTCTTAAGAGCATAAAAAGTTTATTGCTTTGTGCTTAACATTTTTCAAGTAACTTTCGAAAGCTGAACAAATTTTGCATTTAGATTAATGGAAGATGTTTTCCATTTGAAGGAACTAGCAAGGGAGCAGCAATAACAAAAATCCCCCAAGGTTAAAAATGTAGTGCTTTTGATTTTTACCAGAACTGTGTTAGCAGAACAATCATTTCTCAGCATGGAAAGGTAACATAATTGGTCTATACAGTGGCAATATAGAAAACGAGTATGCTTCAGAGAAAGCTAATATGGCTCTACTTAATAATTTCCTTCAAGAGCCTGAATTTGAATGTATATTTCACCCAGCTTGAGGCAAACAATTTGTACCCATAAGTTCTAGTGGAAGTTACCAGGGGGTCATGCAATTTATTTTAGTTCTTGAAGTTTTCAGAACTGCAGACCTAAATGTACATTCACTTGCATTGTTTCACTAGTAATTTGATCCAATTGGGCACCATTTTCCTTCTGCTCTATTATGTTAGCTCTAGTGAAAAAAAAAACCCACAACCTTCATGAAATATTGTGAAAGAAAAGTTTTCTCGGAAGAGAAACTACTTCTCAAATTTATACGACCAGCCTCTTCCAAGAATTTCTCAAATCCTTTCATTCCCTAGCACCTGAAGCCTGCTGTGTTAGTTTCTTAAAAACTGATGTTACGGTGTGAATCCACTTTTCCTTTCCAGTTGTATTTTTAGAGTTTCTTGTTGGGGAAAATAGCTTTCCTGAGAGTAGACTAAATCATTTATTTGCCCTTAACACAGGACAGTGCTTCCTTTCAGCGCTGACTACAGCCTGGTTTCCATGTTCATAAAACTCAGCAGCCAAGTTCCACATATGGAACGGTGCCTGCTTAACCTCTGTGCTTTTACGCAAATACATCTTTTTCTGTGATAAATCATATTGTCGTATGAATCTCAGGAAGTTTGGTGGTACAGTAATTGAGAGGTCCTTTTACTATAGAAGTGGCATTGAATAGAAGGAAAGGGTTATGCTTTTCAGTCTGATTTAGAAGAAAAACTCTTAAGCCTCATTGTCCTCTGGGCTGCAGAAGGCTTTGATAGGCCTACAGGGCAGGGCACTGGGAAGGCTTTTCAGTTTCCCCAGTTGAGGGTACTGGTGTATGGGATACATCTCATCACCATCGAAGAGCAGTGAAGTTAGAGGTGGCTAGGTAGTTAAGAGGGACACTGAGTTTGTCAGAATATTTGTATCGAAAATGTTCTGGAAAGATGCATTAAGAGAAACAGATATTAAAGACAGGAATTGCTCTACTTAGATCAGGCTAAGTCTCTCCCTCTGCTAGGTTATGTGAGCAACTGGGATTAGAGGAAAGTTGCACGTTCCTTGAAGGGGAAAGGATGACACAATTCTGGAAGCTTCTTTCTTTCTTGCATTCTCACTTTACAACACAGCTGTGAACATTCATAATATTTATGCAGACAGTTGTTTTTTTCAAAAATAGCCCTTCCTCTCAATGCTGCTTTATTCCATTTGTTTTCTTAGATTAGTTTGTTTCTGTGTTTTCTTTAAATATTAACTTACCTTTTCAGTTGTGCATACAGTTTAGATTTGTTTATTTTTATATTAGTGGGATGCTTCTTTGATTTGTAGAAAAGAGTATCTGGCCTTCTTTAGCATGTCCGTGTTCTTCTAGCGGACGATCTTTTGAGGCAGTTTTGATAGACCCCTTACATTCTCCCTTAGCCAAGATAACAAATGCTATAATGTTACTTTTAGGGAATTATTCATCTGTTGCAGTTCTAGAAATCCATCCTGTGCTTTTGAAGCCAACAGAAGTTTGACCGTTGACTTCCAATAAAGTCACTCTACTTTTCTTACTTAAATGCCAAATGTACCTGAACAGATCTTGCAGGCAGAAGGTAGAATATCAAATAAATCCATCCCTCTAGTAATTAGCACCAAAACCTAATGTCTTTTACTTCTGAAGCCAGAGACAGTCTTGCTGGAAGCCTGCCTTTGGAAATGCGGTTTTTTCCTTCTGTAGTTCTACAAGGTTATATGATCTATCCTGACTGTAACTGTGTGGCCATTTGTTAGCACACTAGTTTTAGAGCCATGATTCGGTCAGTTTACTGTGATGAGGTAAGGGGATCCTTTTCCCTTTAAGAGGCCATGATCAGAAAACCACGGCCTGAATTTCGTTAGCAGTGTGACAATGAGAGAGATAAGTAGATGTGACAGTTATGAATGACGTACTGTCATGCACTTCTGCGTTCTGACTCAGATAAATTGACACTACTGTCAAACACAAGCTATGGAGAGTAGAGACCTCTGATGAACCTTCTAATATGGTAAATGGGAGTCTTAATTCTTCATTAACTGGAAAAAGGAGATTTGGCCATGTAATTTTCTCCTTGCTGCCTGTTTTAAAGATTCCAATAACCCAGCATTTACAGTTGACTAGGCAGGGATTGCTTTTTCCTATGCTAGCGACATGCAGGCTGTGAAATCTAAGGAAGCGCCGCTTAAACACAGACTTATTGCCTTGGTTATCTTTAATGACTTTGAAATGTATTGGCCTCATTATGGAACAGTGCAGTTATCAATTCCTCTAATTAGGTGATGTGGTCCCATAAGAAATTTAACATTAAAGTGCAAAAATGAGTTAGTGGCATCAATTGCTGGCAACCTGGGTGTTGCCACTGAATTTAAAGCAACGGTGCACTTTTTCTGTGTAGTTACTATGCATCAATCTTATTCATTCAAATATCAACAGTAATTTTTTTCAATTCATTTATTTTTGCCTATGTGAAGAGCTATTTATTTATCTGAGAATTTCTTTGCTCTCTGAAGCTCTATTCGGTGGCATGCAGTTGGTGTAAATACTAGCAAACAATGAACTAACTGACGCAGAGTGAGCTCTCTCCATTTACAGGTCAGACTAGTCAGTAAAACTGCCAGTCCAACTTTTCATTTTTAGTGGCCCTTTCAATCTGAAGATCTTGTAGCAATTTATAAGCTGTGACTTGCCCACAGTCATACCATACAGCAGCAAAGCTGGAAACAAAGCACGATACTCGCAGTTCAGTCACCTTCCCAGATTTTGTACTGCCGTTCCCTCCTACTAGTGTCTGTCTGAGGTTGCATTTCTCTTTTCCACCATATGGAAAGGATTATTGGCGGCCAATTTAGAACAGGCATTCGCCTGTCTTGTTGGGAGAAAAAGAGGGGCTGATAAACCTTACTTTAGTGTTGTCTAGTTTCTGCAAGTGTTTTCGTATGGCTGCATACAAAAACACGTGCACAATAGTTTATCTCATGTTGTCTTTCTCCTTAAGTCATACAGCACAATCTCATCGTTTATTTCCGTATGAAGATAATCTCCAGTTACTAAGAGCTTATAAAGCTTGGTGGTGATAACGTATGGCAGGGCAGTGTGTGGTGGTAACATGGGGAGGATATCTATGGGAATACATCAGGGGGACCATACTGCTTTAAATTAGAATCCTTATGTGTTTTTGAATAAGTGGTTCCAAAGACACCTAAAATCCAAAAATTGCAAACCACAAATGGTCACAAACCCAGTATTGGAGTAGGATTTCGCCTGGCTAGCCAAGCAGTAAGCCAGGGGCTAGAAATACCAACCTCTGTTTTATACATAGACATGTATCTCACGCTGTACTGACCTCAACCATACTGAATCTGTAACGTTGCGCCACTCTTTTCCTCCCTTCTCAAAGGAAAAGTATTAGTGGATTGCAAAATTATCAATTTTCCCTCCAAAAGATCACAGAAAACTGGTTTTTGTCCCATTGGTAGTGGAAGTGGGAGTAGAAAAAGGATGGGGTGCTTTAATCTAGGACCTTGAATCTTGGAGATGTTCCACTAGACACCTACGTGCACTTCATATACCTAGAGATTTTTTAAAAATGGGGCCTTTGGCTCTTCTGTACCTTGGGTCTTCATGTACAAAAGGGAGATGGTAATTTTGTTTTCCACAAAGTTGTTTAAATACACTAATGTTTTCAAGGTGTTCAAATATAATAGAGATGTGAGGATATCATTTGTTCAAGCTGAATAAGCAAGCAGAAGAGGTAATACTGCTCAGCAGTTCTTTGCTTCATGACATCTGGTTTGGCTGAACATGCTAAGAAATCTCCACCCATGTCGGTTGGCGGGAGCTGATGACACATGGAGGCAGAGGGAAGAGAAATAAAACACCAAGCATTTCTCTAAGTCAGGGGTGGCTCATCAGTTCTGGATCCTGTTCATCCCTCAGTTCATGGCCAGAATGGCTATCCTGTGCCGGACACCTATGTCAGGACCTCTGGACACCTGCAGAGGTCTCCTTCTGTTTGAGAGCTTGAAGCCCAGAGCTCCACAGCTCTGGAGGTGCATCTGTGGCTGAGTTTGGTACCCACCCTGGTACAACTGCTCTGAGGCACTGCTCTTTCCAGTGTCAGCTGGAACATTGGCCCTGCACTTCAACCTGAGAGACAGTCTTTGTCTCAGAGGGCTTGCGGCTAGACTGTTGATTCACACTCAAGAGAATTAGGCAGTGTTGAGATAGACTGTGGGAAGGAGGTTGCAGGCTTGGAGGAGTGTGCCAGCACAGTTGGCAACGCCTTCCATTGTGTCTAGCATCCCAGATGTGGACCTTAGGTCTTCAGAAAATCCTGATGTAGTGCTACATAGGTATTAGAAGGATCCAGCATCAAACATTTTTTAAGTCAGAAGGATAAACAATTATGGCATTGTGAAGAAGTACAATGTGTGTGTCTGAATAATTTTATTCCCTTTTTGTGAGGTTCAAAGAGGGGAAGAGAGTAAAACAAACTGCAGTGAACAGTATGGATATTTGTTGCAGTTGGCCATCAGCAGAAAAGCACTGTGTACTGACAACAGTGAGATATGTGTCTGGATTTTGGTCACAGATTCTTAACCTTATTGGTTTTGGTGGGTTTATTTGAGTCTATTCCCCACCTACTAGTGCAGAAAATATCAAGAGACCTTAAATTACCTCCACATTGCACATCCTGCAGAAGTGTGCTACGGCAATGAGATCACTCTACTGATACATTTCTCTGGTTGCTTTTGGAGGACAGGGCGTTTGTTAAAGACTCAAAGCTGAGAAGATGGGGAATGGATGAATTCTCTTCGTCTGCTTAGGCACTTAAGTTGAGTGTTCTAATTTGCACTTCAGCTCCTCTCCTTTTGCTGTGCATTGCTTTTTTTCCTCTTGAATCACAGTTAGATATTTGACATAGAGTACACAATCCTGCCACCCTTCTCATCCCTTCCATTGTGCATACCTGATCTAGAGCTGTTAGCAGGAGTAACGTAGCTCTAGTGGGGTGGGAACTGTGCTAGTACGTACGTATTTCTGAGCATAGTCTGAGCTGTCCTAGATATTTCAGTACTTGGGGGGTTAATGCAGGGCCTCTTTCTCTGTTCAGCCATGTCATTATATCTCTGACTACTACAGATTGCCCCATATAGATATAATGATTTGTTTGAAGTCCATATGATGCCTCCACCTGCAACGTGTCTGA
The DNA here is from genome assembly GCA_013397275.1 of Burhinus bistriatus. NCBI lineage: Eukaryota > Metazoa > Chordata > Aves > Charadriiformes > Burhinidae > Burhinus > Burhinus bistriatus. The sequence goes on along the minus strand of VYXH01007087.1, from coordinate 448,502 downwards.
ACATCACCCAGCAGTGTGTTAAACACTGCAACTGACATCTACTAGGTATAGTGTCTAGTTTATTCTCTCATCCTCTATTCAGAAATAAAAGTATGTGCAGTATATTTTTTTGTTTTAAATAAATAAACATGCACACGTGCAGTCCCACGCAGTGTTTGTTGCTGCTGATGTGTATTTAGAGAAGTTATGTTGAAGAAGTTCTCCTTTTACTTGGACTGGAAGGAAAAAGGTATGGGATAATTCTGCTTCCTGAGGGAGTCAATTCTGCTCTCTTGCATTAGTTTTCAATATATTTTTGTTTCACATATAAACAGTCCCTGTTCTAGTAATGGATATCATCAGACTATCTTAGAAGCACAGTAGTTATCTATACCTAAATAAGGAAGAAAAAAAAATCCGATCCTTCTAGTTTTCTCCACCTGCATTATTTATTCTCAGTGGAGTTTGCAATTTTCCTTCTCTGAAAATGGTGCTTTCAAGGATGACATTTCATACCTGACCATACTTCTGCATAGTTAATGCAAGAAGAACAGGAACAATGGGAGGAGAAGGGCCACCTATTAATTCTGTGTGTTGTTCAGGCATCAAGAAGTTGACAGAAAAAAATTGGACCAGAATTAACCTTTCTTTAAGTGTAGACTCCATGTTTTCTCCATAGTCCCAGGTGACAGCCCACATGTGCTGTGTAAAGGGATGCATGTTCTTAAACCACACATCTTATCCTTATCTCATGTACAACATTTCTGCATTGTTCTTACAGACATTTCATGAAAATCAATGAAAATTATTTATCTAAGAAAAAAAACCCCTAAGCATAGGTTAAATAAAAGACAGACAATAACTGTGCTTTACAGTCATACAAGCCCTTAAAGAAAACGTCTCCTTCAAAAGGGATGCTGTAGCTTTAATATTGGCTGCTGTTTCCTTGAATGGAACTACCCAATCTTTCATCAAAGAAACATATCTCCCATATCCCTGTCTTTAAAAACAGCAATTATGTGTAAATGCCTTCTGATTTATTTGAGCCAGGGCCACCGGCCAGTGTGAGTCACCACAATTTATTGCTAACCGTCACTTTTACATGATAGGTTTGTAACAAATATCTGCCGCATATTGTTAAATTAATCTTCCATTTAAAATTAATGGAGTTAGACTCCCCAGGTTCAATGTAATTTCGTGTTCACGGGCAGGGAGTGATGTGAGCTGCATACAAAATGAGCCGAGGCCAAACGCCCTAATCTTTCATCACCTTGAACCTAGTGACTAGGACGCCTTCTCAGCACCAACTAATGAGATTGAGCTTGCTTCTCTCCTGAGGACGCCAGCTCAAAGAAGCTTTTCTGCTCAGATACAGCAGGCTTCGTCTTATTTTAATAATTCCTCAGATATGACAAGCCTGATGTTATGTATGAAAGAGTCAGGCTTGAAAAAGAGATGAAATGAATTTTATATCATTACTTCAAAACCGAAACTAGCTAAAGGAAGTATGTCACAGTTAAAAATGCGGTAAGCATTTTAGCTATGAAATATTTTGAAAGTAAACAGGAGTCATTCTTTCATTTATTATTATAATGCGGGCTCACCTTAGACTTTTCTGTAATTCTAGTCCCATTCATAAATTAATAACAATAATGTAGATGAAAGCAGCAGACTGTCCAATAAACATGTGGAAGGGACCATCAGAGAGAAGAGATTTAATTCCTAATGGAATATGCCATGCTACAGTGCTGAGCTCTATCATTTCTCTTTGTGGGCATTTGTAGAAAATGAGCCTGTCTTTTATGCAATGGCAGGCTGCAAATCCATCACATATTGTTTAAAAATAATTGAGTTGAATTGTATCAGTGTACCTTTCTGTCTTTCCTTTATTGTGGCTTTAAAGAAGTAGTAATTTTGGTTATATTTTAGTATTTATCAGTGCAGGAGACTAATAGCATTAGTTACATCTATACAAGGTGCAGTTGTATGTCGTGGTCAGTGTACCTTCATCTTCAGCAATAGCCCTGCTGCCTTTGTCACCCCTACTAACTCCTCAGTGTCCCTGGCTACTTTTGTACCAAGTGCATGAGAACCTGCTTCACCACCCGCATGATGGAGATGTGGCCTTGCCACGCATACGAGTCATGCAGTGGGGATGGGGTTCAACAAGCCCTCTTCCCCTGCTGCTGAGGCATGCCACAGTGCCTGCTTCAAGAACCACGTGTCAGACAGAGCAGGATGATGAACTCCTCTACCCTACTGTGCGTATGATGTCTGGACGGTGGAAAGCAGCTGTGGTGCTACTTCCTAGGAAGAAAGATTAGAAACATGGGATTTTTCAATCTAGAGGAATGTCTTAGGAGAGAAAAGAGAAAGGTCTTTCCTCATGCTACTGTTGAAAGGAGAAGAGCATAATTTCTTCTAGGGCAAGTGGTGGGTAGGACAAGGAATGGTAGAATGTGAAGGTCTCAAAATCTTCCTCTTATTTTCATGTACATGTATGGGGGAAAAAAGTTTTGAACCATCTGGACAGCTGAAGAGAGTATCAGCAGTGATTTCTTTCCATTGTACTACTTTGATTTAAAATCTTTGTCAGTCTGCCTGAATATTCCAGCTTGGGCAGTTTTCCATAACTGAGAAGACCTCAGGTTCTTTCATGTGTTGTACCACTTTGTATCAGTTGCAGCTATTCTGATTTCTGTTCAGTTCTGACCGGTTCAACCAGTGAACATGAAACCAGTTCAGGCACCTTCGTTTTTGTGGTGGTTTTGTGGCTGAGAAAATCATCGCCATTTTAGTCATTTGGTAGAACTACTGATTTTGACTTTTTAAACTTTTTGTTTACTTAAAATCAGTTTTGAGGATTTGATCTTGTTCCTCTATACTATCTTACCTGACTAAAACCTCAGAAATTTGTCAGTTCTTTTTTTTTAATTGTTCTTTTATTTTTGCAGTGAAGTAGATGCATGTATACTGCAGTTACAGGTACAGTATGTTCTTTTAGAAACACATCTGAAACCCAGTGCTCCACGCTGTGTGCATTCACCAATTCTGACATCCACATGTGTCCAATTTCCTCTTCCTCCATGTTACTGCTGCCGGTTGCCCAGTTTTTCTTCCCCCCTCAGATACAACGCTGGGGTAGAACAATAGGATGTGCCCAAGTAACCTCGACATATCCCTTGGCCTGTTTATTAATCCACACTCACCCAAAGTAATAAGGAGTGCTGAGCTGATAAGAGTACAAAATTTAAAGCCATGGCTACAGCAATTGACATCAGCTGGGGACCAGCCCTCAGTGTTTGGTCCTGAAAGAATCACCGAGGGGTCTCTGGGTCTGACCGTTTATTAGAGCCTGGAGCAATGGGGAGAAGTTACGGTCTGTGCAGTGGTGAAGAGCAAGTCTGCATGGTGACGGCAGTGTCCGTCTGCAGGGTGAGCCTTCCAGTGCACAGAAGGAACTTTATTGTATTACCTCTTTTAGCAGGTTGCCTTGTATGTAAAAAAATACGGTGACAGCTAGGACAGGCTCTGCTGCTTCACAGAAGAGAGAAAGATAAATCAAGTGACTTTTCTGCTTTATTTACTTGCTGTTCATTTTTATACCAGGCCTTGCAGCAGACAGCAATGAAACTTCTAGATATTCATAAACAAAAATCTGGTCTTCTGTCCACTGATATAGATCAGGGAGGCCAGAGTGTATGTTGAGAAAGAAGAGAGTTGTAAAAAAACGTTGAAATAGATTTATTGGAGACATCAATATCTGTTGAAGTCAGCAAAGCTGGAATAAGCTTTAAGTAAACACTATCAATTTTGATGATAAGATTTAGATGGTGGCTTCTATTTTTTTTCACTAGACGAAACAATATCACAAAGCTTGTCTTCATGGAAATGTGATCAAGATGTAAGCAGTTCTATCGTTAACTCCTTTACATTAGGTTTAGTTACAGTCAGTTCTCTTTGAATAGCAGAAGATGTGTCTCTTAGCATTGGAATTTTTCATTATGTGGGCTTTGCATCTTAATGTTTTTCCTGCCTCCTTACATTCTGGATTGTTGCCATTTTGCAAGGTGAAAAGGTTACCAGTTCCAGCTCTTGCATCGCTGCTGTGCTGGACCTGCTGAATACCCTTGGAAGCCTTTTGTCTTACTTTTTATTAAGAAAAAAACCTACATTCAGGTGAAATGAGTTTCTTAGTTTCAGCATCCAGAAGTATAAAAAAGTTCCCTTCTATGCAGTGCATTTGATTGGGAATAAAAATGACTGATGGCAGCCCATACTGGACCCTTTTGTTCAATTCAGCTATGATTATGGAGCCTATTAGCTGGAGTTACAACCTATTTAAGAGCAGTGCTTACTAGTAATGGGGGCCAAATGATTTTGGAAAGTTCAGATTTACTGGGCTCCCTGCAGAAATGAATTCAGCACTGAACATATTGATGCAGAGCCTGAATGAGGCTGTTCCAGTGGGACTCAGAATTGTGTGCTTAGCAAGAAATGAGCGGGTAGTAGAATTAAAGATCAGATAGATGTGAGGCTCAAGGGCAGTCTAAACTCTGAAGTTCATCACAGCAACTTAATCAGACAAAAATGAGTGTTGCACTGACAGGAATCAAGCCTGTGTGTGACAGGAAATTTAGCTTGTTAAAATGGTGCTGTGTTCCTTCTAACCCCCTGTTTTGTAAGGTCTTCAAGTGTTTTAAAACAATTGTGAGATGTTGGTGTTTGGTGACCACTGAGGCAGCTTGTTTTTTTGATAATGGAGATGTTGACTCTCTACTTGCTGATTACCTTTGATATAACGTATCTGCAGTTTTAGTACTAAACAAAGAGCAGCCCCTTGCACCTATTCTGAAGCAATGGAAAGCTTCAGGGTTCTCAGTGGTTTTTGGCACAGTCTTAAAGTCTGCACCTGGGAGAGGAAAAGGTGAATTATTGGGCTCCTAGTCCTGCACCGAAACAAGACCCCCAGGAACCGTCCTTCATGTGATGCAGTGCAGACTGGTCTCCGTGGTCACCTACTGCTTCACCAGAGCCACAGGAAGGGAAATGCCCTCCTCAACACCCCTGTGAATGACACAGGAGCAAGAGGCTTGTAGGACTGCTTTGTCATTCACACTTGTCTGTTTAGCAGGGCACATCTTGTTACCTTTCCTGAGACAAACCAAGTAATTTTTTGGCATGGAATGCGTTAAATTATTTTTTTTTTCCTTGACCCAGTCTAGCCTTTGAATGTAAGGGCAATTGTTACTTTTGTACTAGTTACCCTTTTATCCATCCACTATATCTAAAGCTTCCACTGAGTTTCTGTCAGATGCCTTCTTAGCTCGCTTAGAGGTCTTAAGCCACAGCCCCATATTTCCCATCTGTATCCAGCCCTGCCCAGGTCTTCAAAGCTGTCCAGTTCTGTAATTCCCGTACTTAACCGAGACATGACTCTCCTCTTCTGGATACTGCTTCACTTACTGTCATCTTCCCTCCCTGTAACTCCGCCAAATGTAACACCTGTTAGTCAGCACCAAGCTCCTCCAGCCTTGTTCCTCTGTCCTGCCCATCAGACATCTTCCTCCAGCTGTGTCCACATATACAAAGGAGCAATATACTTCTGAACACAGTTCAGTAACAGTGCACTCCGCTGACAACTCTTTCACAATTGTCTTTTCTGACTTTGCTTCTACATTGGGGCAGGAAATTTATTTGGTCTAAACCAAAATTTTTTGCTACATACAAATTGATACTTGACTTCAAAGTCCTTTTTTATATGGATCATGGGAGTGTACTGCTTTGTTGTCCTTGAACGGAGCTGTGAATATTCAATATTTGTCAGTTTGCTTTCCTTCTTTGGAACAGCAACAGCAGACTCTTGGTCCAACCCAGAGGCAAGCAGGTGGGTCTGTGATTTTGCACCTTAAGAAATGTAGTAGTTTGTTTGTGGAAGGCGTCTGGGAGAATTTGGTGTTGTTCATGTAGTAAACCAATGGGAAGCATAGAGTTGGTTTTATATTTCTAATACTTTTAATTTTGACCTTAAAAGTTGTATTGATTGGGACATGCTTTTACAGCAGTGTATTGGCCTCCTATAGGACCTGGATCCATGCTGGACTATGCAGAGAGCAGTGGAAATCTGCTCACACAGATTTAGCTGTGTCGCAGTCTCTGCCTGCACAAGGTCAGGCATCCAGTAAAGGACTGGAAATGCTTTACTGAGGCTGCAAGAGAAGAAAGATGGGGCAGTTTCTGGGTCACCATTCTGACCAACTGTTCACGTAATTGTTACATGAGACGTTGCTTATAGGAGTCCTATTTTCAATCATACGAGCATGTCCCAGATTTTTATAAACCATCTGTTCGAGTGAAGAACTTCCAGGTTGTGGGGTTTCGGGTGAGGGGGGAAAAAGGCAGAAGGAAAATTTCAAGCAGGAGTTAGAAGTCATGTGTCAGCGGGGGTCTGGTAGGAGTCTTTTTAAAGCTGGAATGAAAGATCCTGAAAGAAATGGTTTCAGCTTGACACACAGATGATAAAGCAAGCCTTAAACAGAAGCTGTGGCTGCACAGCAGGTAAAGAAATCCTGCTTAGATTAAAAATAAATATTTTATGCTGCCTGTATGCAAAGTTGCTTTTTTTTTAATAGCTTAAAGCCCTATACAATTGGCGGCAAGTAGAAGAAATTAGAAGAAAGGGTTTGCATTGTTTTGTTAAGGTAGGAACACCTCAAAAATACAACTTGAGGGTTGTTTTTTTAATGATAAAGAGAAAATTAAAGGACAGGCTTCCCATTAGAATTATGAAGCATAAAAGCATTTGCAAATTACCTATGTTTATAGCAAAGAGCAAATCCAACCCTTCTAATGTCAGATGGCAAATAATTTTTTGAGGCAGGCATCAAGGTGCACAGTACAAGAGAGAGCTCAGCTGTAATATGCATGAGTTGGCTCGCTCTGCTGAGAGGGGCAACTGTGAGGTAAGGAACGACATCATCCGCTCCCCTTCCTTTGCCATCCATTTGGAGCATTTTAATGACTAAAGCAGAGTAAACATTTGTGAGGATAAACATTGTTTTCCTGCTGAGCAACAATGTCTCCTGTATGAGAACAGGATTGTTTTGGCATATGTCGGCTCTAAATATCCCTGCAGATACTTTACAGGAATTGCTACCTCTTTAAACATTTATGCTATTAAAAATCAGGACGATTGTTGACATAAACCTGTGATAGCAGCTGCATTGTAGACAGAGTATGAATTTTTTATGTTATTGATGAGAAGTTTATATCATTTATGTACTGTAGTAAGGGAGGCGTATGAGTACTGAATACAGAAAATGATGTGATTGAAACCATTTAGGGTATCAGGGCGCAGTATTTATTAATGTGTCCCTCTCAAAAGGAACATGAATGCAGTAGATGGAAAGCAAAACAAAGCTAAGTGATTTACAGTATTTTAAAAACTCTTGTTGGGATGAAAATAATTTCTGTGGCTCTACAGCCTGGGTTATCTGGTTTGGGTACCAATGTCAGCACTGCGGGAAAGAGTGATGTTTTCAGATCATGAGAGTAGGCAACTAGTGGGTTGAAGCTTTTGTGCTTGGAGGGCTGGTGGAATATGGTAAAGGGACAACTGCAAAAGAAGTTTTGAAGGAGACTGTTTTTGTGTGTGTTTTCTTGCGTTAAATTACTGTGACTCTAGAGGCAGGAGTAAGGCTGAGGTTGTCTCTTGGTCTGGAGAAAAGACATTTCCCTTCTTCCTAACCCTTTCTGTTTTCTTTCTTGTGTCTCACGGTTTCTCTGTAACTTGCTCTTGCCAGTAGCTTAGTACTTTCTTTTCAGACCCTGCTCCTCCCACTAAGAACAGTCGCAGAACACTTCTCTTTGCTCCCAGAAGGAGGGGCTTAGTTGCTTAAGTGGCAAAATTTCCCTTGGCCGGGGGGGAGCTATGCAGTTTGTGAGGATTATGGTTTGCGTTGTGGGGAAGTTTCACAGTAGCTCCTTCAACAAATATCTCCTACGAGGTCTTGGTGGGATCTAAAGCTCTGCTCCCTCCAGCATAGCCTCAGGAGGTGGAGGAAGCAGTTCAACTTTCCTCCTTCAGGCATGACTGTCCCTGTTTTTGCAGAATCCCACTTGGAAGTTATGTGAGTACTTCATGTTTCCCAGCACCAGACAGGCTAAATTAAATTTTTGTGTGTTGTCCTAACTCTTTTTTGCTAAAGTATCACTGAGTAAATCTTCAGGATGTTCTTCTTTTAATGGAATCACAGCCGTTGCTTAATTTGTGGCATTGCTGGCTTTTTCCATTGTCATTGAATATTGAACTTGACGTTCTGATATTGTATATATGAGTAGCACTACTGAGTCAGCGTAATTAGTTGTATGTTCTTGTGCTCTGCTGGACTGTGGTATTTCAGCCGTCAATCCAGGGTCTTCCTGGAGGGAGGGGATATTCCCATGTCAGCCCTTCCTCTTAGAGAAACCACCTGGAAACACATTTTGCGGAAGTACTCTCAACAACTGTGGGTGCATCCACATATATGCGAGGCAGGTAAACTTACAACTTGGGCAGTCTGGCACTCCATTAGGGATTACAGATGGTATCAGTAGCTATGGTGATTTGTACAAGGTAGGCACCTGTATGCGGAGCCTCAGATCACCAGTTCATTCCATACGAGCCAGCAAACAGCTGGTCAGTGGTAATAACTTCCGCCACCTCAGCCCTAGGCTGTATTTAAACCAACGACCTAGAGGTGAAAGGCTGTGTGTGTCGTATTACCGGTCCACTGAGACATCCAGTCCTCAGTGGGATACGTCTATAAATTAATATAGCCCTGGATTAATATTGCAGACAAAAAGCTACATTAAAAGAACATTATTAGGGTTGCAAAGTCAAGTCTGTGAAAGTTAAGAAATGTAAGAATTAAGGTTGCCTGTTCAACCTTAATTTGCCCCCTTCTGTGTATGCATTATGATACAGCCTTTAATTACATGATCACATTCTACTCAGCCTGAGGCAGACACCTGGCACAGAAAATTTCAGCCCAAATGGTTTGAAGTTTGGCAAAGTTATAATCAACTGAAAAAAGAGGATCTTCTAAGAAGTGTCTAGCAACTTCAGCAAGAGGCTGAAGTTTGTGTTGATTTCCATTTATTTTACTGCATCCAAAATTTGTTTAACCTACAATATTCTGCAGGTAAGATCCATCTGTGTGGAAGACCCAGGAGGGCAGAGTGTACCCCAAATTGTTTAAACACAGTAAGAATCTTCTTAACAAAAATAATCTATTGTTTAGACATACAGTACCAAAAAGATGAAATTAAAATCGGAATCCTACTGGTTTAGGTGTTTTATATGTATATTAAAAAAACCCAAACAAGCAAAGATGAAAAATAATCTCTTCAGGTAACAACTAAGTCACTCAGTCAACTAAGTTGACTATTAGAAGGAGAAAAGCAGATTTATTTTCATGGTATCTTTTTAAGCACAGCAGAGGGTTTATTAACCCAACTCTCTTTTCACCTCAGAGCTGCTTGGGAATTGTCATGTTGTATTGATGAAGAATGATACATGGCATTCTAATTGACATTCTTGTGTAGAGTATCACTGTTCATTTACACCTCATATAAAGTATGTTTCAACTTGTAGAGATTTCATGCACTGGTGGGTGGTCCTTGCCCTTAAAAGTAGAAGGGAGTGCTTTTTCACAGCACACTAATGATTCGTTTATCATTTATTGGAGTACTGGCACAGTAATTACCAGGATGATTCTGGAGTCTGGGTACGAAGAGGCTTCATCTTGCTGTACCCAAAACACGTTGTATTTGTCACATTGAGTGCAAGTGCTACTCTCCCAACTAAGCGAAGAAGGAGAAGAAATTTGGCAAGTGAGGTTTGACACTGAAAGGAGTTTCAGGAAGTGTTTGGGCATGTGAGACTGCAATACAACGTTGCATAATCCAACTTTAGGGCTCCTAGGACTGGGTCTGGTGTGCTGTGACCACTTGAAACAAAACACTGGCCCAGTAAAACTTTCCTCTGAAAGCTCGGATATGTTTAAAAGAAGTGTTGATGTTTGTACTGGCGAGATTCATACTAGGTCTATTATCACTGTCCTACTATCACTGTCCTACTATGCCCAGCATGAACAACACAAAACCAGAAAGTGAGCTTAACTTCTGTGATTTGGGCTCTGCATTGTTCAATAGAAATTGTTTCGTATCTTTTCATGATCCAAAGGAAACAGGTCACATGAGCTGATCTGGTAATGGGCAGAGCCAGCTGTGATGATCACGATGTCATTAGTAAATTAGTGCATCCTGATTGGGAATCTTCCTCTTTTAAGGTATTTCTTTGCCCTAGATGAGATTTTCTTTTCTAGAGCGGATCATAGTCACAAGCTTATGTAAGCATCCTGGTAATTTCTTACCTGGATAACAGAAAGAGAGGAGTCTTTTGGAGATGGTTTAATATGTAGATTTACTGTGTAGACAAATATAAGCATGTTTTTCTGTCTCTCTTCCTCAGAACCCAATGGTTATGCTAATGTTTGAGCTGCAGTAAGTTATTTCTTTGTTACTCAAATGTTTGTTGTTGAGGTACACTAGCAAACACAACATTCCATTCCTGGAGAAACAGAAATCCTTACAGCTGGGATACCCAGCAACTCTGATAGTTCTTGGCATCCCATTGTAAGCTCAACAGCACCCAGGAAGGAGTTTGCAAGCCTGTTTATTCAGGAAGCCAAATGAACTGGTAAAATTTGGTAATACAGGACGTTAGTGTGGTGGAAACATTTGCTAATAGCTAGCATTACCCTGAGGTTCTTTGGCACGCCACAAGACAGACTGCCTGCATCTCAAAAACCTCTTTCAAATCTTTAACACCAGTAAACAAGAAATTACTTACCCAAGGTCACATTGCACAATTATGGCAAAATGAGAATTAGTAACTTGGTTTCTTGTCTTCTAGTTCTCTATAATTTTCACTGCTTTGACAGTCTACTGTCTATACTTAGCATATTGTCATTGTCTTTTACAGTTCTTAGCAATCATCATTCTATTTATTTTATATAAATAACAATTTTTTTTCCTGGGGTATTCTCACAAGCCAATATTCTGTTTCCCTAATCACTTAGTAAAGCTTATTTTCTTGTAAATTAATTGTATTCTGAATTCAGCACAAAATGCCATAGCTAAGATTAGCTCTAACCTTCAAACTTCAAACCTTCAGACATCAGAGATGAGCCATCCATATGTAAGTCTTGTCTGTGTGTTTTTAAAAGTGGTAAAGAGAGCGAAAAATAAGCACTGTCCTTCAAAGGGAACTGGCAAGCTGCCATCTTAATTTTTCAAGAAGAGGGCAGGTCGGGACAAGTCAATCAAAATCAGTCAATTTCTTGGACAGCAGTTCAGGTACAGCAGTATAAAAAACCCTTTCAGTGGAGGGCTATAACATTAATCAGAAACCGCAGAGTGGTCTTTTGTAGGACTTTGGGGACCAAAGGAAGTTGATGGTGGGTGCTTCTGCACTGAGATTTTTGCTTGTGTTTCCTTATGCTGTCCAGACAGAGATCCTAAGAGAGAAGTTGAATTCTTTTTTCTGTATCACTATAGGTTATTCTTCACCATGCTGAAATATTCTTTTGGCACTTTACATAGGAGGACACAAAGAACTATGCAGAAACTCTGTAATTCCATAGTAACCGTTGACTCTGTAATTACATGGTATGTAGAGTTCAATGTAAATATGTGGGTAATACAAGCAATTTGTATTTTCTCAACTACATTATTAAATCTTAAAATTGCAAACTACATGGAAATTAGGTTGAGAATAAAATGGGTAACTTCACATACTATATTATTGCAGCATATTATCTCTAGAAGTCTGTAATTACTTTGTAGTTACATGCTATTTTTCAGATAATAACCAAGCAAAGTTTGCAGACTTGTCCAGCTCATAGCTGCACAGTCTAGCCGTTAATTTGGGTTTAGGAGGTGGAGAATGTTGTCAATTCAGTCTTTTAGTATTTTTTGTATAGGGAGGATGATTTTTTTCTTTCAAGCAAAAAACCTGACTGACTGGTAACTGTAGCTATTTTATATTTATTACAAATATAAGCAGTGCACTTAAAGCAAGGGTTGTGTCTCTGCCAAGAATAAAAACAGGCTGTAATGCTTACATGCAGGGTTTCTTTTGCCTTTGGGCTCTCAAAGATACGTCAGGTGTTATTTCACCAGCGAGACTCAGGCTTCTCAGGTGTGTGCTGCACTCATTCTGAGCCTCTGCTGGAAGGGCATGGCCAGGCATTTTGAGGACATTTTGAGACTGTTCATTTGTAGTTGACTTCCAGAGTGAGAAACTCATTTACTTCATGTATACTTACTGATCTTTGGGGTCTTCTGATATTTTAACCTCTCCCTCTTATGCTTTTCTCTCTCCTTCTTGTTGTCTTTGCCCTCTTAAGTGTGCCAGTAGGGTTAGGTTATTTATTTATCCAGTGTGAATGTGTATATCTTTGTAGTCCTCTTAGTTTAACCCTCTGTGCTTTGGACTCTTTTTTTTCTGTTGAAATTTTGAATGAAAGAAACACTGAATTGAGTCTTTCAGCTTAGAAACAACTGCTTTTACTACTTTATTTATTTTTACACAAAGCACACAGACATGAGAGTTGGAAAACGCCCCTTGTATATGGTTACATTTGTCTTTATTTTAAAATGTATATATACATGTGTATGTATATGTATATATATATTTATATGCAAGCTATCAAATCCAAGTAGTTTGTTGACTATTTAAGCAAAAAACAGAAAAGATGGAAGTGTGTGGCTTTGGCAGTCAAACTGGTAATCAGGGCACCAGTCCAAGGGCACGTGATACATTGAGAGGGCTGAAAACTAAACATAAAATCTGAACTAAGAGGCTGAGCTCCTCTGAGGAAGACAAAAAGGTACAAGGACATAGTAAAGTACTGTAAGAAAGATAATGATAGTCACCCATTAGTCTTTGAACTCTCCAAAAAGAAGTCACAGCTGTTGCTCTTCTTCATGAGGAATCTTGATTTTTTTATGTTCCTTTACCTTTAAACCTGTGTCTTCTGGGTTTTCTAACCTTTAATGGTAGATTTATTAGCTGCTCTGAAGCAAGGAGGTAGGCTTGCAGAGGGGGGAAATGGAGGAGAACCAAGAAGAAACAGAAGGAAAACAGAACAGTGGGAGGGAGAGGGAGGAAGAAGGTAAGAGATAGATGAATGAAGACAAATGGAAGAGAAATGAGACAAGGAAGATGATAGGGGAGAAAAAGACTGGAACGGAGCTTTTGAGAGCGCATGTGAAATAGAGGTCTAGTGGAGGATTTCCAGCAAAAGTGGTGTAAATCAATGATGAGTAAATTAATAGGGCAATTGTGTAAATGAGACTCAGTCATTTAAGCCAAGCGTAATACATCATGGATGATTTAGAGAGAGTGTAACCCACAGGGCACACCTTTCAATCTACTAAAGATCTAAAGCAGGATGCTGACTTGTCAGAAAATGGAGCAGATGAACAAAATGAGGGACGTACATTAAAAGGGAACAGGTTGTAAGACAAACTCCAAATGCAGGGCAGCATTAAACTTCTTAATGGCAGAGCCACATCTTAGACTAAAGCAAAAACTTCCTGGTCCTTCCAAGTCAGAGATTATTACCATGGTTTCTGATATGGTCACCTGGTATTACTTTGATTCCTGATGTGATTCCTAACTTGAATCAAAAGAACAAATTAAAAATGCATCCAGCAATTCTTTAAATGTGTGATTTTGCAGAAGAACTGTTTCCTGTAGTTGCCGCTCCAAGCATTTCTGCCATCTAACAACACTAAAAGATGAATGTAGCTGAAGAGGGAATGTCCTAAGGAGTTTGAAGTGGCCACCTGATCACTGACTGGCAGGCGCATGAATTTGACCTTTCTATGTCCCATTCTGTGCCACTTTTGGAGTACAGATATGTATTTGTACACCAGAGAAGACAGGAGACAATCTGAATAAGCCGTTTTCTCTCACTGGTATTACAGCTGTGCCCAGAGGTCCTAGGTTTTGATGAAATTCCAAGAGTTCTAGATTAACCCCATTTCTCTGGGATTTTTTTTAACACGTCATTTAACATGCTTTAACCCACCTTTTTGAGACCATTTGCAAATCTTCTCCAACGCTGAAAATGGATTCCTCTGCTGTAGCCCTAAAATGGAGCAGACCCATTAAAGCCTGTGCCTTTTAAATGCACTGGTTACTAACGTTTTTGTAAATGATGAGAATTAACAGACTGTTTAAATGAATTTCTGACAGTCATTCTGCCCTATTGGTTTTTTGAAAGCATTAGACAGAGTGCCAGGTGGCCCAGTTGATAAAATGTTTTCTTTCACTCTATGACTCCTGTAACTTCAACTCTTTCCCCAAGGTCTTAAGAAAAATAAGTGTTTTTCAAAGACTTTTTTGTTTGTTTGATTTCACCATCTTCCCTCTCTTCTCCTTGAAATATTTAAGTAGAGTGTCAACTTGATTTTCATTTTACTCAGTAGAAAGTTAAATGCAACCCAGGCGTCTTGTTAAGGATAAATATTTTTCCAAAGGAAACAAAAGAAGTGATGAAAGATTAGGTGGAAAGGGAAACCTTAGCTGCTGATGGGGGACAGCTGGATTTTGTCAGTGATGGTAGTTCCTTCCTCTTTTGCCTGCTGCTCTTTCTCTGAGAAAAGCAGTATTTGTATATAAAACTCATGCTGATAGAATCCCTCTTAACTTGACAGCATTCTTTTTTGCAGCCTTAAAATTCCTTCCTGAAGTTCAGGATGGCCTGAAATACTGCCTTGGAAACCTTGGGATGCAAGTATAAGGTTGTCTTCTTCAGGAGAATACTCAGCGACTTGCTAATGTTTAGGTCAAATTAAAGTGAGTCTTCCATGAAAAAGCTATGTAAGGCATGAAACCTCTTTAATGTGCAGTTTCCTGCATGTGACAACATGGGAGCATTTCACATTTCTGAGAGGATCCTGGGCTCTCTATCAAGAAAATAATTCACAAAGCAGTTTGGTCGTCTGCAGACAGATCGGCATCCTGAGTGCCTGTCACTGATGAAACTTGGGCTTCTTCCTCAGAATATTACAAAGCATCTTTCACTGGGGAGAACCAAAGGCCAACAGTCAGATGACCTTTTCTAGGTCTTGGAATTGTTTCTGTAATTTTCTAGAAAAGAGTTTCAAAGTTGTGGTGTTTCTCTAGATCACATTGTAATTGAAGTTGCATTTTATAATTGATTTCTAACATAACTGCTGTAACACTTTAGTGATATCTAATATGATATTAGGGTTATGATGTCTAGCAAAGATATTAAGGTTAATTTATTTAGCAATAGGGGAGAGGATATATATAGTAATGTTGTTAATTGTTACGCAGCCTGTCTGCATTCTCAGTTTCAGTCTCGGTGGCTGATTCCATGTTTTAGTGTGAGAGAGTCACCAGGAAGTGTGACACTGGAGGATAGGTGGTGATTTTTAACTTCTTGCTGAAGGATGAATCTTCATAACATGAGCATGGAAGTAAAAAGCTTTTTCACAGTGATGCTTAGAGTATAGTTGGTCTGTTGAAGGGTTTCTTCTATTTAAAAAGGGAACAGAGATGGGATGAGTAGGTTATGTTTTTTTTCTGTCTCTCAAAAATTGTCAAGGTTTTGAAAATGTTCGTATTCCAAGCTGGACTGAAATCCAATCAGAACTTTTAAATGTGTCTTCAGAAGCAGCATCCAGAAAAAAACAGGTCAGAAGTTGCTGCCCTTCCCTGTCCTTTGGGACATAAAGGTAGCCTTTGCACTGGATTTTTTGGCTTTGAATTAAGTGCACCAGCCACTGGGCTTACAGGTGATTCCAT
Organism: Burhinus bistriatus; assembly: GCA_013397275.1. Taxonomy (NCBI): domain Eukaryota; kingdom Metazoa; phylum Chordata; class Aves; order Charadriiformes; family Burhinidae; genus Burhinus; species Burhinus bistriatus. Next base: position 432,637 of record VYXH01007087.1, on the reverse strand, counting down.
ACCTCTCCTTAGTTACCACCAGGAATTTCTTCCTGGGCCTTAAAAATGTATTCCAGTGGAATTCTACTGAATATGGCACCTCTGTGAAACAAATTTGTCTTGGTGAGTTATTTCCTTGCAAAAAAAGCCTGTTTTGTCAGAAAATTCCCAATCAGCCTCTACAATGTCGTAACATGGTAGAAACAGGAGGCAGTAACAAAGCATGAATACAGTTAAGACCGCACTGATCTTTTCCAACGCTTCTTAAATAATAAAATAAAGGAAGGGAAAGAAGAGGGTAGCGGACAGATGGAATAACTGAACTCATCCTGCAGTGAAAAAATGTTCCAAAGAATGAGTCCTTGGAGCAAATCTGGCTTGTGAGACCTTCCAGATTCCTTTTATCTGAATTCTGTTTTCACTGCTTCCTGCTGTGTTGCTACCTCTTACCAAGTGCAGACCTCAAAGTTGGTGCAATAGTCCTGACTGAAAGGCATGTAGTCAGAGGAAGGAACAACCTCAGCTTTAAACAGCCACCCAGCATAACAGAGGCTCTTTGGACACTTGGCACAAATACTTAGTAACTGTAGTAACTTCAGATTCACTAGTACTTTAGCTTTTAGTGTCTTCTTAACACACTGGAAGGCTGTACTCGGCATGTACCCAGACTACGTCTGGATAAGATCAATGGCTAACTGGTTCTTTCCCTTGGTTCTTTTAGTCTTCTATACTAGTTATTAAAATAACAATGTTTAATGTCTCTTTTTTTTTATTGAAAGAGAGATTGCAGGTTATAATAATGGAAGAAAATAAGTAATTAAATCTTGTTGCTTGTATTTTGATTGTTTTTGGTTGAAGTGTCCTGTTACTAGTTCTTATATAATGTAATTCGTATAAGCAGGTCTTACCTGCTTCAGGCTGCCCCACGCGAGGAGAAGCTTCCCTGGCTGACATTTGGCAGGATGTTGCAGGAGTTTGGGGCCCTCCGTCCCATACTCCTTTCCCTTGCCAAAGGCTGGGCTGCGGTTGGCTATTTGCTTTGGGTCTCTAGAAACATACTCCACATGTACATCTGCATTTCGGTTGAAGTTAGTGTTATTTCCTCAGCTTTCCCCAACGCCTCTTGGATGCTTCCTAGAAACCCACTCAAGGCTTAAGTTCTTTTTTGCTTTGTGATTTACCTTTTCTGGTACATATAGCAAGCACAGGCACAGATAAGCTTTTTCCAGGATCCTGAGCTGCCTTGCTGCTTAGCGGAGAGAGAAAGCAGGAGAGTTTACAGATTGAGCTAAGACAGCAAACCTGCATACCTACCTTGCCTGTCTCCTAGCGCTCCGGAGCACTCTTTAATCTTTCATGAAAAACGTGAAGCCTCCACACCCCTTCTAGAGCTACTGGCTTTTCTCCAGAATTGTGTGGCTTGTATCTCCTTGTAGATGAATATGCTTTGATCTTTGGATGGCTTAACACCAAATCAAATTCTCCCTGTTGCTAAAACATGCTCTTTTGCTACAAGTTTTGTAAGCAGCACCATGAATCTCTTCATGGTGACCTCCTGCTAACATCATGGTCTTTTGTTATGCGGTGGGTAATTTTTAACAACTTCTTAGGTCCTTCCTGGTCATTTTGATTCCCCAGCCTTGGCACCCACTGTAGCATGTCCATGAGTAGTCCTTGAGAGCGCACACCTTGCTGTAATCTGAAGAGTACCTGAAAGAAGCTTTGACAGCCCTTTGTGGACTTAGCCATTCACAAATGAACATTTTTTAAAATTTGGAGCAAGTACAAGATTATCATTGCATACTACTAAACAGAGTTCAAGTTTAAATTCTAAATTATCAGATCAGGAGACACTGGAAAAAAAAACAACTAAATGGCAGATCCTGACAGACAGGGTTTTGCAGCATAAACCACTGAACTTGCTTTCTAATGGTGCAGAGGTAAATAAGGAGGAAGTCAGCAAACTGGAAGTTTAGTAAAGCTCTATAAAGATTAACAAAGAGTTGCAGTCTTCATGGGGTTTATTTTTGAGTTATCTTGTAGAATTCCACTCCTAAGTTACAGTTCTCTGAAATGCTATAGGATGATGTATATTCATCCAAAGTATTGGGTTCATGTATGATTTCCTGTAATATTCAGTCATTAAAATCTCGTTTTTCAGTTGCTTTCTAGTCATTTTCTCCTTCTTCAGTGTTCAAACAGTGGTCATGGCCTGCTTAATTAAAATGTCAGCTTAGAAACTAGTTTAAAGAGACTGCTAATATAAAACATAAGAGTAAAATACAAGCTTCCGAAAGATAATTAAATTCCTTAGAGTTAGGCCCCTCTTTGAGCAGTAGGTGTGTAAGATAGACCTTACAGTCTGCCAGACTGCTTAACAGATACAGACTTTCATTTTTATAGATAAGATTTAAAAGTATTGTTCATTCTAAGTAAAATAAACAAGTGTCTTGTCAGTGCTCTGAGCTACCTGAAAATAGGATTTACAGTTCAATATAATTGCATTTTCTTTGTGTTTGCATAGAAGTCATAGCATAGCTGGAAGATGATGGCAATTATAATTTATTATGCTGTAATTGTTACCTAAATGTTTTTGAATAAGCAAAAATCACATCTGTTTAGGAATAAGTTGCACAGCAAGAGAATTCCCTTTGAAATGAATGCTGTGTTCTCAAATTCTGTAACTGTACACATAAAACAACATATTTATTTCCCCACTGAGTCCATTACATTCCCAAGTCAAACTGCATCCTCTCTTCCCTTCCCATATTAAACCCTTTGATTTAATGGAGGTTTTAACTACTGGTTCTTTAGGGAATTTTCAGTAGGCTTTCACAGATTAGGTTATTGGAAAGTATAGTTATTTGCTTGTAAAGTGGCAGTTCTGTGTCAAAATTGATTTTCTCTGGTGCTGCAGTAGTAAAACAGATAAGCTTCTGCTTTGCATCCAAAATACACTGATATTCCTGCCATGATACTTTCCTTCTGCTTCCTACCCAAGCTCTGTTACAGGCTGGCTTTGAAAGAAAAAGGAGACAATGATATGCTACACAGAATAGCTTGGGCTCAATCATTAATATTTACATGAATCTTCTTCTTTGTATTAATATACATTTACCAACGAAGGCCAGTTGTTTAGAGGAAAAAAAATCTTTGTTGGGAGTTGCTGAGCACTTCAGCTAAGGGGTTGAACAGTTTGTCCTCCTAAATCAGTTGGAGTTGTGGATGTTCAGCATCTGGCAGGAAGTAAGTCCCATACCCTGTTTCCCGTACTGTTACGTACAGAAAGTGAAGTGTTGTAGAAAGTGTAGACAGACAAAAAAGTGAATAGATAACAAATACGTCTAGTGTGTCCTCTGTCTGAGCGACATGAAGAGGTTTCCTGCCTGGTTTTCTTGGCCAGCTTTCATAGCGAGGGTGGATCTCTCTCAGTCTATCTATCACATGTCCATTCCTTTGCAGGTAGGACTCCTGATACATGGAGAATGCTTGTAAATTAAAATTTAATAAAATGTGTTAGCACACATCAACTAATTCATCCTGGTACTTCCGAAACTTCAGCAGGTCTGGTCCAGATTTAGTAGTATTCACTAATCCAGGGAACGTCAGTAATGCCCTGATTTCCAGAGTTTTTCAAACTTGGTTTACTGTGAGTTTTCAGTTCAGTTCTTCATTTGTTCAATAATGGTTTATCCATTTGTATTGCTTATGCTGTTAACGGAATTGTTGTCGCAGGCTCTCAAGAGATTAATGTATTTACTGACTTCTATGACACATTGCACCAATCAATGTTAACGGTCTTTGACAGAGACATAAAGGATCTATTAAATTAGATCTGAGTTCCTATTAAATTACTATGCATAAAAAGCTAGACTCACCTTATCTGTAGCAGAAATGAATGCCTGCTATTAAAACCTTTAAAGAAAGTTTTCAAGAACAGAGTCTCCAGCAAAGCAGTGGGATAATTAGAAGGAAACAGTAATGTGTTGACATCCAGCACTGACTACTTGAAAGCCATGTAGGGAATGGAAGATTTTCTGTATTGCAGACATGAAGGCATTCCTCTCCCCACCAATCAGCTCCCCCCCCACGCACACTTCTCTTTACTAATTAGATTAGAGACAAATAAAATTAAACTATTAAGGCAATTAAGAAATTCTTAACATTTGATCAGTTAGTTGAATGCAAATCTGTCTTCCATCTTTCTGCTAAAGGGTTGATTGCATGGAGTTTTACGTCCTGAAGTACATGTTGGCTGGTTAAGAAAGACAGCAAAATCATAGAATCATAGAATAGTCTGGGTGGGAAGGGATCTTTAAAGGCCATCTAGTCCAACGCCCCTGCAATGAGCAGGGACATCTTCAACTATCTCAAGTTGCTCAAAGCCCCGTCCAACCTGACCTTGCAATGTTTCTCCAGGGATGGGGTATCTCCCACCTCTCTGGGCAACCTGGGCCAGGGTTTCACCACCCTCATTCTGATAAATTTCTTCCTTAACATACCCAAAGTACTTGGGTTCAAATAAAATAGCAAGATCTGTTTTTTCACTGTATTGCTTCTCTGCCCCTTGCTATTCACGTGTAACTGCCGCTTTTCAACCAGTATAGACTCTAGTCTCTCATTTACCCATAGCCTCAAATTCCTCTTACTTTCACAGTTAGACAAGCTATGTTAACTTCATTCTCGTGACCGTTCATGAGTTAAACACTCTCATGAATTTGTGATAAATCAAACAAATGCCTGATAACTTCATAAGGAACTATCCCCAAATAGTGAATGAAAGACTCGAGTCAATAAGGTTTTACTCTCTCTGTTTTATCTCTTTTGAAAGAAACAGAGGGACAGAAAGTGGCTTGATAGTTTGCACACAGAATTTATGATCTCCTGTCAATAAAACATGCGTCCTGATGCATCCTTACAGTTTTTTCAGTCTTACAGTTTGATTACACAGCACATTGGAACACCACACAAATATCCCTGCACCGGGCCCTGAATGAGCTAGTTTCAGAGTTGGAAGCGGTGCTGCTGCAGCAGCCTGGGTGCAATACTGTCCCTTCCAGTGCTGAAGCCTGTCGCAGCAGGACATCGTGTTGTGCCATCACCATGGTTCATCACGCTCCAAACTTGCTCTGGGATCTCTCACTTGGAACTCGTGCACAGGATCTCAGGGCTCACAATCTCCGTGTCTGATAAAGGGAATGAATTTTATCTAGCAACTGAAAGATAAACAGTGTGATTCTTGCATACACGTGAACTGTTGGCCCTCAATTGTCCTGGCCAAAATCAAGTTAAGGCACCTGGTTTCTGTGCCATGTCTACAAACCCTTGGCGCATCTTGGTTGAATTTTTGAGGTGTCACTGAAAAGTGCACAGGGCTGATTGGAGTCTCTGGCTCTCTGGTGGCACATTTGGTTACCTGTAAAAACGTTATTTTTTTTATTCAGTTGATTATTTGAGCAAACCAAACTGTCCTTACGAAGACAAGGTCTCAGCACACCCAGGGTGATGTATCAGCACTGCAGTAATTTGTACTGTGACCCAAATCTTGATGCTACACAATTGTATACCTGCACCTTTTGCTATCAGTGCAAAGTGGTGGATATGTATGCAAATCCGTTTCCTACTTATCAAATCTGGCTTCAAGAGGCAACAATACTGTTAACGCCATTAGTATTTACTTTATATTCTAATAGCATGCTGGTACTCGTGCTCCTAGAAAGTTCAAGTGCCCTTAAAAAGGAGAAGCTTTACTTGATAGCAAATAAAATTGAGCACTTGATACTAATGTTCTTCATATTAAAGGTAGAGCAAACTCGTTTCAATATATTAATCTCAATATATATGTTTTTGGACACTTAAAGAAGTGGGGTGACCATTGAAGCTTTGAAGTGTCATTTCGAAGGTAAAGAGAGTGAGTTTCCCTCAGTGTCAGTACTTTGGATGGTCTTATCCCATAGGACATTTTGACTTTTTGCCAGAGTTTTGTTCTACCAACTTTCCTAAATGTCAACGCTGGGCCATACAGGGGGTGACTGTAGGGCAGTACTGCTGTACTGAAGTCGCTGGCTGTGGATCTTCCCAGGTGGTTTCTGCAGGGCTGTCTAGACGGCACGTGAAAGGGCATGCTTGTAGCCTGTTCCGTCTTTTGGCCTGCTGACAGCCTGAACACAAACATTAGTGGACGTGGTTTGTATGTTGCCCAAGGGTGTCACACAAGTACTCTCTACACATAAAGAAGTTGTGGAATTTCATTAATTCATTCATCAATACAAGCCATTAAAAGAAACTGTCTTGTTAACTGGTATCTTGGATACTAATCGGCAGCTTCTATTAAACATCAACCTGCTGATACTGTCAGTGTCACAAAGGGTAATGGCCTGTGGTGCTAGGTGGCATAAAGGCAGTCAGACAGCCTTCAGGAATAAACTAATATGTGAGACCCTTTATTGTCGTCGAAGGCATTTTGGGAGGGGAAATGCACGGGAGAGGGAACAAGGCAGTTAATATTAGAACAAAAAGGTTTCTGCATTGTACCACATAGAGGAATTTCAGCTTACCTAAATCCACAATATGTGTTTACTAAACTCAACTACATGTGGGGAAAAGAAAAGTTCAGGAATATATATGTGTATATATACACACACGCGTGCGCACATCAGATCTTGAAGGCAGTGAACAAAGTAAGTTTGAGCCCAGAAAATAAGAGACAGGAGGAAGAGATGGTTGCAGAGTAACAGAAGTCTCTGGGGAAATGGGTAAACAATACGCCATGAACAACTTCTGATGCTGGAAGTATAGGTGACTTCAATGAGTCCAGTTTGTGTTACTGTGATCAGGCTGCAAACGTTGAAATGCACGTGGAAATTCTTGCCCTTGCCTATGACAGATGTGGCTGGGAGGCCTGGTAAAGCTGCAGGTGGGACAAAAAACAGTATTCAAATCCATGCTCAATAATCTGCCAGGCTTTTCAATCAATTGGTGACAGGTGCTCTACAAGGTCAAACATTTTACACCATTATAAATAATACAAACTTGTTGTCTACAGCTCTCTACAAGCAAAGAACATGGTCACCAATATTTATTTTGTGTGAAAGTAGAGTACAGAAATTTTACATCATCTAAGGTATGTTGGAGATTTTGCAAACAGAGTCAAAGTCTACCATGGTTTGTATCAGCAAGCAGTGGAGCTTGTGTTTACAGTCTCTGTGCAGTCATGTGAAGACAGGACATATCAATACCTACTTTGTAGATTATTTCTTTCTCCTGTCCTTTTATATTTTTAATGCAGTTTAGGTTTTATGCATCAAATAAAATTTCAATTATAGAAGTAATTCAGAATCATGTCCAAATAAATTGACAAAAGGTTTTCACCAATTTAATTCTTGCTATTCACCTTCTAAGTTCTGTTGTTGTTGAAGAGTTAACATTTGAACATTTCAGCTTGTTCTATTGATTACACATGTACTGCTAGATCTCTCTGAAATATTCTTATCACAGGAAGGAACAACAGCGATAACATTTCAGTTGAATGCTGTGGGTGAAAGTTAACTAGTGAATGGGGTGAAAGTTGTTCCAAATTAACATAATATACTAATTTAGTCTAACTTTTCCTTGCACACCAGTGCAAATTCGGTCTTCTATATATGCCGACTGTTCTTCTCCATTGGCCACCTACCTGGCATTACTTGATTGCATTTCCATAGTAGAACTGCTGAGTTTGGTTGGTGGTGTAGTTGGGAGAGGTATGTGTAGGCATTTAACTGAGACCTCCAAAAACACATCAATGTGGTGGTCTTGACCAGAAGTCTAAAATAGAAATAGAGAGCAACGTGTAACATATCCCCCGAGCCACCATGTTTGTTGCTTTTCCACCACTGAACACCTCAGCAGTTGCTTCTTTTCGAAGAGTATTGCTGCTTCTGAATGCCACTCTCTGTGTGCTTCCTGGTCACTTAATTTCTTGTTGGTTCTCTTCTAAAATGGTTGTTTCATAGTGGTGAACCTCAACCACCAGGGACTCCTTACCGTGATTTTTCTCAGGGCTATAGTGGGCTATTAATCAGCCCATGCACTTTTTCACTTATAGTTCCTTTGTAGAATTAGTTGAGTGGAATTTGTTGACTCTTCCTCCACCTCTAATACTGGATAAAATCTTTGTCCCAGGAAGAATCTCCTGTAGCTTCTATTTATGCTCTTATTACTGCCACGTGCTTGCAATCGTGCACAACGCTTGGACCCCCTTCAACCCTTTTCCTCCCCCCCCTTTTTTTTTGAGTTACTAGCGGGTGACAAATAGCTACTGCTTTCCACTCCATTTCGCCAGGCACAGCTTCTTTCCTGTCCTCATGAGGTTTCTGACCTTTCAGTCGATGCCTTTTGCAGCCCCCCAGGGGCCTCCAGGGAGCTGTAATGGACTCACGTTAATTGCCTGTTGAAGGACAGAAGCAGTTCCTAGCAGGATGATTGGTGATCCCTCTGTGAGTACAGCTGTCCTGGTCAGTGAAAAGATTGATCTGACACACACAAACATTTCGGCTCACTGCTCAATGTGTCTCACAGAGCATGCACATAATCACTGCTCTGGCTTTAGTGGTTTCCTGTCTGCCCACACTGCACCGTGGGTCTATTTGCTAGTGCTGTGACTCAGAGGAGTGAGCGAGCGAGAGACTATCCATTCTAATCCCCTTGTGGGTTACGGTAGTTTAGATAGAAGATACCCCACAGACTGCAGGATAATCCAAAGATTTATAAAGTCAGTCTTATGGGTTGGTTTTCTTTTTTTTTTTTTTTCCCCTTTCATTGCTCTCAGTGGAAGCAAACCTTCCATTCTGGCTTAAACATGTTTTAATGTGGTTTAAAATGCAAGTGGTGCACTTTTTAAAGTATACATGCATGCATTCAGGAAAAAACCCAAATCTCCCATGTGTGCTGAAGTCCAAACAGATCTTTAAAATTAAGAAAGCGGAGGCATTTCTCTTGCCCTTCTTGCTTCTGTTCTTTTGCAGCTGGGTAAACCTTTATGTTCTCATTAGAGTTGAGTATGGGTCAGTTTGCAGAGCTCTGTACAAATATTATTTTTTCCCACTTTTGCTTTGTATACATTCAACCTGTGTTGGGCTTCAAGCTCCAAATCTGAAAGAGAAACTCAGCCAAGGTCAGCAAACGTGCTTTGATAGCCGAAGTCAAAACTTTGCAATATTATCAGCCTACGCGTGTTTTGTATCTGAAAATATTAATCAGGTCAAATCTACATGTTCCTTGGCACATGTTCAACAAAAGATGTTTTCAACCTGTCCCATGTTTTGTCATTTGTAACAAAGGTTTTGCACAGATCTGGTCACCACACAGATAAGCTTCTCCTGAAGTAAATCCCCAGTAAAGTTTAAAAGGATTGACTTAACTGCTGCTTGTAAAGATTCTTTTGTTAGTTGCTTCATCCTCTCAGCTCCGTGTTTCACATTAACCTGAAATTAGATGGTCCTGAATTAAGTCCTGCATCCAGCCTCCTGTAATCTGAGGAGTACAAAATCTAGTACAGGATCTCAGTTTTTCGGATAGCGCTTGTGTTCGTTAAGGCTTGACTGAAACATCGTGCCTAAGTTTTTCACATCAGTGGAACGCAGATGCCCAAATACAGGGGTCTTACCCTGTGCTAGCTTTTTGTGTGTTAAAAAATCTCACACAGAAAAACTATTTCTCACAATCAGGCTAAAATTAATTTGTGACAAAATTTGGCAACTGTATACCTCTTGCATTTTAGTAAATGTTCTGCTTTTCTGAAGTGTGTGCTGGTGAATGAAGTTAGAAAGCAGCAGTGAGAAGAGAATTCTAGGGATGGTGAAAAACGGTAAGGATGAGGCAGTTTGCCATACTTTGGGGTGCTAGAGACATCCATCCACAGACCAGAGAAATATTATTTCTCCAAGAAGTTGCTGTATTACAAGTGTCAATCAAAATAGTGTATTTCTTTTCAGAACATTCTGCTCCAGGAATACATTATTTACAAGCAGAGGAAACTCAGAGAACACCCACCCCTGGCAATTGCTGGGTACTCTTAAGCGTACTAAAGATCAGCTTTGCTGTGAGTTTCCTGTCCTTGTTGCTATAGCCGTACTTTTTAGCTGTTATTTTAGTCCTGCATTTCATATTTTATATAGGTATGTATGTGATCTCAGGCTAGGTTCAGATTTTAATAGATTAAAATGTTAGGGCTTTTTTAAGCCAATTAAATACTTTTAAATTGAGAAAGAATGTATCTTTTTCTAATTCAGACCCAAACCCTTCTCAGGAAGAGTAAGTAAAATGAATGTTTGAAACAGCAGAGGAAATAAGATGGGAAGAAGTGTCTCTGTTTGCAAGCTGTGTAGCAGTGTCCAGTAACTAAAGCTGGAATGGCTGGAAACCAGCCAAGAATCCGAACAAAAGCATCTTAAGAGGTCTAGAATAGCTCCAGTGTAACCGAATTTTAGACAGATTCCAGGATGGGAGTGAAGCCTTGTCGTCTCGCACATTTGTCATTGTGGTTGGTTTTAAAAAAAGGATTAAACCAAAAGGTAAACCCCGTTGCCATTTTTACTAGAGGGTTGCTAGTGAGATGAGGAAGCTGCATTAAAATAAGCCCATGTCATCAGAGGAGTCTCATGTGTAGAAGACTCATAGACACCCAGCATACTAAATTAGGTAAATAACACCCAAATATAAAAGATGTGACTAGGTAAGAGATTGAATGTCTCAGAGGGCTGAATATCTGTTACCTTANAAAAAAAAAAAAAATTGTATTGTGTTTATAGCCTTTATGGGAGCTTGGAAATCCTACTTAAAAAAACCACTATTGCAAGTAGAATGAAACTTGTTGTCTGTACTCTGAATGTAATGGGAAAAATAACATTTCAACCAGCTCTTTTAATCATACAGTATTATACAATAACCATCAAAAATACTGTAATACCTTTAACATTCCGAAAACCTGCAAGAAGAGGTAACTCTTATCTGGTGGGGCGAGGTGTATAGGAGATGTGAAATAGAATCGAGATTAGAGGATAAGAGTATATTGGAGCATAAGCTGAAAACCAGGCAGGAACGTGTTCAGCCTTTGGACAACAGCATTCATCTAGACTGCTCACTTAGAGAAACAAGTAGAGAATTAAAAGCCGATTTTTTGAGGATAATTTCCTGGTGCTACTGGTCTGCATGGACCCTTCACTACTGTCAGCAGCGCAGAGGTCTTGCTTTGAGAAAAAGTATTTTCCAAAAAGCGCATTTTGTTGGTGTGAAAGTCCCTTCAGTTACCCAGGGCTTCGAGGCAGACGCACAGGAAAAATACTTCTCCTCTGAGGTTCAGGTGTATGAGCTCCCTACTCACTTCAGCCTCTGCTTTTGCTGCAACTTCTTCCTTTCCTGTTTCCCTTTTTTTCTATCTACAATACTTTTTATTCCAGAAGCTTCTCCCCCTTGAGCATGTCATTTAAATAACTGGCCAGATATGTAAAATTCATTAACAAAATTTCAAGCAACTACAAAGGCTGGTAGACCTTGGTTATTTGGCTTTTAAAAATATTTCATATGTCTGCATACGGTAGAGTTCACATCCAATGCTGTAAAAAACCGTGGTCTGTTTTCTTGCAGGAGAATACTGCTTTCTAGGATAGATATTATCAGTGCTTTTAGTTTTGTCAGTTGCTATATGCCTGAAGTACAAATATAGAAACCAAACATGGCAGGCATAATAACATTTAGGGGTTCATTTTTAGCTTGGTGTAGGAGAATTAATTTGGCTTCAAGCCCCGTGGTTCTCATAAAGTTTAATGGGAATTGCAAAAGTGATCCTCCTATCCACCATCCTGAAAACATACGCCTTTAACTGCCTCATTTATACTTAACAAACAAGCGATTGTATGTTAATACTAACTGACTCTTGGAATATAGGAAATATGCGAGGCATATGTACCAAACTGAAAAAACTCTCATGAGAAATGTTACCTGGCAGCTGTGATAAAGCAAAGATTAATTTAATTTGATTAGGCTAACATATGAGGAATTGAATTCATGAGGACTTGAACCAGGGTTTGTTCAGCTCTCTGGAAAGACTCACGAAGGCTGCAGTGGGCCCTGGATCAAATTCCAGAGTCTGAGATTACAGGGTGACCTCAGAGAGCAATAACCATTAGGAGAGCGTTCATTATACTTGGTTATTGGCTGCCTGCTGGTAGTTAGTTGTGGTTAGCACTACTGAGCAGTTTGGTGTGAAGAGTTCAATGGGGAAATCGTGATGTTTACAATGAGTTTGAACTGTGTTACCCCAGCCGTGTCTGGTTCAGTGACTGGCAAGATGACATATTCCTGTGCCTGTTTCAGTTCTCAGGATCAGGATTTGGCCCAACAGGTTTGGAAATAGGTGGGTATGTAATATTGCCAGGGAATTTGGAGGGGGATGGACATGGGAGGTCGGTAGCCATAGAAAGAAAATGTCTGTCATCATTCACAGATTCTCTACTTAGCTGCTTTGAATGACACCAGGTATTTCTTCGTTCCTCAAATTACTACCCTGAAAGCATAATTCTGCAGATGGTGCAGCATCAGAGATAATTGGCTGGCATTGCTATGTCCAATCAAAATAACTATTGAGGGAGGTGTGTAGTGCACACTGGAAAGCAAACACGTTTAATATTGCATCTCAAATATTACCTACATTGAGAAAAAGAAGTGACAAGAAAATCTGCTTTTATGATTATAAAAATTAGAGACATGTTTTGCTTGTTTAGTGGAAAAAGCCCAAAAGTCCTGACCCAACCATTCTCTGGAGGCTGGCTGCAGATCAGTATCAAAATTTAGCAGCTTGCATCCACTTCCAGTTCTTTTTTTAACACACGAATGTGATTTTGCTCCTTGGCCAGCTGCAGCTCCAAGCACTGAAATTAAACTTAACATGTTTTACAAAATGAATGGAAGGCCAGACAAGAGAATCTTGTTTCCAAGGATCACATAGCCCCTTTTCGGGATTACAGAAACTCTCATTCTATTAGAATTTGGCAACAATGCTTGAACTACACAAACATGATGTCTCATTTGTTTGCCAACTGGTGGAAGACATTCGGAGCCGGCTTCTCCATTTACAGCCTGCTCTGGAGCCTGTTGGAGTCAACCGCCAGACTTCCACTGACTTCTCCGAAGCGACGTTATGCACAGTCTCCCATCTGGGGTTGTACTGTCCCGTGGTTGCTGTTAAGATGAGCCTGCTTCTGAGAACAAAGTCCCATGCAGTCTTGGTGAAGAGAGAGTTGTAATTAAAGCCAGTTGAGTCAAAGCTGGACCACATTTTTCTTGTCTGGTAACAAACTCTTTATTAGAAATAATTTAGCTACCCTTATGTCCCATCGTCTCTTTGCAGATGACATGCTAACAAATGCGTTAGCTTATTACTTTGTCGTTCTAAGTTATTCTGTGAAGGGCTTGTAAGAACATATTTCAGCCTTTGTGTTGTTCACAAACCATTCAGAATATGCATTGTTCTGAATATTTCTTATTCATGACCTTTCACATAATATCCTTGCTAGTATGTAAGCAGATGACTCCTAGATATGCTTCACAGATGTTGACCACCATCTTGAAAGATATTGCTGAAAGTACGCTTTTCTATAGCCACCTTGGGAACTTCTTTATGTTAATATTGCTGTGAAAAACTTCTGTGAGTTTTTTAAGAACATCATTGATGCAAATGTATTTTCAAATCATCAAATGGCTTCATTTGCAGTATTTGTCTGGAACCAAGAGTCAAATGTATCCTTCTTTCCCCGTGATAATGTTTAGATGATGGTGGTGACTAGATAATATTTTGTCCAGAAATGTGAGGTGATTTATACCTTGCTCCACAAGTACGTCATCTTCAGTCATGCTATAAGTGCAAGTGTGTAATACTGGCTTTTTTGTAAATGCTTTCCAAGTACTTGTTAGTTTTCAAATGAAACTTGTCTAATGGCTGATTAGCAAGTGTTCGAAAATAGCAAGTTCAAAGGTTGATAAATAGTTTGATGAAAAATGTCTCACTTTCTGTTAGAGAGTGGCTGTTACTCACTTGTTATTGAGTCTACTTACTTTGTGTGCAAGAGGCTGTATAAACTGTTGAAAATGCAAGGATGCCTGCCCATTTTTCACTCCTTAGTTTAATGGATTCACGGGAAAGGCAGTGTGTGTATATAATTTCCCAGTATTGGTCTGAAATTACGGAGTTCATCGTTTATCTGAAACAAGGAAACTGCCAAGGATGTATCAGTGCTGCCTGTCCCTATTTCAGGCCATAAATGCCAAGCTTATACACTAAATACTTGAGGTATTTTCCTAATGGGTGTCTGGAGACTCCATGAATACTTTTAACTTCTAATATGGTAGAAATGGACTGGACAAAAATAAGCATAGTTACTGTGTGGCTGCTATTGATAAATTGTTGCAACCCTCGTTGAAAAATTGATTACTGTGTGTTACTTAAAACTATTTTGCAAAAGTATATTCGGTCAGATATTGCATATTTTAACTGTAGTGACAAGTATCTTTCTCTCCCAACTGCTTCTTGCTCTTCTGTGCTTCCCCAAAAATACTAGTCTTTGACTACTGAGCTTTCTTCTCAAATTTTCAGGCTGAAGGACACATTCTGAATAACATCAGTCATTTCTGGTGTGTCATAATATGTGATAAGAGCTGAATAATAGTGGAGGTGCAACTGTTTTTTTCTATTTGACATTCCAAACACCAGCACTCCATCTCGGTAGCACACTGTAAATTGCTCAGAAGCCAAATGGTAAGCTTGAAAGGAGATGGTCTCCCTCAGTTTGCAAAGCACCCAGGGCAGCTATTGATTCCTTCCAGCAAATCCCAGCTCTCAGCATCTCCACGAGTGGGAAGGGCTCACTAGAAGGCTCCAGCTTGAGTTGCATTTTAATAGCAGATGGTTACCCAATTACCATTCTGTTTGCATTCTTTTTCTGGTCTACTTTGTGACGTTGCCCTTTTGTGGACAATAGGGTCACGACTTGTCAGTGCACTTGGTTTTCAGGATTGCTGCTGGTCTGGGAGGTTTTTTTGTTTTGTTTTGTTTTCCTTATCGTGCAAGAAGGCCGTGATATTTCTGTATCTGGCAGCATGTCTGCGTGAGACAAGGCAGAGTGAACGAGGCTTGATGTGTGAATGACAGATCCCTAGGTGACGCCGCTGGGAAGCTCTTGATCTGACTGGTTTGAAGTTGAAAGCTCACTAGGTCACACTGAAAATGGTTGCCACTGGGCATTTCTTTCATCCTTGTTTATTTATTTTTTCCTTCCCTTTCCTGAAGTTTTTGCACTCAGAAAGGGGTTCTGTTGTTGTTCCTCATGTTCCTTGTTGCTCGTAGGCTGGATTATAACCTTTTACTACACTTAATTGCTGTTGGTGTCTTCTCGCACTTTTTTGTTGTCGTACTTAGGTGGGCAGAGGAAGGAAAGGGGAGCCTCATGCCTTTGAGCTTGGCACCTGTGCCAGGGCCTAACCAGACACAGAATGACCATTTAAAGTAAGCACCAGGTGTTTTTAAAGACACGGTCTGTTTATTATTTAGCAACCTGCTGTTCGAAGGTTCTGGCATTCACCAGCCAGATCAAAACAGAGGAGCCAGGTGGTGACTCTGTGACATTTTTCTCTCCATACCCGCAGCACGTCCTTAACTAAACAGGCATAAAGAGCAAAGCATAAATTAACATGAAAAGACAAGGTGGCATTAGAAGAACCTCTGATCCTCTTGTAAATGCCCTATTGGCAAAGCTAAAATAGCCACTCTGACAAGAGCCAGGAGAGGATATCCTCCCCTGTGAACATTGCCAACAATTTGTCACCTAGCATGGAGGTGGTTGTTGTGGTAGTACACAGAGAGTCAAAAGCCAAACCCCCATGTTGTGCACCTTGCAAAAGGATCAGAAAGTCATCTGGCACAGAGGGGGGATCAGGGAGCCAAAACTAGTGCAGCGGACTCTCAAGTAGGATAATCAAAAACCAGGCACAGGCAGTATATTCAGGGGCTCACAGCAATTTAGGAAGGTTATTAATGATGTATTGCATGGTCCATCTGCCTCCATATGGCCCTGGGTACCCGGTGCACTTTTAGCTACCCATTAATTAGGACTGCCATAATACCACTTCATTTTTGCTGAAGTTCCTAAGCTTTATTTGACAGCTTCTCTCCAGGGATTAAAAGGGCCCAAATTCAGCTTTAGGTCACCTGACCTAATG
Organism: Burhinus bistriatus; assembly: GCA_013397275.1. NCBI lineage: Eukaryota > Metazoa > Chordata > Aves > Charadriiformes > Burhinidae > Burhinus > Burhinus bistriatus. Next base: position 416,407 of record VYXH01007087.1, on the reverse strand, counting down.
AGTCACTAACTACAGCGAATTTCTCATTTTTACATTGGAGTACTTGAGAGCTGAATATGAACAAATAACCTCAAACTAGTATGAGTGGGCCTCTGGCATTTAGAAAGAAAAGCTGTACAGTGGACTTTATTAAATCACTGATCTGTCGGGTTACTCAAGGTAGAGAAAGTAGGTCTCACTTTAAACTCATGTATTGTACCTTGCAATAATTGGTTGTACACGTGACTATAGTGAAGTACAAATGTAAGACCTTTGCTCACTCAAGAAGAAAATGCTGACCCTTGCAGGTTTGTGCTCTGCATACTACATTGAAATGAGGAATCGTGACATCTGATATATTTCCAGCTCACTGCGTATCATCTTTGTCCAGGCTTGAATTGTAGTAGTGGTATTCTGCTATATTTCTGCTTCTCGAAATAACCTTGGAAAAACAAGACTTTGGAAACAATGTCTGATACGCCATGTCAGCTGAAGGTGGAACTCATGTCACCACCATAATATACGTGGGAAGCAGAACTGGGAGAGGAGACACTTGAAAATGCAGGAGTAGCAGCGCAAGACTGCTACTGTCTTTCTCTTTGCTGTGAAAACTTCTGAAATTTATCAATAAATTTCCTTGCATGCTACATAAATCTAAAGTGCAGACTGGACAGTGGTAAACCAAAAAACTAGCTGTCACCCTTTAGCCCTTCTCAAAAATTCACGATGAGCTTTGAAACAAAAGGGGGTTCATCACAGTACAATGGGATGTAGTCATTGCTAATTTAGGAAAGTATTTGAGTCTGCCCTTTCAAGTTTTAAGTATCTAATTAAGAAATTACTTAATATGATATGTCTTTCTGAACTGAAAGGAATGGGAATAAATTCTCAGTGCAGATAAATCTGTGATATAATTCAGGGTCATTTCTTGGAGGGTGAAGATTTGGCCCACTGTTCTTGGGCATGGGTGGCTTATTTAACTCTAGGGGCACTTTCAACGTTTCTGGAGTAAATCCCTTCCTAAGCGGGCCATAACACACTGCTGAGAGGGGAAGGGAGCAAAAAGAAACAGTTCTAACAAATATCACAAATTTACACTTCATGTAAGTAGGCACTGTGATGATTTGCTGGAGTTAATGAAAAAAACAAACCTGTTTACTTTTCTGCTCAGTATATCTACCTGTCCCCCTTTGTTAAAAAAAATAAAGAGCCAATCCAAAATGGGATCATTATCTTCAGTGGATGCACTTCACATCAGTGAAAACAATTTCAGCTTAGTTAAATAACATGCAGCCTCGAGATTAAAGCTGTCTCCTTTTCAGCTGGATAGACAAACATAGCCGTCGGTACAGAGATCACTTAGAGCTCAATATTCCTTTCAGTAGTAACTTGATGTATCTTTTTTTTTTTTCCCCCTGCCTGTTATTACATTCTACTAGGTTTTATTTATTTAAATCTCAGCCTCCTTTTGCTGACATAGCAAGGCATAACCAGAGATGTTTAGTAAAACTTAGATGAGCCCCTAAGTGGGCCACTTGTTCTATAAATCTTTAAATATTTTATGTTGGTCCTTTAGAAATTGCTTTTGCCAGACTAACCCAATCTGCTTTGAAATGACTAGGGCATAAAATAACAGCTCTTTTAAAATTCTCCAGTGATACAGTTATTTGGTATATTTTTAGGGAAGACCAGACCTTGCAGCCTCCAATGAAAGACTGGTTTTAAACCTGGAGAAGTTTTGTTCCGAAAGGAGCCATTCTTTTCAGCCTCCTGCACACTGCTAAGATCATGTTGCTCTCCCAGGACACAGCCAGGGCTAGCCTTCTGGCCCTTTGAAGTCAATGGCAAAACTCCCATTGAATTATAATGGAACTGGGATTTAACCTGAAGAAACAGTGTTGTCTTTTATCGCCAAATACAGATATTCTCCCTGAATTGTGGCCTAGATTGGCCAGTCATGGAAGAGACTGATGACTGTGCCAAGCAGCATGATCCCTGGAAGTAGAAAAAGGAGGTTATGTCTTACAAGAGTCTAGAATTTTAGGACGACAAATTAGATTAGACTGTTACCACAGAAACTCCAGAGAGCATAATGTGTGGCCTGTTAAGGGAAATGCTGCCTACCTGTACACATCTTTCGATAATGATAAATGTGACACAGCCTTTTTGCAAATACAAGTGTTACTACCTTCATCGGAACTGTTCCACCACAGTTAAAACCATGTTCATTAAGGAAATTGAGCAAGAATGGTGCTGGCCAAGCGCAGAATTACTGGGAAGATGGAGGATGCGTAGCCCCTCTTCCCTGCACTGTTAGCTGGTGCGGTATGCAGTCATGCATCCAGCGAGTGGGGTTGTTGCTATGTGGCTACTCAGGCACCTTATTTTCAGATGTAAACACCAGTGACATGAGACTAAATCTGAAGGATGAAGGAAAGGAGATGATATTTGGTAATCCTATGGAAGCAAAGCCAAAATGATCATGTTCTCTGGCTGTGTTCCAGTTTCCTGGATAGCTTTGAAGCGTATTGACATATTTCGGCCAAATTTGATGAAAAATAAGGTCTCTATGAATATTACAACTATGATGAAAATAAGCCTCTGTGTAAAGGGCCTTACAGGTGCCATAACTTAGGGGAACACTGAACATACATTGACATCTTTTTAGATGTGACAAACTTAGGGGCCATAGTGGGAGGGAAGGACTGCACCCTGATAACTTCTTTGAGCTTCATTTGTATCTCTTAACTCCGTCAACTTCTCCTCTCAAATCCATAACAGCAAGTTTTCATTAATTCCAGTACTCGGAGAATGACTTTTGAAAAATGCCTCTGAATAAGACTAAATATAAGCATAGCCAGCTATGCCATTTCCACAAGGAGAATGAGCAGAGAATAGAGCTGAATGAATGAACCCCTGGATGAAGCTGTTTTTCTTTTGACATTACAAGGTGTTTGGCACCAGTATTAAAAGGTATTCCTGTTCCTGCCCTTCCGAACACAGTCACGCATCATGTGACCCCCTTGATCCCAGTATACAAACATGTTTATGGGGCTGCACTGGAAACCAGTTCATAGTCCTTTTGTTTTTCAAAAACTGCAGGTTTTATCAGCTTTTCTTCTTGTGATTTGGTATTTTTTTGTAAGCCGGTTCACTGTGCTAGCAATTTTGGTGGTACAGTAGACTGAGTGGCACAGTTGTGCCACGGAGATGGACCTGGCACCATGCCACAGGAAGGCAATAATTTAATAAGCTTGCAGCCAAAAACATCTTGTTGAGCTACAGCCCTAAGGAGGTTGGAAGCATCAGGAAAACAAAGAAAGGGCACTAAACCAGTTTTCATCAATTCACTGCAAATTTGCTTACGTTGATTTTTACAGGTGAGCGTGAGTGAATACAAAGAGCCCAAAACTTCAGTAATAGATGGACTCAACATCAATGTGCTAATCAGCACCATATGACACGTTAAGTCTTGTCAGTTATGCCCCAGAAAAGCTGTATAATCTTTTCATCTTTATTCCCCTACTCTGAAAGCCAAAACTACTTCTATTCATCTGCTGCTCTCTGTTACTCACAAATCTTGTTTTCTGTCTAGAAAATACTTAAAATACTTGTGCCACATGTAATTCCACTAGCTATTACATCAGGAAGCTGTGGTTACTGCTCGGGTAGAACAGTAATGCCTTTGAAGAAAAATAGTTCCTTCATGTAATTGAACATGTCCTGTTTACAGAGTTGCAGCAGTACATTTTTCTTATTAAATCTAGGTGAGTTGATAAATTACATTGTGTTATGCTGGTGCCGATGACAAGCTTAAAAGGGGATGCTGATGAGTGGTTTTAAATTAGGGGAATGGTGTTTGCTCCTCTGTGAAGGCAGAGTTCAGTCAGCTTGGGCACTGTCACCATTTTTTTTCTCTGGACCATATTCACCTGCTTCCCAGGACAGAGGTCTGCGATTTGGGCAAGAGATGGTTATCATATGTGGATCTAACCATGGGAAATATTGACAATACAAGATGGCAAGAATGGAACAAGAAATCTGTTTCCACTTTCAGTAAAAAAATAGTGAAGGACAACTGTGTCTGCTCCTTGAGTATTTATTAGGCCTTTACCTCTGAAATTGCCTTGAAAACAGAAAGCAATGCACCGTGGGTCTCAGGAAAGATATGTATTCGCAAGAGTGAAACTGGAGAGCAGCTCGGCTTACTAGATGCTGACAGCTACATCTGAATACTTCAACTGAGCATATGTAATAAACAGGAGGAGAGAACCTATTTGAGAAGTAATGGACTGCTGTTCAGTTACTTCTGTTGTATGTGGCCCTATATTCTGTTTTGAACTGCAAGACTAAGATCAACAGAACCTCTCTATAGAAAGCAAAGAAGTCCTCATGCCTCATCGCTTGTTCATCACCACTGGAGCCCTCGTTTTCTCGTACGCACTCCAATCCCCTTTAGTGCTCCCTTGGTATCAGTTTATATTGTACTGAGTGGCACAATGTGATCCGTTCTGGAAGCACTTCTTGCAAACAGTAAAATACATTTTCCCTGAAGCCAACATCTTGCTTCACATTTGCACTGTAAAACACCAAGCAGAGCAAAAGAAAATTCCATGCAAACCAGTTGGCCGTAGCCGCTCTTTGCTTCTTCCTTTGTTTTTCTTTGGCTGATTCTGTTAAAAATTTAAAAGTGCTACACAAGAGTCCAAAGCTCAAATGACTGTTAGTTTTGTTTGATCATATATCTAATTTACTTTAACATGGGATCCCGGCATGCGTTTCTTTAAGAGACAGAATCAATTTTATGCTAAGTGATTTCTTTGAGCAGATTTTTTTTTTTTATTGTCCCCTTTGCCTAAAGTAAATTAGTGCGATAGCTGGAGCAACCAGGGAAAGAAAAGGAGTCAAGTCCTCAAGTCACATTAGCACGCTTGTTGAGGCCTTTAAACAATCATCGCCATCAAAGTACTCCATAATAACTGTAAAAAAGCTAATCACAGGTGGCAGTGGGCGTGAAATGCGTGGCTCTGTGCTCAATCCTTAGGATAATGGGGGTATTCATGGGATTTCTAGAAGGACTCCTTTGTGCGCCTAGTCATGTGCCTGCGGAGCTGAAAGGACTATTTTGCTCAATTTGTCTAAAAGTGGCTGGCTTATATGATAGCTGCAGGGGTTTAGCTACTCAGGTTGTTTTAACCCTTCCCACGCAGATAGATTTTGGTGCAATTCCAGGGCCTTGTCTATACTGGGAAATTTCTTCAATTTAAGGAAGTAGAGCGCATTACTAGTCGAGAATCAAGAGTGTGCAGAGACCACCAGCCTTGGTGAAAAGGATCAGTGACTTTGGCTGTGCCTCTTTATGGATGCTCAGTTTGAGATACTTGTTCTCCCTACTTGGCAGCAATGGGAAATCAGAACTTTGTGAAGCACCTCGGGCACTAGAGCTGAGGCTCTCAACCACTAGTGAGATATAATTCTGGAAGCTAGGAGTAAAGCCTATTTAAGGCTCTCCGTCTGGAGGCAGAGTCCCGAGGAATACCAAGCTCTTCTTAGGGTCTCTTTCATTGCAAAAAAAA
>VYXH01007087.1:399341-410842 GCA_013397275.1 Burhinus bistriatus | reverse complement strand
AAAAAAAAAAAAAAATCTTGGTGATTTCTAAAGAACCATCCCAAAACATGGAAATGTTACTTATTGCGTGAAACCTGCACAATCTAGAAATACTTTCCTTCTGTGCTAGAAATAGTTAAAAGAACGTCCCCTCCCCAAGAAAGAAAATCTGTTACCTGAGAGACTCTGAAAAGAGAGAAATGTATTTTGGCATTAGAAATCTTTACTTTGAAATGGAAATAAATATTAATTATCTAAATGCAGAAAAAAGTTCACGACCATAATACATTTATTTAAATTTCTATCCGTATCTAGAGGTGAAGCTGAGAGCAGTACTGTTTTCTACCAACAAGCATAATGCTAATGGTTGGGCATTAATTAATACTACTGTTAAGATACGGTGTAAAGGTTTTAAGCTGGTGGTTCATGTCCTTACCTGTAGTCTCAGAACTCAGGATACAAAGAGAAAATGGAAGTTTAATCCTGCATGTTGTCCTGTATGCGGTACTTTATAAACGGTCAGTCTCCATGATGTTAAAGCGGGCTCTAGTCAAGAGCTTTCCAATGTCAGGTAGGGCTAAACCAAGCCAAAACCTGTAAAGAAGCTACACCCAAGATGTTGCACCATATTGATCCAAGTGACTACATCTTATAATCATATTGCTGTCATGTTTTGAATGATAATGTGTTGCATCGTTAGGTGAAGAAGCTATTTCAAGTGGGAGTGATGATACTGCCTTAGCCCGTGCAAGTATAACGGGGGTCTGAAGCTCTCATCTAATACAAGAAATACTTCTTGAGATTACGTATCAGGACTTAACATGCAGGAGTTCTTGTTTCCTCTCTTCACTTGGCCACTGCTTTGCTATTGACAGTCTTCTGTTGGAAAGACTTTCTCTTTCCTTTTCCCTTTTCTCTTTCCTTTTGTCCTTTGTCTGCCCTGTGCTGTTGACAGCTCTTGCTCTTAAATGCTCTTGCTCTGCATTTGTGGAGTACCTAACACAATAAGGCCTCAATCACAGTCTGCAAAGATACATTGAAACCAAGCTATGCTAATAAATGAAGTGCCCGACCTTAGCATGTAACAGCAGTGTAACCCACAACAAATAGAATATGAATATCTCCACAACTTTCTGGATTCCGGTTGCCCTCCAATTCTTAAGGTGGTGGACCGGAGTCAAAGGTGGACCAGAGTCAAAGGCTTGTCACAAAGAAGTTCATGATGCTGATACCAAGTTGTGCTGAAACTGGATGTAAAAAGCTAGTAAGAGAATTGGAATGAGCTATTTCTGCATGTCTGTCTCTCTCATACACACACAAATCATTTAAGTGTGTTTGCTGACAGCCCGAGTCAGGTGCAGCTGTGGGGGTTCTTTTCTCTTGTTAATTTTTTTCTCTCTGTCTCCTTCTGCCTCTATGACCATTAATGTAGCCATCATTGAAATGGAGATCCAAGTCCTTACTTTCTGGTTTAGATAACAGGAGAATTTTCTATCCACCCCAGCCCAAATAATCGCAGTGTCTGTAATGGAAAAATTCCAACAGCAATCTTGAACCTATGTCACCTGCAGAGCACCACAGTCCTTTTACTGTACTTGCATGACAAGGAGTACATTGTGGAATATTTCAGTGTGTATAACATAACATTTTTCCAAATTGCCTAGGGAAGTGCCTACTTCTTGCTAACGTTAAGTTGAGCCATTCATTGGCAGTGCTCCATTGATCAATTTTAGGATTTTTCTCCTCCCTGCATTGATTTGGAGTGGAAACACTGGTTCAAAACACTTGGCATTGCTGCTGTTTGCATGGTGTTGGAGGCAAAGACCACAGGTGAAATCCTCCCTTTGCTGATAAAATGGCAAAGCTTTCCACAAAGCTAAGCATTCACCACCAGTGAACCCTCTAGCTGTAGTTATCTTCAAGTCTGAAACATTTCTAAACAAATTCTCACCATATTTGCTTCCCTAGAGGATGGTATCGGTCTCCATCTATTTGGAGACCCACAAAGCTACTTTGTAGGTAAAACCCTTTTCCTTTCTTCTGTTGCTTGTGCAATTTGATCTTGCACCTTATAGACATTGCCTATTGAAGGTAGCGCATGCTGCTTCATTCACCGATGCAGCCTTTGAAGAGTTAAGCTCTGCATTCGCTCAGAAGGTGGACTTCTGCTTTTCCTCAAGTCTCTATTCATCTCCAGGAACTGAATTTTTCATGCAGTAATTAAAATTTGTAGGTCAAACCTCCCATGGCACCGTTTTCTGCTAATATGGGAGAGCAACGGTCGGATTCGCTTACGCTGCTCTTCGCCGCACTGAGATTTAAAGGATGAAGGGTGACATTTTCCCCCATTTTGTAAATTAATGCCATTGATCTGCCTAACAAGAACAAAGTTAGGCTTCAAAATACCAAATGATAAAGAGATTAAGACTTTAAATGGCTTTCCAAAGGCAACCTCTATTGTAAGATTCCAAGCAGAGTATTGAACTTTCAATTAGAATTTCTAATGGGCTATTGACTTAAATGGATAAAATGTTGCAAGTGATAGCTTTCAGGATGACAAAAATTGCTTAGTACATTCTGGAGTATTACTTTATGAAACAAATACTGTTCTGGAGGCTGAGTAGTAATAACCCAGGCCCTGGGCAATATTGTTCTGTGTCTCTGTGCAGCAGTTTTTCAAAATTGAACTAATGCATTTTGAAACATTTTCTCTTTTCATGTTTTGTAAATCTTTGGGAGTGAGGTACTTTAACTTTCATGAAAGAATCTTAAATCTCTAGTGATGTAGCTATGATTGCACTCTTTATGAAATACAATCCATCTACTCAAACGCTGTATTTTCGTACGTTCTTTCATCTAGGGCACAAGCAATGTGCCCACCTCGTGTGGTTTTTCCTGACTGCACTCCAGAATGTATCTATTCTGCTGGGCATGTACTACAAATAACATCTGAAAGTCTCCCAAATCATCCTGCCGCTTTACAGTGAATTGACTTGAAGTCTTGTTATGAAACACTAGCTCTAGTACATTTTTTCAAAGAATATTTTTTTAGAGACTAGCCAGCCCTTTCCAGGAGAAAGGGTTAATATTATGCTTATGTTACAGTGCATTAAAAACTCTAATTAAAACAGCATTACATTCCCATCTGCCAATCTCCAGTAATCTTCTTTAATTGCAGTAATTAAACTATATTTACATGTTCAGAATACTTGTAATTTAGCAAATTGCACTCTCTGCTCTACATTTAATCAAACAACCAGTTCCAGTATATTTAGTGTGGAAAGAAGTAATTTCAATGTTTTGATTACTATAGCAGATTTGACAGAGTAAGTGCCCCTCTAGTAGAGGCTTTGAAAGGGAAGGCAAACATGAAATATAGTCCTGTTCTGATTGTCATGTGAATGCCTAATTACATGTTAGAGGATTAACTATTAAAGGGTGCACACTGTTTCGCTTGATTTTTTTAGGCACAGCTGACATAACAGATAATAAAGGTTGCCTGTTTTGGGCTGTTTAGTGGAATATGTAAGCTTTTTATTATTATAAGTCCTAAAAACAAGTATTAAATCCTGAGAGTTAGTAAGGTCGTAATGCCCCACATCTTTACTTTAAAGACATAAGTAAATTGTTCTGAAGATCGTATTCACAGTGCTCTGCTGACAGCTGTTTTCACAGATTCTTCCCTTCCCCTAACCTTTATCATCTCCTCTTTGTGGGGGGAGGAGGATTGTTATTCTTAAAATGGCAATTTCCAGGTAGATCTGTCAAATGCTTGTTTATATTTTGTATGTAAAGCATCCTCAGAATGGCAACCGCTCCATGTAATATTAATGCCGTATCTGTGTCCTGGGAATAAGTGACGCTGATGTGATCTCTTCCTCGTCCAAGTCTGTGCAGACATACATGATGATGACGTGCAAGTGGGTGGGTAGGTGGGTGGGTGGACTGAGAACTTCTTCAAAAAAGGAAGCTTTTCTTTTACTATATGTTTCTTCCTATGATCTGTGGTCTATAGCAAACTTTAAAAGGTGATTGCAGTACATATCACCTAGTCTTCCCCAGATAAATTGTAGAAAGCAGAAAAAAATCTTTCTGATCTACCAGCACCAGACACGCTGGATTCAGGACCAAACTGCCAGCAGAGCCAATGGTAGGCTTGTAGCACTGCGTCTGCCAGAAGCCGGTCACCTCCACGTGTCGGAAGCCCCCATCCACAGTCATATTCATGCACATGGGAGTTAAGCCCCCAGATACCTTTGGGATGTTTTATTGCAAGTTCTGATGACAAGTTATGGTCATTTACAAATGTGACGTGACATGTCATAATGTTAGCATCGGTGGGGAATACAATTGATCTCCAGAAGATTTGAACGGAGCCTGTTAACGATGGCAATCCGTGCAGGTCGGATGGATGTAGGCATTTGTAACTATTTTATTCCGTGCCGACAGAGAAAGACTGTAGTGAGTATTGGCAGAGGTTACAGAAATGCTATAAGTGAGCAATATGTGCTCCTAAATAGATGCTCTTAGCATATACAGCATGCAAAGCAAATCGGTTGTGTATACAAAGATGCAATCAGGGTTCTTTTCAGTGGTCTACCTACAAATATATGGCTTTTGTTCCAAAGGCAGTCAGAAAAGCCATTCAAAATCCCTAACTCTAATTAATTTTTCATATTAAACTACCCTTCTACCAATGTCCTCCCCTGTGACCTGAACTCAGGCACACTTAACTGTAACTGATACTGAGATTTCATACATTGTTCTGGCTTCATTCATTTCAAAAAAGTAACTCCCGCTTTTCACTCCTGTGAAGGAAAATCGGGTCATTTCCGGGCATTTCCACTGGGTCTAGGTCATTGTGTTTACTCCTATGTGTATTTCAGGCTGCCAACAGTGAAAGCTCCGAATTGAATCCCTTCATTCAAATCTGTCACTCCGTATAACACCACTGTATTGCTTTGCTCTCAGTTTCGATCCAAACCCCCTATTTTCTGGTTCAGAATTAGAAGTATGTATGTCTTAATGAAGCCACTTAATGAAGGGGAACATTTGCTGTGTTTCTCTGTTTCTGCATTTATATCTCTTTATAATCATAATATTTTTAGTTTTATAGAGTAATAGATGATTAAAAAAATTGTAAATGGGCCTTTTGAGCCATATTTTAAACAACCAAAATTATAAAGCTTGAAGTTTTTTTTAAAAAACATTGGCCCTTCTATGGAAGATGTAAAGAAATTAGCCTAATTCTACTAATGTCTGATTATTTACTCCTGATATACATGAGTGTGGCTGAAGTAAGAACGAGACCAATGATGTTCAGTTTCTACATCATAAAGTTCAAATAGATCAGAGACGTGCGATGTTTTGGATTTCTCATTCCACTCAGTGGTGTTGCACAGTTAGGATTTCAAGATGGGTCTTCTTAAGCCTATTAAAAATCAGAATCATGCTGATCATACATTTAAATAGATTTAGTTTAGTGGCTTCAGGGGAAGATGGGTATGGGGGGAGGAATAAAATAAAAATCCGATATGGAAACACATCTGATTTTTCAAAGGTTTTTGCAAAAAAATGGAAGTTCTGGCATTTCAATTTGCACTAATTTCACACATCATCTTACAGAGTGCAGGGTTTGGTCCCCTGCCAGGCTGTCTGAAAACCCTCTTTTGAAAAGCACAGTTTATGTGCTGAATGGATGCTGCATCACATAGATATTTCCTAATATCTTTCATTAAACTTCCAAATGGACACTAAGTATGTAAATACAGCAAAACTCAAAGGCTGGCTTTGAATTTATATTTTCTAGGAAAGCTTTTAACTTTACTAATCTAACAATATTGTGCTATGTCTGGCTTGCCATTTTCAAGGAGTAACTTAATGAGTTTATTGTATAATGAAGGACTCTGATTTATTAGCTTTTCATTATGCTCATTCCATCAGCTTCCTGCTAAATACTATAACCCTTGGCAGAGATGTTAGTCTTTATCAGGTGATATCATTGCTTTTTAATAAACTCTCCTCCCACATTGGTAATATTACATGTGAAATCCCTTATCCTGCATTATTCCCAAGGCGAGGAAAAACTATATTTATTGAAAAGGCTGCACTGAAGCACTGCATAGAATTCATTAGCAGTTTTGTATTACCGGTTTCCACTAACTCAGATTAAGTGGGCAGAATTGGAGGCTGCAGGTAGGTCCTTTGGCTTGCTCCCCTCAACTGGCAGAGAATTTAGTCCATCCTGTTGGTGCTTTAATTACATAGAGAAGCCATCAGTGTGCAGCTGGTTTAAAACTGTGGCACTTGCAGGTATTAACAAATATTTCTTTAGCAGATATTTAATGATCAATTCTATTATAAGAATTAACATGGTGATGGCACGCAGAGAGAGGGGGGAAGGAGGGTAAAGTCATATTTTACAACCTGAAAAATTAAGCACTGAGATAGTTAAGGCCCAGCCCTCATTAGCTGAATGGTAGATTTTTCTAATTAGTTCTTTCTAGTGTAATTAGCATGGATGAGTCTAATCATCTCATGTGAAACCAAATCTAATGCTTGGGAAGGAATGTCCTTGGCCTCTCTTTCAGATTGATTCCAAGGATTTTGTGTGTTTCTGCTGAGGTACTCCTTAAAGAAACAGCAGCCTGCCTGCCTTCCTGATGAAGGTGGGCTGGCAGGAATGAAAAGACTTGGACCTCATCTTGCATTTCATGTAAGCGTAGAGGAAATACTCCCATGAAGACGTGCCGTCCTTGTGATCCAATGAATCAGATGTGGGCAGTAACTGTAATAAGGCCAAAATCATCAATCAGATTTTGGACCCACATGAGAAGTGAGTGTTTAACCATTGCACTTAAAATACCAGTTTTTCTAATATCTGTGTTTCTACGTAGGGATATCTTTTTAGAAATGAACACAGGAAGGGAGATGGAAAATAGAACGTCATTTGCTTGTTGTGTAGCTCATCTTGCTGTGAAACCGTAACCATTGGAATTGTACTTGTTTTGTTCAAACAGTCTCAAACAAGGTAAAACAGTATTGAGTCTTGTTGAAAATAATTTTGATTATAAATTGCTATCAACCTCTTTTTTTTTTTTTTTGAGAAATAGGGGTGTGAACGACAGTCAGGAAGCTTGGTTGGTCCCATTTTGGCCTAATGTGTTTGTACTGATTGGTCTTTACTGGTAATAATAATTTCATTTTACAATTTGAAAATGTTTGGAAGGTTAAGGAAGGACAAGAATCTGCCTCATGGCATTGCGAAGTGCATCTTTCTCTTCCTGAAGCTGTACTGACACACAGCACAAAGGCAGTTTCATACTCTGAGGCAGAAGGGAAAAAGTGAAGGGCAGGACAAGGAACGCCAAGGAATCCAGTTGTGTTTTAACTGGGAGCTGCTGCATAGCTCTCGTGTCACTTCTTCCCGGTGTGCAGGAGCAGATTTAGCTAAGGCCCTCCTTGCAGTCATTAGGATTGTCTCAACCAGTGTCATACTGGACCCACCACTTCCCTCTCTGCAATGAAGCTATTGTTTTTGCAAAGAAGGAGACATTTTGGTGAGTTGTGTGGGTAAGCAGCGCTCGATACATAGGTATTTCATGTGAACTGTCGTCTGACCTGTGCCACTAGTAACTTCAGATTTCTTTATGTCTTTGCTGCATGAGCTATTCTTTTTCTGACAAGAAAACAGCTCTCATTTCTTATGTACTTGAAAGTCTCTATCTGGAAAATCAAAAGGTAAATACGATGATTAAAGATACCTCTTTTAAAAAATTCTTTATTCAAACCCTGTCTGTGGGGGTTTGCTTTTGCCAGGGGTTTACTGAAAAATATTGTAGCCTGCCTATTGTATTTAGCTGCTAATGAGCTCAAGTAGTTTGTGTTGGAGTGCAAAGCAGTATTACTGCTGTGACAGGGATGTCTTCCCCTGAGCCCTGGGAGCAGGGGTACAGCCCTGAGCTTTTTTTCCCCAACAGCAGTTGAATTCAGGTAAGTGGCAAGGGGGCGAGGGAGAAGAGATGCAGGTGAATGCCTCTCACTCATCTTGTGGCCTCAGGGTGTATGTGTGTGATGTGCTTTTCAGCTGAGAAGAGAAAGTTAGGTACACAATATACAGCAATTCCTAACCATTTTCAGGAAACTGAAAATACTGCCTTGTTTCTGAGTTTGGTCCTTAGCAGATGCCTCACTGGATATCCCTTGTATCAGAAGAACTAGATACTTCTCGTCCTGAAGCCGTCTGGCTTTCTAGATCTTTTGTAGTTTCAGGGCAGGGGATTTAGGGCCATTCATATGGAAGCAGACATACTGCTCCACAAAATGTATTGAAATTGCACCTTTAAAAAAGCAAAAGGAGGCTTGGGGGCTGACATTCTGGAGCCAGGGAAGAAGATAGGCCTGATTTATGAAAATTGCTGGATTTTACAGGTTTTAGAATGAATTTTACAGGTTTTTTAGTCCATTCCTGTTAAAACCGAGAAATGACGTAAAATTGCTGCACTCATAACCTGGTGTAGGGCTGGACTTCTCCAAGCCCCCAGCTGGCCGGCTTGGAAGTGGTGGGACCTGGCTCTGAGAGGAGATTACAGTCCAGGCTGTTTTAGCTGAGGGGACGGTGGCTATTTTGAAAGCAGCAAATAGTACAGAGATTGAGCCATGGAAGACCCTTGGGATTTCTGGCATGGCAGAAGAGCAGTGGGAGAGAATTGAAATGTAGTTAGTGATATTTTTATATGGAAAAGAGGAAATGAGATGTAAACAGTATTAGCGTAATACAATTTTCATGTGAGATTAAAAGGAAAGCCAGGATTTGAGAGATTTGGAAATTGCAGTTACAGGATAAGTGATATTTGAAAGGATCCTACTTGATTTGATTAAACTTGAGTTCAAATGTCATTATAGAAATGCATTATTTACAAGTTTTTCAGAGCTTTTGTTTATGCATCCTGAGCTGTGTTCATATAAATCCGTGCAACGAAGCTGGGTTGATGGGTCGCTGTTTGGAAGGGAGGTTCCCCAGGAAAGCCTGGGTGCTGCACCAAGGCTTGGTGCGTGTTCAGCCTGCAGCAGTCTTCCCTGCAGGTTGGCGTGCGGTTGGTGCCACTGCGCTGTGCTAAGGGCTCTGTGCTCCTGGTTGCTGTGGTTTTGGATGAGGTGTTAGGAGTCCACTTTGGTAGTTCCACAAAAAAATGCATCTGCTGTTAAATTCTGTTATCCCGCTAAAAGGTAGTGTGGATAATGCTACTTCACCTTTTGATGCCAGTAAGATTTAGAATTTGCTTCTTTCTGTTCAGGTTTTTTGGTTTTCCACTTTCTGTATTTTACCCTCAGGACGGTGGAAGCCCTGTGATGGGCACTGTTTGACACACAATCACATGGTCAAAACCTATATCCTACCTTGGTTCACGTTGTCCTGGCTTCACTGACCTGACCAGCTCTATGATGGTTTCTGTGACAGAATGAGCCTTTTTTAACCAAAATCTTTGCATCTCAAGCAGTGGAGTGAGTAACGTTTTTAAAGTAATTTGAGTGGAAGATGCTTGATAACTTTAAAAGCCTCCGGTGATTCATACATGAGTCTCTCAGTACTAACGTTGTCTCTGGTTCACAGGTTATGCCAGTTCACTGTTTTCATTTTGCTTCCCAGGGCCTCACTATGTGACACATGAATCATCATTAATAATAGAGAGGCTTGTTTGGTAAATCCCTTATGAGGAAGTTTACTCTTCTGATGACATCATGCCAGATCCCCCCTGACAGCGCTGGCATTTTCTCCAAATGCGCAACTCTATTCCCACGTCCCAGCCCCAGCCATGGGAGATGTTATACCAGCATCTGGCACTAATATCTGTTGTTGACATTTTGGGAATGAGAACATGAGCTATTAGCAAAGATGTTTGCTTGTACCTAATTAATGTTCAATTGTATACCACTTCCTTTATCAGCAGTGCAGCAGCAAACCAGACTTGGCATTATCTTTCACCAGCTAGCTTTAAAACTTAATTATTTCCCGACTCGGTGTTAAAGGCTGTGCAGTAAGACTTGCTACCTTAATATAGATTTAATCAAGTTACCAAGCATCAGAGTGACTTGATGGCTCTTTAGCTGAAGTGACTGTATTTATATATCAATAGAGCGAAATTTGGAGTGTGCTTTTTTGTGATGCTTTGGCAGGGCACCATGGAAATAAATGGATGGGTGAATGCCTCTTTCAAGAGCGGGCTTGGAGAAACATCGGCAATTTTGATTCATTCAGTCAAATTGCAGCATCGTGCAAAAGCACTCAAAACCTTTTTCCAATATTGCAAGAAAGCATCATAGTGATGCTGATCAGGTACTTGAGTGAGTGGTTTCAACTGGGTAAGATACAGATACCAGATCACGGACATATCACTAGTGAGAGCATTTTAGCCCTCAGCTTTACCTGAGGCAAGCTGTGCCTCTGTGTGTGGGAGCGGGAGAGGGAAAAGATATACAGAATCAAAAATCGTTATTGCTAAGAATGCTAGACGACAAATATCGCATGTCTTTGGCTACAGTCCATCAGTGACATGACTATAGAAGGGTGCACAGCATCCAGAGAGTTGTATCTTGACAGAGCAATGAAGCAGCTATCTGACATATTCTAATATTTTCATAAAAACTTATTTTTTATGCGTGATCTTTGCATCTATGTTTTGAAATCTAAGATGAATTCAAAATTTGAATGCACAGTGAATTACCCTGAGGAATAATGGTTATGGAGGGTTTCTTCTTGGACAACCTAATTTAAATGAGCATGATACACCTGCTAAAATGATTTTAAGTAGGCTCAGCTTGGTTTGCATTGAGATCGTATGTTAGCCCTCTCCTCTTTGCACAGTACAAAGTTCAGCCTGTGAGTAATATGCACGTAAATAATTCATGGAGCAAAGGTATGCTGCTGACCTCATTACTAAAGGTGATGTCCTGGTGTACTGGTTTTTTTGGCTTCCTGTTTTGAAATAATCTTTGTGTGTTTGAATTTTTTAGCACCATGAAAATTAGGGACTGGTTGGGAGAGGTGGCCATTTGAAGATACTTTTATAGCACTGACTTTTAACCCAACCAGCGACAGCTCTGCTGACTGTTGGTTTTGCCAACAACAAAAACTCTTAGACTTGTGGCTGCAATGTGAAGTATATTCATGATAGATATCCAGATTTATTTTAGTTAAAACTCAGACATTGTTAAACCTGAATTTCAAGTATGAAGGTCTAGCATGCTACATCACTGCACCTTTTTTTAATCTGGTCCACATTTTTAGGAGAAACCAGATTTTTGGATGAGCTTAGGTCTAATGAGGCACCTTAGCAAAGACTTTATTTTCAAAAGAATTTAGCAGGCTGATGGCTGAGATTGTTTCACAAATTAACCCCTGGTAGAGCAAGGACTGCTCAGTACTTACCACTTTGGAAAAATATTTCCTAATTTAAGAAATGTTGAATCTTTTATTCTTTTATCAGAAGTTACGCCTTTTTTTTTTTTTTTTTTTTTTTTGG
>VYXH01007087.1:319077-399310 GCA_013397275.1 Burhinus bistriatus | reverse complement strand
TTTTTTTTTTTTAAAAATTTTTCCTTTTTTTTTTTTTTTTTTTTTTTAAGGGTATGTCTTTAACGCATCTAATTATGGTTAAGGGAAGGAAAAAAGGCTTAAACACATTACATTATGTGATTTATCTTTGATAAAACTGTTTCAGGAAATCTTTTCTTACCAGAGGCTTCCTCAAAAGGTTCATTCATCATCAGATATTGTAAACTGGACAGTAAGCAGGTTAGCAGCAACTTGTATCCTCTTCCTTGAAAACTTATCTGTGTCCTGTCGGTATCCACCCGAACAAGTGTCAAAAAAGCAAAACCGTTGGGAGGTAGTAATATAATCGTAACAAATCCTACGTAGACCAGTAGCCTCGAATTTCTGTTTCATGTGGGTCAATTACCTTAAAGCCTGATTTTGTGCAGAAAGCATAGCAGCTGACCTAGAAGAGCTTTATCTGTGAGCCTCCGTTTTTCCTTCTGCCGAGTAGGGGTGACTTTGCTCACTTAGCTCCCTGGAGTATGTTGCCCTGTGGAAATACTAAGTGCTGTTGCTATGACGGCCTGAAGGTAAGACAAGTTTTTTCACCTCAGGAATCAGTGTATGAAAAAAACACTCTTGGCTGCAAATTTATGGACTGCATTAAGTCCTACCGCTGCCAAAGGCTAAAGCTACCCAGGGCAGGTACATAAATGTCTGCCAAGTGTTCAAGGCATTTATGTTGATACTTTCTTGGTATCCATGCTTCCCCAAAGGATCCAGGATACCTTAGCCACGCACTTATTCCCATCCAAACGCAAGGCCGGATTTAGGTAGGTGTGGCTCATGCAGTCTGAGCCAGCATCATGATCGAGGCAGTGTTGCATTTGGTACCAGAATCCAGCAGACAGACCACAAATGAACTAGAAGGGTGGTTAGGAGGAAGTCACCTATGGCGGGGTTGCGCTTGCTTTTGGGGAGGTGGGCTTGTGAAATCATATGTAGGGCTGGGGAGGAGAAAAGTAGGCTGAGGGGGGTCTGCATGTGTCGGGGTGTGGGGCATCTGGGGATATGTGTGGTACTGGAGGACTTCTCAGGTACCATTTGATCGATGGCTTTTCATTTCTTAGAAGTATATTTTTGGCTTTTATTTTTAGTCTTTAAAAAAAGTGAGAGTGACCTGAGATTAGAAGCTGCCTTAAATTGAGTCACTGCAAAATTTATTTTTATTATTAAAACTGCAATACAAACATTTTCACTCCTTACACATTCTGTGCCAAATTATGCAGCACGGTGCAGTAAATTTGAGACATTCTAGGGATCGCCATTAGGCAAATAAAAGACGCTTGAAAGGGCTGGTTCTGTTTTTTATCATGGTTTAACATCAGGCATATCTTTTTTCCTTGTAAGTTAGAACTGACTGTGTAACACTATTGTCATCCACAAGGGATCTTGAGACCAGCATTACAGATTTAACATGCTCAGGGAAACCAGTACCAAGCTATCAACCGATACGTGACACTAATAGAGGGTTCACTTTTACACTCAACCGAGAAGAGAGAGAGACAGATTGTTCCAAGTTTAGACAAGCTGTAAAATCCTTTACTAGTAGGTACTGCACTGGCCAGCCCTTGAGACTATTCTAATTGCTTTACATCTGTACAAAGGTTCCTTGTAATCGGGCTTTCTGCCTCCATTTGTCTTCTTTTCAGCCTCTTAGTAAAGGCCTTAATTGGTCTTAGTGGGGCTTTTTTCAGTTAGCGCAACCATACCTTAAAGGCTGAACAAGTACCAGACGTTACCTGGGGGGGAATGGAGGGAGTAGAGGAAAGACATCAATACTTCTTTACCTTTAACACTGTAATTAATGGGCTCAGAGCAAGGAACGGATTTGGAGAAATTTTAGCTCTTTGGGGGATTTAGAGACAGATCAGACAAAACAGAGCAGGGTGGAATTCTCTAGAATTTCTTCCTGCTTCATTTCTCTGCGAACAATCATTAGCCTTGTAATTGTCTCCTGGTAAACTGCTGTATCAGGTTCCATTTTGTCCTCTTTAGAGGATCGAGTTGCCTTTAAATCAATAGCTTGAAGTACTGGGGGATGTATGTGAAAGGAAGTGCCCTCTAATTTCTGTTTCTTAGCTACTAATTATTTAATAATACATTTTATTGCCTATTAAAATGTGGCATAACTTGCTTGTCAGCAGAACTGGATGGAACATAATCATTTGAGGAGAAGGATAATTGGCACTTTTGCAGATGGCTTTTATTGCAAGCCTGGTTTGTTGTTATAGAAGGAGTTTCTTGCCAGGTTTCCTTGCAGTCTTTTCAGACCGGTCAGTGTTACAAGTGATTTGCTGCAACACAGCTCAGACTTTCAAATGTGGCATATCAAGAATTCAGGGTGGACTTGGTTTTCTGATGTAAAGGCTGCCGTGGTGCATGGAGAGTTTCTTCCTTCCACTCTTGTCTTTTTAAGAAACCTTGTGGTTTTTAATACCACGCTGCAATTTACTCTGGTTACTAGATAGAGCAAAGTAGGAGAAGTTGTTTGGCTAACTGATTAATGGAGGTAGGTGAAACTGGGACACCGGGGGGTTGTCTTGCAATTTGTAAAATTTTTTTTTGGTGCAATCAGAAATGCATGTGTGCTTTTGGCTGAACTCTATATAACTTATACAGTGAGTATATGCAATGACACGCTGGGCGTTCTGCAGAATTTGCCCTAGAGTTTAATAGCTTTAGACAAACAATTGGAAGGTTGACTCACTGCCCTCCCATTTGCTTCAAGATCCTTGTCATCGTTAGAATGAACGGCTAGAAAATTTTAAGAAGAAACTGCCTTGGCCAGTGGACAAATACAAGTGCTGTGCTGCAGGGACCTGTTCTGATGGTCGTCAGGAGGTGCTGAGCTCTCCAGGCAGTTACTGATGGTAGGGCTTGAGTGGATTGAAGAGTCTGTGGTGAGGCACTGGGTGAATTTGGCAGTAGGGGTCCTGCGATTTGTATGGGAGGGGAACAGACCAGATGCTCCTCAAGGATCACTCATAAACAAGAGTCTCTTCCTTAGTTTTCCAACAACCGAACTTTCCCGAGTGACCTTTGAATTCCTTTGTGTTGCTTCTGAGGGAATGATCGTGTTGTATAGGAGAGATCTGGCTTATGTTTATTTTAAATTAAATGAAGAAGAGACTGGAACAGGCTGTTTCTTATTAAATCCTCCTGCAGTTAAATTCTGAATTTTTTTCATCCTGGGGAATGCTTTTGTTTATAAAAAAGCATTCCCTTTTCTGTCACTGTTTGTGTTTTATGCACAGTGAACTGGTCTTGTTTGTGGAAAGGTTTCTTAGCCTTGTGCTCGTGGCAGATCCTGCTTCAGGGCTGCACTAGCATCACAGTCAGTCCCCCTGCCGACTAACTCAGGTTCTTCTTCCCCTCTAATGGCTTCATTGCAAGTTAGAGCAGTGTTTCTGTTTTCTGAAAAAGTTTTAGATCGAGGGTTAGCCTTATTCTTTGGAGAAATGTTTGAAATTCGGGGATGGCACTGTGCATTTCTTCAGAGTGTCAGAAGTACCAAATGTGTGTGAACTCTGTAGCCGACATTACATGGTCAAAAGTAGTTGAAATTAAATAGTGTGTATGAGATTCAGTGTCTTCTTGGTAAATGTTTTTCATAATCTCTCCAAATTGTCTCTTTTCATCATGGCAGTCAAAGAATAAAATCAGAGATGCTGATATTCTTGCCCACAGCGACTACTTGTGAAGTGAGTGCTATACAATCAAGCCCCTTATGGAAAAGAGTGCCACTCACTGTTAATGCAGGTACCAGAAACTGGTCCTTAAAGGAGATGACTAATTTACCTGGAAGCCGTTTGTGTTTCATTTGTGATGACAGTCCTGGAGTTGCCTGTTTCAGAAAGCAGTCGCTCGGATAGGCAGCCAGCTATCAACATTGCTTCAGTGGCACCTGCAAACCGACTGCTCAAGTCTCGACTAAGTGGCTGCGGTATAGATAAGAGAACGGGTGGGCAGGATGGAAAAATAGTTTTCATGCGCGTTAGTGCCTCTTGATGATTGAAATCTGAACAAGTACATCCAAGAAATACCATCTTTGCTGGATTTTAGCTGCGTGTGCTAATAAGGCAAACAGTATCTCTTGGGGTCAACAGAAATCTCTTGTTGTGATTGTAATAGACTCAGTGTGCATGTAGACAAGATGGAAAATTGATCCAGTATACTTCAGCGAGAGTTAAAAGAACGGAGCATTGTTAACTCGACAGCATTTTGAAGAATTCACATATGAGGACTTTGCTTTAATGTTATATATTGAAAATTTGCTGTCAGATCTGGCTCAAAGTTTCTCTGCAGTATAAGCAAATTTTAATTTTATTGCCCCTAAGATGAGGAGCAGGTTCTTGAATTTGTCCTTCATCTTTCATGATTGCAGTTTCATACATGTGCCTGGTGAGTCGTTGGAATAGGTGGCAGGCAGTCAAGTTTCTGATGTGGTGGGTAAGGGAGCAGGAGGATGCAGGGTTCCAGGGCCGTGCTGGGTTGATTACTGGGATTTCAGAGGACTCATATTGACAGTATCTTTCTTTCCTGTAGCTGCTCTCTACCCCATGCATGCTACTCCTTGTTCCTCGTGTTTTGATCTTGCTGGGCCTCTATAATGGAAAGTTCACCCTGCAGTGACGATGCAACGGGTGTTGGCCCAGTCCCAGCATTAAACTGGCAATCTGGGGCAAAGCAGCTCTCTTCTGCCAGGGGGATGAAAGAAGTGCATTGCCTGCCTCCAGCCCATTCCCCCATGAGGCAGTGATGGCAGTTCGTCCTCCACCATTAAGGTAAGTACCTCATTCTCCATGGTGATTCACTCCACCTTCCTCTTCCCATTGATTATAGAAGGAACCTCAAGATGACCTGCCCTAAACATTATTAGATGGCTAAAGTTAGATGGGGAAATCCGCTTCCTGGCAATTGGAAGTGAACTTATAGCTTCTGGAACAGCAGCAGCCTAAAGAAATCCCTGAACAGACTAAAAAAAGGGTATATGTGCTTCACAGGACAGGCATGAACAGTAAACCAGTGCACTGCTGGGAAGTAAATTGGCTGGATGTACTGCATGAGGAGTGTCTGTGGCGTGAAGTGCCAGAATCACAACATGCTTTGGTGGATTCCTGTAAAGTACACGCTTTTGAATTTCACTGGCATATAATGTTTTTTAAAAAAAACCAAAAAGTCATTAAAAAGAATCCTTAATGAACATGGTACTGTCATTAAAATCCCTGCTGTAGACAACCCTTTTAACAAAAAGTGTTTCTGTTGGCTTCATTTGCATTAGTGAGGAGGGTTATTAGGCTTTGTGATCATATCCTCTGCACCTTCCGTAAGGGTTGAGGTGTTGGCCGTGCAATAAAACCGCAGGAGCAAATGTGCCTCCAGGAGGTTATAGCACTAAGAAATCTCAGATCTTCTACTAGCACAGATCAAGCGCCCTTTATTTTAATGAGTGGTCCCAATTCACAAGAGCAAGGATGTATTCCTGAACCTTCTGGGGCTGTGTGAAAGGTGGGTGCAAACTTAGGGAAACAGGTGTCAATGTTAGGTGGCAAAGAGGGAAGAGAAACTTGTTGGTCTTTTGCTTTGCTGCCCACTGCTTCTGAGGTGGGCTATTTTTGCAGCTGTAGTCATTATACTGTAAAAGTATAGTATGATATGTAGTCATATATATCTGACTTTATATGTATATGGTCAGATATATATATATAGATTGTGTATGTGTGTATATATATGTAGTCATCTCATCTGAGGTATTTCACTGCGTTGTCTCTGAATGCTGACCCCTTAAAAAAGAATGCAGATTAGGAAAGTTTTGGTATATGGAGTTTTTCTTTTTACAAGGAGACAAACATGTTTCTTAAACTAATCTTATCAAGGTGATATTTTAGGAAAGAAATATAAATTAATGTGGCTTTCAAAAAATAAAAGCCAAAACATGCTTAATTAAATCAAGAGACAATGACAAGTGGATGAGGTTTAACAGCGTGTAGTATCTGTTAGAAACACTGGGTGACAGACAATAGGAAACAGCACTCAAGTGCCCCAGTGACATTTTTATACAATGGAAAACAAGTACTTGGCAGCATCTTCACTTTAACATGGCTCTGTATACACTGATACTTAAGCAAACAGTTCAATTAACCGTGGACGCCCTTCATCTGCTGGAGCATTGTTAGTGTTATTTCCTGTTTAGTTAATCTCAAAATTTTATTCCAAAATCCCAGACCAATTAGGCAGACTATCAAAACATGCGGCTTTAAAGTAAATCAACGAATGTGAAGTGGCTTTTTGTGCTAATTTTTATTTCTAGGTTGGGCAGGTTTTTGCTGGGTTTCATAAGTTTTGAAATGAGTTTGAAATCACCAGCTGAGACTGTAGGCCTGTGCGGCATCTGTCAGAAACTGATGCCTCCCTTCAGGTACATGTTGGAAACAGAACCACATTCTTAATCAATCTTACATTAAACCAAGCCAAGGGAAGCAGCACACATTTTGCATTTGGAAGACCTGGATTTTGCAACGAACTTGGGGGTGTATTCAGATTCTCAGGGGAATGGGCAGAGATTTTAATTCCCTAACAGTGCCTGCAACAGTCAATCCATGGAGCAAGTGGAGGTCAGATGTCAAGACAGGCAAGCTGCTGAGAGGCAAGGAAGAGAAATAATAGGAGGGAAGGAAAAAAAACCCACCATCAAAGTGAACTGATTCACCATGTGAAGTTAAGTGAACTACATTACAACAGACATACTGTCTGGAGGAACTAATTGCTCATGTGGTTGGGTAACTCAGGTCTACCTGAGACCTTCTTGACTCTGGAAGCTATTAAATAGAACAGAACTTGCTAAAAGCAGAGAACTTCAAAAACATGAGCTTTAGTTTGAGATAACTTTTTATTTTCTCCCTCCCCTTCCTTAAAGGAGGCATTACTGATTTAGAGCAATATAGACTATTCTGTAGTCTCAAGTGATTATTGTGGAAGCTCTGCAGATCTTTTCCTGAAAAGTCCAGAAACACAGAAATTTCTTAGCGTATTAAAAAAATAAGATGATCTATGTGTTGTGCAAGCTTTGAATTTGCTCCATAAAGCATTTGCTTTGTTATTAACACAGATGTGACTCATTTCTTGTAATACAACATTTGACGTTTATGTTTGTGGCAATTAAAAATGTTTGAAGCAGTTGTGGGAAAACCAGCCAGCTTGAAAGTGTGTAGTGAGTGGAGTATGCTTCACTTTTAGTAGTAAGAATAAAGAAGTCTAGGTAGCTTTGGAGGGAGAGGGGAATGGGACAAAACAGGTGTTCATCCATATGTGTACTTGGACTCAGTTTGGAAATGGATGTAATACACCTATAGAATTCCTCCAAATAAAAAGGCACAAGTAATGCAATTGTATGGGATTTCTGAAAGCATAGCACTTGTGATCATGTCATTTAAACTCACCGGACTGAATATATAAATCTAGGAAGCAAACTTTCAGCATCAATGGCTGACTGGAATCACTATGATGTAGCAAGAAATATTATTCTTAGGACATTTGTAGTTATTCTGTGACACAGTAATGCTAAGTGCTCTTGTTAATGGCCATTTTTTGTAATTTTCTGGTCCAAAGATAAGCTAGTAAGAATACCAGAATGAGAAAAAGAAGAGTAATATGGCAAAATGGAGAACATAAAAGGATTAAGGAAGTAATTCGGCATTAGGCAACTTGTATGGACTAAGTTTGATTTCTTGCCAGATTTTTCTATATAACCTGAGTATGTAAATTCCAATAAAGTCTCCCATACTTAATGTTACTCTTTGACATGACGAAAGCATTCTGTTTCATTGAGGATAATGAGTGGATCAGAATTATGCCTAGTTCCTTTCAAAGCGGAGAATACACGAAGGGGCGTTCTGCTTTGATTTCGAGGGGAAAATAGGATAATTGACGTGGGGATTTTGGAGGTAATTCCCATTCCTTACATCAATGCATATGGTAGGTTGCTCTTGAACAAAGTTTTTCAGGAGGTGGCAGGTTCTTAATTTTAAAAAACCTACATTTACTCATGTAAGGGATATTTTCTGTG
This sequence comes from Burhinus bistriatus, assembly GCA_013397275.1. NCBI lineage: Eukaryota > Metazoa > Chordata > Aves > Charadriiformes > Burhinidae > Burhinus > Burhinus bistriatus. Next base: position 391,221 of record VYXH01007087.1, on the reverse strand, counting down.
AGTACTCAGAAGTTTAGAAAGCAGCATCTTAAAGTAAGGATTCAAAAAGAGTGAAAAACTTTTCTATTAGATGTCTCTGGCTTAGTTAGGCATCCCAAGAACATAGGAGGACACAGGTTTTATTTCCCTTTCAGCTCAGAGAATAGTATTTTCTCTACTGTGGAGACTTTGAACAGTGAAATTGTGTTTACAAGCAAAAAATAATAAATACACTTAAAACTTTTCTGGTTTTCAGTACACGGAGGCTGTGGAGATTACGGAAACTTTGTTGTACAGTTGTAAACTGTACTGAATCGAACAGTTGTGCTGGTCATCAGTACAAAAAGAAACAAAATAAACTAGAGTTTCAACATGACAAAGTCCATAACTCAATAAGGCAGATAGAAGTCAGGTTTTCTAGGTTTTTTCCCTAGAAAACACGAAGTGTGATTTCCTTTTAGCATTGAACATCTCTAGACACAGGTTGAGTGGATGATTTGCTAGTTGTTCACTCTGCAAATAGTCCTTTTATTGAAGTGATCAAGTTCTCTTGACATGAAATTGAGAGACAAAACGAATACCATGAGATGGTTTTTCATAGTGCAAGTAAATATATTTTAGGTGGGAATTTTTATCGCTTCTACCTAGCTTTGACAGCACATTAAAATCCTGTAAAAATTAGCTTGTACTGAAGCACATCATTTGTCTCAAAGAAGGATTAACATTCTGGATTTTATGCTATCTTTATTAGTACAGTAGTGAATTGATACCCAGTTTAGATATCAAATCAATATTATAATTTAGCCAGTAAGGCTAAGGTATTTTATATCGTGCGTTGTGACCCAGTCCCAAAGGCGAAGAGGAAATAGGACAGGTAATTCCGTAATATGAATAAAAGAGTAAAAGCTGAAATCTTGAGGCGTGTGTATAATACATCTGGACTATGACCCACCAAAATGGAAAGAAAACAGAACAAGAGAAAAGGAAGCTAATAGATTGTATCCAGTCATCAAAAAACCAAGCAAAGGAACTTGTAGTCAATCACGGGCTCATTAACATTCAAATAGAGCAGGCAGAACTTTGTTTCGTTTTTATAATGAGATAACATATACACAAGAAACAGGCATTTTAATTTTTTTTTCTTTTCTATTCATCAAGAAATTCTGGTGAAGATAGAACTGGGGATGAAAAAATTTCCTGAAGCACTAGGGAATTCAGGTGTTTCGAAGTCTGATATCCTCAGAATCAGCAAAAGAAATAGGTGGGGTGATTACCTTTATTCATTCCATGCATCAGCAGACTTTCGTCAGCAGGTGCTTAATGGTGCTATGTACTCTTAATTATTGATCGTACCATTTAAGTAATAAGACATGTGGAAGGGGGCACTATTATCTCGTAATTGACCATATTGGAGGGTTGACAAGATGCTAAGAGTGTTTAACATATAGATAAGATCAATTATAAGATAATGCTTTCTACTGTAATGAGCCGGTGTAAGTAGGAGACTTACTCTTAAGGTATTTATCAGGCAAGAATCCAAGGACAGAACCATGACAGTTTTTCTGTGGATAGACTTAGGATAAATGTCAGTTCACAGGGACTGGATATCTAAATAAGGTGTAATGATGGGACTGATACAATTCCCACAGGTGATATAAAATAATTAGGTTAAAAGAGAGTGAATGAAGAAAATACAAGTACCTGGTTTTGAGAAATGTGTAGCTTTTGTGATTAAGTTACTTTTCAGAAGCCAATAAATTTGCTGTAAAGGAAAGTGAAAGAAGAGCATCTCTTTATCAGAAGACTGATAAGAAGAGTGCCAAGCTCTTAAAAAAGGAAAGGGAAAACTCTCATTCAAATAAGCAACCGTGAAAATAACATGTAGCTTCAGCCAGGAGTATTTCTGGGTGCTGGAAGCCCTTACTGATTTCATAAGAGCATTTAAGGTGTGTAGTTATTAGTGCTTTGAGAACTTTCATTGTTTAGATTTAGGATCTTGAATTTCAGATTCTCTCAGGGAGGATCAAGAAGAACTGGAGATGACAGATAAGATCAGCACTGTCACCCACCAGAATGGAGGTGAATTAGGGTAAGCAAGGAAGATCAACAGAAAAACTCAGATTCAGGTATACAGAAAACAGTGTGTTCAGGGAACTGTCATTTTGGATGCCACATCCTAATTCCCTTCATTTTCTCAATGCCTTTCAGAAAGAAAAACTAAGTGAATGCTGTTAGAAATAAAGCCCTGCTTCCTGGGCCTGAAATGAAAATACCTCCAGCTGTCTGACCAGCAAAGAATTTACAATCATGGCATGACTTGAATCAGTAAAAATGAATCCTGTTAGGTGTGGTTTCATTTCTGTCTCACATACACATTCTACAAATAAGGATTTGGGAGTGTTCAAAGGTTGTTCCCTCTGTTTAGTTTTATTTTCCTTGGAAAAGTAGTTTCACTGTATCTTCAAAGTGATTTAATTTATAGGAAGTTATCATATACAACTTTTAAGATGTGAGAATTGAGGGATAAAAAACATATTAAGGCAATGTATTTTCATGAGTTTATATATAAAAGTTACAGTGTTTTGCTTATGTTGGTTTTCTTCTTGTACTATATGAACCAAAAAATGGTTCTTGCTTTGGTTTTCATTTCCCATTTTATACAGAACATTTGGAGCAAAACTACTCTGCCATCTTTGGTTAGCACTCAGAGGCATAAAGACAGCTTCTGAACAGAGCGAGCTATTCTTTCTTGAAGCTCATCTGTTGCTTTGCTTCAAGCCCTGAATAAAGATGCACGTGGCTGTAAACTCCAAACTCAGATTCTCCCTGCTCCTCCTCCCAAGCTAGACGGCGCTCTTCGTCCCCTCTCTGTAACTGTGGATAGAACTGGTTGGAGAGTCTGAGTTGTTTCATCTTGCAGGAAATATGTTGTTTAAAACTCTATGTCAGGTTAAGAAGAGGATATAAAAATGTAATTTATTTTTTTTCCCCCCAAATGGAAAATTTCAAATGTTCGAACTAGAAATTTTCAAACAGGAAACTACAGAATCTTTCAGTACAACAAAACATTGGCTATTCTAAAAAATTGCCTTTTGTCTTCCTTCATCACTCTTCCTTCATCAGAAAGTAGGGCAATATCACTCTAATGGCCATTTTCCTGTGGCCGGCTTTCTTTGGGATAGATGTCTTTTGTTGGTGGACTCATTCGTCTTGGATGACTCTTGTGAGGGAGGGGAACATAGACTTGGCCTCTATCCTGCTGCTTCCTATTTCGTCCGCCCTGCACATGTGGTGGGGGAGGATCGTAAGCTGATGCTACTGTCTCCACTGTGTGTGAGCCCTTTTTGAATGCAGGAGGTATGTCCTTTATGCTGTTCCATAGGAATCTGACTGTAATTAAGCTGTAATTTAGGATGACTTGAGAATGCCAGATCAAATTGGTGTGGTGGGGTATGTGTTGTCGCTGCAGTGACTGGCTGGATTAGTCGAGTCTCTGGTGGTCACAGAAGAAGAACCTTTCACAGGTTTTGCCTTCCTTAAAGAGGGGAGAGAGAGAAAAAGCAGGTAATAGTAATGATTATGTGTCTGTTACTGCAATCGGTCTAACTTTTTACAGATAAATCATGCCACCATTATCCCCATTGTACAGATACGGGAAATGGCTTGTTTAGGGTGGTCCATCAGTCGGGTAGCATGGATAAGAATGAAACCAAGATCTTTCTGGTTCCTTGTTTAGGATTTTAGCTAGGTATGCCTGAAATTTCCCTGGTTAAGTATTGATTTTATGTCTATAATGATTTCTTTTTTTTTCAAGGTTTTCCTTGATGTTTCTGACTGCGAGTTCAGAAACTGACTTCATGGTGCTCTTGTAATTAACCCATGAAGATTAAAATTAGTGTCATTATCACTGTAAAAGCTAATTGGTGCCTGGCTTATTCAGTAGTCCAGCAGTAAGCAATTTAGGCAGATGTCCAGTCTTGCTACACTGACGCACGCATTGAGTAATCCGAAATATCTTTACTGGAAGGGGTTTATTTTTCTGTAGCAATCCAATATACTGTATTCTTATTTTTGTGAGAAATTAGTGGCTTCATTTAAGAAATATGATCTGTCACCCGAACTGCTGTCATTTAGTTGTAAAATTTTAATAACTGGTGTCTCCAGAAGGGGAAGGCCCCCATTTGCCCCCTTTTCTACTGTACAAACCTGCAAAAATCTGAACCTGTTAGTAACTAACACCCCACGTGCCTGTGCAGCACTGTGAGACCCAGAGGATTAATCTGCTGGATATAGACTGGTTTGTCCTCTGAGAAACACTCATTAAAAAAAAAAAGGAAGAAGAAAGAAAGAAAAAGCATCTGCTGATGAAAGTAGCTGTCAAATTAGCAGGTCTAGAAGTTGTGTGTATTGTTATGAGCTGCTCAAGTTCACACCAGAGCGACCCAACCCCATCCGTCTTTCTCAGTTTACATTTTAATTGGCTTGTAGTTAAGTTTTTTAAACACTGTGAGACTGCTGACATACACTGTAATATCATGTGAATAATTTATAGGAGCTGCTCAANCGTGCTAATGCAATGCACATTTTTTTTTAGATGAGTTTTTTTTTTTTTTTTTTTTTTTTTTTTGAGAATTGGATAAAAGAAGAGAGAGAATTGAAGCGGGAAGAGCAAAGGAGAGGAGCAACAACAATCCAGCAGCATGTTGCTTGCTGGGTGTTAAATGTTTTTGCTAGTGCATCTGACTGCATTTGGGATTTCATGGAGGTTTGGACAATGCAATCTTATTAATAACTGTTCTGTCAGGAGAGCACCCAATTAAATTGAGTTGGGTTTATGGTTCCCTTTACATTTCTTAAAATGTGTGGATATAAAGCCTCTCCAATGTGAGCACTGGCTAACAAGGATTGTGGGGGTTGGGGTTCAGTTTGTTTCACTCCTTTTTCTTTCTCTTACTTAAGGACTTGCCTGTTTGCAAATTCAGAACCTGGCACTCCAGCCCCTCTAGCAGGGTTTTACCTTCCCCTTGCGGAGGCTGCAAGGGACGGACAGGCTCCCAGAAAGAAAGAACGAACTCCCAGCCTGTTTGGAGACTTACCAGTAGAAACAGGGAGTGCTGGTCATGTAATTAAGACTTAAGGGAGCATCCTATTGCTTTCTTAGGGAGCTCAAAGTTTGCTGGGGCATCTTGAATGCAACGGGAATACATTCTGGTAAGGTTTTATAAACTGCCAAGAGCTGCTGTTTAAAGAAAAAATAAAGTATTCTGTCAGATAGCTTCTGCTTTGGTGACCGAATTTATAGAGAGCACGGTCAGTAGTTGATGTCTTGGGAGCATATGTGAAAGAAACAAAAGTTCAGCCCCAGTTCCCTCCCTGCTCCTCCTCCCTGCTGACAGGGCAGGAATTATTGCTGGGATTTTTAGAAATTGGTTATTTCACCGTCCCCTGCCTCACACACACATGGGTTGCAGTGCTTGCTCTGGCTACCAAAGGGGAAATTGAAGATTCTGACCATCTCCTGCTGCAGGTTGGCTGCAAGAAATACACAGTTTAGCTTTCACTGTGGGGAGATGTGTTGAGCAGACCATGGTGCAGGGTTATGTTTACTGACTTAGATGGAAACGCGGTGTCAGAAGTTAGCCCTTGACGTTTTATTTAATTCTACTTTGATTCAATCTCTGGGGATCATTTTAGCTGTTCAGATGTGACTTTGTGCACAATATTGAACACAGCTCATGGTTTGGAGAGTTATTGTGTATATATTCTGGTTATTGATACTATAGGTCTAACATATTTAAACTGTTTAAGATACTGTTGAAATGGATTTTGACCGTGAGGTGAAAGAAGTACTTGTCATTTTAATTATGCAGCCGTTGTCCTTATGTGAAATGTATGAAGGCTTGCACTTTGGTAGCTCTCAGCTTCTGATAGCAGCCAAAAATCTTGGAGAACAAGACTTGTACATGGAATTCTGCTTGTTTTCATACTGGACTTTCATTTTCCCCCCAGTAATTTGCTTTAGCATTTGTACAACACATAATGCTCTACTTATTTGAAAAGTCTTTTGTCTACTCTGCAAGATAAAAAACCAGCTCATACAAAAGCTTTATGTTGCGTTGTGCACCTGACTATGGAAATCAGAGATCTGAGGGATCTCAACGTGTTCATGATACCTGGAATGCATGTATTGTTTTAAAAATAATGGCAAAAGTGCTCAGGCAAAGTTGCATAATTCAGTGCTCAGGAAAGCTGGCTGCACAAGTTCAATGACCATAATACTCCTGCCTGCGAATCTGAGGGAAGAGATCCAAGTAACAAAAGCCTAAATCTGTAGAGATGTACCATCTCGGGTCTGTGAGCTTTACCTTGATAAGAGTGCCCAAAGCCTTACCCTCCATTCTTAACACGTCCTGCGGTGCCTCGTTTTTACAGCATATGCTTTGTGACATCCACATTAATCTGAGAGCCCCGCAGTACCAAAGCACAGCAGGACGAGTTAAGGACAGGCTGTTGGCCTTAACTTTCATTTTGCTGCTTTTGTTGCTGTGTGTCATGGATAAAGGTGACCTGCAAGGCAGGGGGTGTGGGGGGGTGGGGAGAGCAGCCTGCTTGTGTCCCATTTGCTTCGTTAGGTTGTACAAAACGTTTTGAAAGGTTGTTTGTTTAGTTCTTAGCTTCCTCCCCCCCCCCTTCAGAAAGATCAGATCCAGAGATCCAGACTTCTCTGGTTTTCCTAGGAGACAGAAGAAAACTAGAGAGCTTTTGGGATTAAAAGTCTAAAGCTCAAGCAGTTGAAAGAGGAAGAGGATTTTAGTTAGAACATTTTTAACCTTTCTGTTCTTTGTTTCTGTTTGTTAGTACCAGCTCAGCACCACTCCTGCTTAATGTCTTTCACATTCTGGTTCTTTGGTTAATGTGTGAAGATCTCTCATTCCCACTCTCTGATCCTCCAGAGAACTTCAGCAAATACAGATTTTAAACGAACCCCCTCCTCAGGCACCACATATCTACAAACTCTTGGTCCTTTTTTCAAATAGAAGAAGGAAAAAAAGACATCTCTCTTTGTTGTTGTTTGTTGCCTGCGTTTTGTGTCTACCTCTAAAGTTCTTGAGGGCATGCCCCTTAAACTCCACTTGTCATATTTTCCCTGAAAGAAAAATCAGAAGATAACATCTACTTACTTTGGAGGGAAAGTGCAATTACATTTCTTTTGTACAACAGGATGGTCTGACTGAGAGATCTTAGAACATGCAAAAATTATTTCTTCTAATTATTATTTTATTGAAGAGCTAGTTTTGTACTATTTATTTTTATTATAGCTATTGTTTTGTTAGTGGTGTTCTAATCCTGAAGTTTAATACAGGTAAAAGAATACGAAGAGGAATTAATAATTGATCTTAATCATCTCTTTGGAGCTGCTGAACTCTCTGCCAATTAATTTGAGGCATTACAAGAGCTCTTGTAGAGTGAAGGGGGCAAGCCCATGTATTAATAATCTGTAGAGCTTTGGCATATGTGACAGTACCACGGGGACGCTCACTTTGTATTCCTGCACGTGTTCCTTTTACAAGTAGTGACTTCAAGAAATCCGGTTAAACCAACTGAGAGGCCTTTTAGTGTCTCAGTGTTTGGAGAGGTCACAGCACACACTCTTCAATCCCTGAAAATTAAAAAGCTTTGTAATTTTTCTTAACTGTAGATTGTGATTGTAAATAATCAGATCCTCTGATTTTTTTTTTAAGGTTGTCTAAACATAGAAATTTTGAGGGAGCTGTAAAAGCAGATGAGGAGTTGAAACGTTAAATGCGTTGTGCATTAAAGATGCTTGAACTGTGAAATTTATAAAGCTTGACTACATCTTTAGCTATGCCTAGCATGACGGCACTACCAGTCATTTCTGTTCTGAAATACAAAGATGGGTTTGAGTATTTAACATAAAAAACCAGTCTAATAGCTGATCTGGCTCCTTTTGTGTATGTAGACTTGCTTCTTGTTTGACATCAAGAGATGCAAGTATTTGTGGCACGTTGCATGATCCCATGACTTACAGCTTGGCCTGGAGGATGGCAGTTGTGCTCCCGCACAATTTACAAGGTTTCGGAGTTTGTATTTGTTCCTCTTTGTACTTTTCCTCAAAACAAGATCTTCTATGTGAAAATGAAATGTCATTGAAATAACTGGTTTTAGACCAGAGGTGGCTGCACGTGTGTCTTTGTGTGTTTGAGCGTGTCTTGCGGGTAAGAAGAATCGGTGGTGTGTGCGGTGGGGTGCAGACATTGGTCCTTGCTCTGCCTGATCAGAGTGGAGCATCCAGTAACTGTCTCAAATGACAAAGGGATTTGAATTAAATCAGATAAGCACCTGGAATAAAATTTGAGTGAGTAAAAAAATGACTGCTTCCGGAGCAACCTGGAGAGTTCCTGGAACCTGGAGTTCCTTCTGGAACTGAAATAGGGTAACTGATCGTGAGAGTGTCCCATGTCCGTCCCAGTAAATGGTAAGGATTAGCTGACTGTCACTACTGACAGTCTTCCAGACCAGTAAAACCATTAGAGGAAAAGCAAAACTCTGTTTTTTCTCAGGAGCGTCTCAGTATTTTTCTCAACTGTGTTATGATTCTTCTGTGAAAAATGTTTACTTTGAAATAGCAGCAAATTTTGGCAAACACAACGTTAGCCAAAACCATTGTAACCACGTTTATAGACAGAGTTTCTACGATGCAGGCAGTTTGTTTAACTGTGGGCTTTGGCCCTTGGGCGTACGCTGACCACATGAATTAACAAATCTCAGCGATAAGCGCACACTTTGTTTGCCCCACAAAGTCTTTTGTCGTCGGAAGCGCTGCTGTCATTGTGCTCTCTGACTTGTCCAGACTTGACCAGTTTTTAACCATCCTGATGTTATTCATTACGTTATGGTGTTAATATATAAGCACCGAATGTGTATGCTTTGTCTCATGGCAGAGTATAAGTTACAGAAATATTCTCAAGCTAACGTTTTTCCCTCTCCCTTTTCTGTTCACGGTTCTGCTGTGAAATATATCAAAAGTGTTTTCTTGGAGAGCAGCATGATAAGGGAACCACTCGAGTTATTCTGGCAAAACAGAACAGCCGCTATCAAGACGTTGTGAACACCAGTCGTGCTAATTCATTTCAGGAGAAGCGTATGTTAAAGCCTCTCAAAGCTGGGCCTTTCCTTTGAGACGGACACCTTCCCACTCGATTCCATCTTTGTCTTTCTGTCTCCCCCAAGAACGCCTCTTCGAGAGCTGCTGTTAACGTATGGTATCAGAAGGTGGTTTAATGGTAAACCAAAACACATAGAGATTTTAAAGCCTGTCTCCCAGTTACGGTGCTCGTACAGTATTTCTGTGCTGCTTGTGACTGCTGCAATGGATTTTATGTCTTTGCCGTGGGAGTGTCAGGACAGTTTTAATTACTGTCAGTTACTTTCACTTCTGGGGTGATCATTTATAACAGGATTTTGAAGTGACTAATACTAGGTGCCTTTCTGTATTACTAGCATTTTCTTTCTCTGGCCTTTTCAACAGAAGCATCAAATCCTGTTTTATCCAGCTGTTGGCCAAGTTCTGATGGTCTGGGACTTAGGGCAAGCACACACATGTTTAGATGCTTTCCCAAATATCATCCAAGTCTCTCAGGCCTGACAGATGGTTTGGCAGGACTAATTACACTTCCTAGTTTTGTCACAGATTAGTGGTGTCCATAAGTCTTTAACATGTGAGGGTTGTTCAGGAACCAATGGGGAGTAAGCTCATTTCATTTTACGGCACTAAACAAGGGGCTCCGAAGGAGAAATGATGAGAATTGCTTTTGTTCATGTAACTTAAAAAGCCCAAACCTTCGGGCTCAGTGGGAAGCCAGGTTGTTCAAGGAGAGCTTTTATGGTTGTTCTCCATGAGGTATCGCTTCCTGAGGTCATGTGCTCTGCCTTTGTTACCGCTGATGTTTTAAGATGGCTCAAGTTTGTTTCCATGTGTTAGTGGATGTTAGCTATTAACAAGTTGTCTTTGAAAATCTCTACTTACATGAATAATAAGAATATCCACACTTGTGTCAAGTAGGACCTACTTATATATGTACTCTTCAGCTGTAAAGTACTGGGGACAAAAAAAAACACCTAGGCTGTGTAAAGCTTCTTCCTGCTAAGATAGTAAAATGCCGTCTGCATTGATCGTAAGAAATTGCACTAAGCAGGCTGTTACCACCTATCTCTGATGTGGTTCCCTTATGTACGTGTTCATTGCTCTGCTACTGTCACAAAATTTGTAGACATTCTATATAGATATGTAAGCAAATGAATAAAAGTGGAAACAGAACTTTTAAATGGATGAATATCAGAACCCAGAAACATTAGAACTTCTACTTTCTTGATTTATGAGAGTCCCACTATAGAAATTGTATCAGGAAGAATAGCTGTAGGACTGAAAGGACTCTGTTGTCCATAGTTCATGGCCATCTTTTCATGAAACTTACTCCCTTTCTTCACATGAAGAAATATCTATAACTGTTTATTAGTTTGGATTAATTTTATCATATAACTTAATGTAGCCAGCAATTAGTGAAGGTTCAGAAGAATCTATTTAATAGGAAATTTGGCACAGCAAAAGCCTGCTGCTGTGCGGCTGAATCTCAATAATTGTTTTGCTGTACTATGATACATAAAGTGCAGTTCTGAAGCAGTGAAGCTCTTGCTCCAAGTGAAATTGGTGTGGAGGAAAAACTAATTTAACATAAGACTATTTCTTTGTAGCAGCACAATGGTAAAGAAAGCCCCAAATTCTACTGCTTTTTGAAAGCGTTATTTTCTGTGAAGCAGGAGGGTTGCATGTATTTAGTCTAAAACTATTAATTATGCTGTTTAATGTGACCTGCAGAGAGCTTGCTCACCAGATGGGATGGAGCTCATCCTTTTCCATTTGTTATCTGTGTTGAGCATTGGGAAGTACTTTGCTTCTCTGAGGTATCACTGCACAGGCCGTAGGCGCAGGCAGCGATAACGCATGAATGAGCAAGAAACTCATCTGCATTCAACCTGCTAGTATTTCCAGAGGCACCATCAAAAACGCAACACCTCCCCCTCTCAAAAAAGGATGTGTCCTGGTTCCTTGCCCTGCTAATTCTTGTCTGTGATGAGCAAACTACAGGTGGTACAGAGTGATCGTGTCGATCAATTCAGGAAGAAATCAGTGTCGCCGTATGAGCTCTTGTGGCAGGCAGAGAGCAACCTCCTGTGTATTAGCCTGAACTGTGGTCTCCACCAACGTTCAGGAGAGCCTCCTGCTGTACTTACAAATAAATAAATAAGGATATTTCCATCTTCTCTCTCTCTTCTTGGCTTGCAACAGGAGCTCATGAATCAAGCGTCAACAAGCCACCTTCTCAGCCAATTGTGGTAATGATGTATGCGATTAACAGGCTGTGATTCTTTCCCTTCTTTCTTTTTTCCCCCTTTTTTTAATTTTTTATTTTTATTTTTTGTAAATACATAAGAGGGAGGGAGTTTCTTGTCACAGCAAGTGAAAGGGAGGGGGTTTATTCTATGGCACGTCCCACCCCCCGTACATGAGCACGTGAGTGTGTATCTGACTGCCCTGCCATGTGCTGGGTGGGAGGAAGTTTTTCCTAGCCGAGCGGCACACAGCTCTGCCTGAGGGATTGAGAACATATTGCTCGGCAGGTGGGGCCCGCTCAGACGCATTTAGTGTTATTTCAGCATTGACAGCAAACATACATCACATGGGCCTGTAATGCCAGTGTGCTCCATAGTAACCTGATCAAAAGGACTGCAACCTAGAAGCAGAACGCTCAGCCTTAATACAATATTTTGACCCAATAACTGGTCCATGGGAAGCCAGGGCAGTGCCTGGCTGTCCAGAGAGACTGGGCCTTCTCTGTGTGGGTCTCCTTGGAAGCTGCTTTGAGTGTGAGCCCTAACGATGCTTCCCCTTCCAACTCGCTGGCTTCACAAGGCATGGCAAATCAGACCTAGGCATGGAAAAAACCCAGATTTTTGAGGGTCCTCTGAAAATGCAAGCTTGTGGATTTTCAGTTATTTCATCTACTTTTTTATTAGAAGTTAATATGGTTTGTCTGCTAGCTGGTGAGCTATATTGTGGTCTGGATGTGCTAAGTCTTAGTATCAAAATGGAGAGTTCCATAATTACTTGTTACTTTGTTCATAAAGTTTTCCTTTGGTCAACAGTGTGTTTATGGTTCTGTCTGCTTTGCTTCAGCTGCGGTATGAGTAGATTTCACACACACACCCCACACACCCCACTAATTACAATCATTGTGGCGTGTTTTGTTTTGTTTTGTTTTAAACACTCAGCTAAGTAGCAGATTGAGAGTCTGATCGCAGTCCACAATGTGGCTTGCACGTTATTATCCAACTTCTTATACAAGCTGTCAAGTGAAAGTGGAGTCAGGAGGAAAGGTATAGAGGAGTAATACATGCCATACCTTGCAAAGCATCCTGCAAACAAACTTCTTTTTAAATATGGAGATTTCTAAAGGTAAAGTTTTAAAAGTTCAAGAAACTGCCCAGGTTCTGGTAGGTGCTCTGCATCCTCCATTCTGACTGTATTTAATGGGTGTGCAAGTGAGAACTAATGCCTAGTTTAAAAAGAAGAGAAGCTGGGGAAAAATAAAAAAGTGGCATCTGGAGGCTCACTGGGATATACAACCACCCAGTCTTTTCCAGGTAGCACAGCTGCACAAGAGTGATTTCAGTCTGGGCAAAGCAACAAGAGTCAGTGTAGGGCTAGAGAAATCCAGACGTGGAAAGGTCCTTAAAAGAGGAAAGAACAAGTGAATGGTGAGTTTTCTATCCAAAGATCAGATTCCGTTTCTTCATTACAGAAATTAAAATCTGACTTCTGCGGGTCAGTGATTTTTTTTTTCTTCTGAGACCTACAGTAGCTGATGTAAAAGAACTGCACAGATTAATTCCCAGCAGAGACTTTCTAAGACTTACTCAGTTCCTCAGTACATTGATTTCTTTATCTGCAAATGTATTATAGGTAGCAGGTAGCAGTAGAAGTCAGTTTGGGCAAGGCTTTTATGTACAACACACAATGCAAACCAACAGTGACATTTTGTACTGCTGTAGGTGCTACCAGCTCGGCAGTAAGATGGAGCACCTGAGAAAATTCAAGTGCTCAACGAGAATGGAAAATTTTATCTTTAAATTTATCCAGAGGCATTATTGTGTGATGGGATTTACATGGGTAAATCCCTCATGAGGAAAGATTGAGAAATGTCTCTGCTTTCTGTTTTGGTGTTTTGAATTGGCAACCAGGCGAGAATTAAATAATGGGAAAAGCTCCAGATGCCTCAGCTAACATGTGGAGAACTTCCTGTGGTCGTTTCAAGAGGCTGTTTGATTTCATTGACGTAAGTAAGCAGAGTAGATGAAGCCTTGGTAACTCCCCGAGATGGATGAAACACGTCAGGACACAGGCAGACAGACTTTTTTGTCATCCTCAAGCCTAATTTTAAGCTTGTGGTTACCTCAGGAGACTGATATTTCCTGAAGTCTGTACCGCAGTTCATTTGTGTGTATGTGCGTTTGTGTTGCAGAAGCAATTGATTTTGTGAGCAGTTGCCTTCTGGAGCCAAAAGACACAATATGCCAGGGTCGGAGCTGGCTCAGTTCCGTTCCTGCCTGAGCACAGCTATTACAGACACCTTGTTTTGTTCTCCCGTTATCACATTTTTCAGGTATTCACACCTGAAAAAAAATACAGTAAGTCAGACTGAGTTTACGCTGAGAAGGAGGAGGCAGGTTCCCCCCTGCCCCATCTGACTTTGAGTGGAAGATGTCATAGGACATGGCCCTACGCTTTGCTGAGGTTTCTCCAAACAGGAGCTGGAAGGGCTCAGCAGCAAGCTTGATGAAGCTAACCTATAAATCCAGCTGATTTCCTGTTGACTGCGTCCCGTTGGCAGTGCTGATCAAATGTTACGGGTGCACCTGGTACATTCAGCGGAGCCGCAGGTGGCTCCCGCAATATGCACCCGTCCCATTTGGCAGCAGTCGATGGCTAGTTGTTTATTAGCTCACTTTTCACCTGTAAAAGCTCCTAGAAAAATGCCAGCCTGGCGTTCAGGTGCCTCTACAGAATCAGGCTCTACTAGTTTGAGTGCTTTGAAAAGCTTGTCAGACCTGTCTGCAGCTGTACTGGTAAACTGCTGGTGTGTTTGTTTCTGCAGATTCATAGGCTCTGTGAGGAGCTGTCATTTTGCTTGCAGAATGATACTAATTTAAAAATAGGAAGTCTGCTAAAGTATTAATGATACCAGATGTGACTGTTACATTTTTTTTCCTTTACCTGTCATGTACAATAGCAATGAATGTTGTTTTCCCAACTGCTGTGCTGAGACAGGAAGAAAACTATGAAAGAATCAAGATTTCTTCCTTTGCGATATTGTCATAAACTGGATTTCTTTGGGCAGAGATGGTGATTTTTTTGTTTCGAAAGAGCATCGCTTAATCAGTGCTGTACAACCATATTGCACCTCATTTTCGTCGCATTGCTAAAACAAGCCGTGCTACGAGCAGGGAGAGTAATGGAGTCTCACTGCCTTAGATTTGTGTCCTGTGTCGTACAACCATCTTCTCTCCCCTCTGCCCATGCACACAGTACGTACTTCTGGCTCTGTTGTATTTTCCTTCTCTGGCTGAGCAGATGACATATCCTGTGTTTTACTATTAGCTGGGTGGTCAGCTGGCTCTTAAAAGGGCTGAGCTATATCTCTCTTTCCTGTACTAGAGTTACTGATTTGCATAAAACTTCTCATAACTTGATGTTTTTTAGACCTCTATCAAATGTAGGGAACGAAAGGGAACAAGGGGCTTGGAAATTACTGGGGCTGGGTGGACTGACAGCCTGTTTGCATAAAACTTGTTTTCATAGAAAGCCAGGCAAAAACTTAAATAAAATTACGCGGCTCAGTAGTGTGATTTGTGCCACGCAGATACAAGATAACAAAGGCGCCAGCTTCCCCTTTATCCCTGAAGGATTGGTGAAAAAATTACCATTTCAGGTTAATAGTATTTCACAGACACGTTGTAGGCTGCGTGAGTGACTGCACAAGGCACAAGACTATGGATAATCAAGCTTTTTGTCCTCTTAGGCTCCTGTGTGACACCAACCAGTTGTCAGTGCTGTGTAATAGCATTCATATGGGAAAATCAGATAAAGTAGTATTGAAAGGGAAAAGCTAGTGGTGTCCATAGCTTTTACATCCAAACAAAGAGTGGACATTCACCCACCGCCCTGAGTGTGTATGCCACAGGTATGATTTTGTCCCTGATTTTCTCAAAGTAGGATCACATAACAGTTCTGAAGTGTGAAAACACTGTGTTCAATTTTATCTGCCTAAGTAATCATTTGTACTGCACATGGGGCAATTTATAACTCCACGGCAAACACCAGGAATGAACTTTGAGCCCTTGCTCCTGAAGAGCAGGGGCTTGGTAAGATAGCAGAATTTTTCACATTTTTTTAGCAAATGGACTCCCTTAAGCTCTTATCAATGGAATTACGGACCCCAATAGAGTAAAACAAACGGAGCCCATTTTTACAGACCCTCATACGAGGAGTACATGAATCCCTTGGGTTCACAGACCGCAGATTGAAAAGCACTGGGCTAAAGAAAACATTCTGTTAGCAGTTAGCAGGGTAGGAAATAGGACTTGCAGTTCTGCAATTCTAATTCTGTCTGTTTGTGGGGAGGGGAGCGCCTGCGCACACACACACGTACATGCATTTGGGGGGCTGGGGTTAATTTAAAAACACTGTTTCTTGGGCTTAATTGAGATCTCTTGGAGGCCTGTTTTTGCACATATAAAGGATCATTACCAGGAAATCATAGTTTACAGTGTTTATCTAGTGAGTTATGAAAATACCAGATAATAAGACTAATGACTCAACACAGCATTTTCCAAATTGTGAAGTAATCTTTGGATTTTCCAAGATTATTATTATATTAGTTGCACTTTTTAGTCTGTCAGAAAAGAAATAAATAAAAGGCCTTATTTTCCCATTAACATTTGGAGAACATCTGTTGCGTATTGTAAATAACATACTTATAAAGCAAACTGGTAATAACTACTCAGACTATTTTCCCATTCTGGCTATAGCGTTCAGCGCCATACAATATGTTATATACTACACTCTTTATTTGGCCTAGAATAAAATGGAATTCTTCTAATAGTACCAGTCAATTATGTGTAAACTAATCCAAATAGTTTGCAAAAACTCTAACTCTAAAAACATACACTTCTGATGGTGTTAATAAAGAACAATAATGATAGACCAGAATACAGAGATATAAACTGATACAGTCCTGCATTTGGAAGAGCATGCAGCTCTGAGATTATGTTGTGGTTGAAGTGGTTAAAACATGAAAGAGTTTTAAAAATTGCTTTTCCTCTGAATCTCTCTCAAAATGTATACCAACCCTAGAATAAACTATTTTTGAATGCTAATCAGACTAATAGGAAAATAACCTCATAGAGTTCTCCTTTGAAATTCCACCCCTAAAATGCTGCACTTTGTCCTCCGGAAGTTTCTAACTCAGTTTTCTAAGAGTGAAGGTGTAGATTAGCTTTGGGTTTTCTTGCTTCCTGGGAGGCTATAGTCCACAATTAACTTGGAAGGCCTTTGAAGCTGAACTTTTGCTAACATTACCTTCTTTAACTGCTAAAATAAACATGATCTTATTGCAGTAATACAAGTAGCATGGTGGATACAGACAACTTCAGAATTTTCAAAATTATGTCAATCTAAAATTGTTGTAATTATTACAAGAATAAGGCCCATGCTATTGGAAGTTTTCAGCAGTGTGGAGTGTGTACCTGACATACACTGAAACGAGCTATTTCCTAGGAGCCCAGAATCAATCGCTCTTCGACTGATCGGTGGGTGCATGCTCTAGTTAGAAGCCTGTTTTCGTAATAGTCTCCTCCCGGCTGAAGTCACCTAAGACAGACAGAATTGAGTCTATAAACACACGAGTACAGCCAATCTCTTTGCTTCCCAGTGAAGAGGAGGAAGAATAGTTATAAAAGGATAACTTTGTCTTTTCTAATTGTGTAATAAAATCACCTGAGTTTCTGGGTATGTCCCTTATCTTTTGCATATTTAATTTGCTTTACTTCTGCTTCATCCTTTCTGTATTTAATTATTTCTCTTTTTCCATCCATGCCATTTGGCATCACAAATGCCCTGTTGATGCTTGGTGGTATGTAAAGGCCCGAACCTTACTTTATTTCACCTTGACATATCCTTAGCAAAGAAAAGCAGAAGGGAGAAGAGTGGCAGTTGGCTAGAAAAGCTTTGTCTTCTAAAGCAGCAGAATCGTGAATGCCATCTGTTATAGTTATCTACAATATTATCTGAATCAGAACCAAAGTAGTTAAAATGCCTTCACGCACGCATATGTCACAGAGTTGCTAGGACATGATTAAGTGCATGGATGAAATACTTACATTTCCAGAATTCAGATGACAATGTTTCTAAATAACTTATTGAAGATTTTCCTAGAAGTCCCACTCTTTCTAACCTCAGTAGTTCCAGATTTAGGGTACCTTTAGGGAGTTGAATCTTTCCTGTGGCTGTGACTAATCTAAATTTTTTATACCATAGCCTGTGTCACCAACAGCTACCCTGGTGTGAGCCTTTGAATCCCTCCTCCCTCTTTCATGCACAGTGATTTCACGGGAGGTAAAAGATAGGAGATCAGACTCTGAAAATGTCTGTTTTTCTGGGTACTTCCACAGTCGTCTTCAAACTAAAATGGAGAAGAGCCCTAGCTCTGTGTACACAGGTAAATTAGTCCTCCAAACCCATATCTACACAGAGCTTGCTGCAGTCTTTCATTGCAAAATCGTTTGTTAAGTAATTTACATTTAATGTCCGCCTCCTATAAATGTGCACAGTCCCTGCCATCCTTTCATTTTGTATTTAGTCACGTTACAGTCAGTGAAATTGCAGGAGAGCAATAATGTTGGGCTTGTCCCCTTGCCTTTTTGTCAGGAAGAGTTTGTATCATCATGTGAACACTAAGGAGTCAGGGGTTTAGTATGTTTGCGAGCCCTGTAGCGGTTTGCAAAGTTTTTTGAATTGTGCATCCCAAAAAATTTTCTTTTGAAGGTCTAGCGTAAATTTAAAGTGACCCACTAGTGGTTTGCTATTCTTCCTTATGATGTAGAACTCTCTTGGAGGACGTTTGTGGGATTTCAGGATTCAACAAATCACAGGTTGAAAACTGCTGTGTTACAGTATGTGATGAAATAAGGAACAGTTATGTTCCTTAGATGGGCAAACATGAGCCCATACACACAGACATACTTCAGTGGCATTAACTGCTTGGGAGTGTGAACTGAAGTTTGGAGGTAAGCATTTTTATACTATTTAAATGTGTGTGTGTTGCTGAGTAAATGCAGTGGGGTAATATAGATGCATATTTGTCAAAAGAGCAAATGTGAAAATATAATGTAGTCGCTTAATGAGATCTCAATTTGGCCACAGTATTACGAGATAATATTTAATAGACCATAGCGTCGGTGGATCTGTTTCCTCTCTCTGCTGTCATTGGAAGGTGGGATCAACTTTATAACGGTGCTATAAGAAGCTAATATACTTCTGTGCTGGGCTGCTGATAAAGTAAGTCTGTATGTGTTTTCTTAATGCTCACAGTCCTCGTCTTTTGCCCACTTACCTCAAACTGTAGTGATGAATGTGTAGGGTTAATGCCTAGTTTTTAAAAAATGCATGGTTTTTTTCAGCAACACAAAATTATAAACCTGTTCAGCCAACATGAATCCATTTTACTTTAAAAAAGTATGCCGAAAGTGGCATTGTATGCCATAAAAATATACATCATGTGCCAAGACAAGCAATTGATGCTCTCCTATAAAATACAGTAAACACCTCCTCCCTGCCCTTCCTTTGGCTGTCAATCAGATTTCAGAATCATGAAATTTTACAGTATTACTGGTTAGAAGGGCTCCCCACTGGGAGCAGATGCCATCTCTGTCTTCATAGACTCAGAGAAAGTCCTGACATGTTTCAATGGCGTTCATACGTGGAAGTCTGTGAAATGGAAAGGAAAACAGCTTTTTCTGTCAACCTGTCACTGATATAAGCTCTTACATTTCATCAGAATGACTAAACTTTAAAGCTGTTTCTTCAGCGCTGAGTATATTTGAGAACTCCCAAGTGTTATCAGATTTATAGAGTCCCAGCATATGATAGAAGACCAAAGCATTTTGTGGCATGATATTAAAAATTCATTCAGATACTCGATAAAGCGTGGATGACAAAAGTCTGAAATGGAATAAGGTAGAATGAATTTCTCCATGGTTTATTGACCTTGATTCCTCTACACAAAATAAATAGACAGAATGGACTAAAATCTCTTCTTTATGAAGGCGAAATCCTGGCAGTCAAAGACCAGCTCATAAAAATGCTCTCTATGGCACATACCTTGGCACTGTTAGAAGTTGGAGGCAATGGAAATTTATTGCCGGTGCCGCAATGTATGTGTCTGTATCTCAGAGAAGGAGAAAGCAGGGGCTGCTTTTATGAGGTTACTGATGTTATTCTGTGGAGAACAGAGAAAGAAAACACACTTACTTTCGTCATTTTGTGTTCTTTCCCTGAAGGTATAATAAGATAAAACACTTCCCTTTGCATACCCATTTTTTATTTGTTTGAAAAGGAAAGAGAAAAAGCCAGTCGTTCAGAATGAGGGGTTTGACATCCTTCCCTGCTGAAAAAGGCTGGGGCTCCATACTGCTCAGAGAGGTTTTCCTGCCTTGCTGCAGTCGGAGAGCAGAATGCCTCATTGGTTTCAGATATTAAACTTTTGTGCTGAAAGCCCAGTTGGAGCTGGTGTGACAAATGGATTTTACCTGCTGCCGAAAAACACAGCCCCCACCTCCCTACACCTCCCATCTTGCCTAACCTAGCCCCCAAGAGCACTGAAACAGAAAGCTGCCCTTAGGCACCATCTGTTTCTGCCAGCTTCTACTTTGGGCCCTGCCTTTACATCTGTTAAGTAGAGGCAGCTTACTTGATGAGTTGTTTTGAAGAAATATCTGGTCTCCCCACCATGTTCATTAACTATTGCAGATCTGTTAAAGAGAGGCTCTGTGATGCAATTTAGCTGTAGTTAACTAAATTCATTGAAGTCACAGTCATAGATTATTTTTGCATCCCGCAGGGATAGAGAGCAACACCGTTTTAGCAACACTGTTTTCTCTTCCCTTTGAAAATAAAATTCTTTTCTGTTTGCTGTGTGAAACACCGTTTAAAGCAGTGATGAAATCTAAGGGGGATTTAAAGTGACTAGTTGGTGACTGATTATGTGGTACTCCTCCTTGTAAAACACAACCAAGTTGCATGCATAGCACATGCTAAAACAAATACATTAATCATGCATCCCTCCCAATAAAGAAAAGCAACGGTTTTATTCCTAGCACCTCCTTAAGCACCCCAAAGCTACTGATTTGTTAAGCTGGCATTCTTCTTGTGGACAAACCCAGCTTTCTGGAGCCACTGGCATTTTTTCATGGCCAGTGATCAAGAACTAAAAGAAACAAAACAAAAATCCACTTAAAATACTTCAGAAAAATGGATTCAGTATGTTTGTGTTTGGATTTGTTCGAATTAGAAAACAGAGTTTTAATAGGCATTCAGAGGAAAGCAGGCGTCACACAGTTTATATAGAAGACAGTGTAACACAAATAGAAAGAAAGGACGCAGTTGAGGGAAGGACGGAACAGAGTCTTGTTTTACAGCTGAAGGCTACAGACACACAAAGGGAGGGAAGAGGGTTTTACACAAAGTTGCTAAAGAAGAGTGTGTGACAGCCAGGAGTTAAACCCATGGTTTTAATAATCTTACGGCCTTAAGCCAGTAAGTGTGGGGCCATCATTTCTGTGCTCTCTGGACAGACAGTTTACCGAGTTCTCCACGTGTACAGAGTCACTTCAGAAGTAAAATCGGGTCGTAATACAAATGGATTTTTCCTTTATTGTATATGTTACATTTTCATCTAAAATGATGCCCTGAAGCTGTAATTATGGATTATAATATACACTATACAGAGATGTCCCTGTTGGATTTAAGGATGAGGATAGTTTATATATTATTTAAAAGCTGGCACCACAGAATCTTGAGTCCCATGTAGTAAAATAAATATGAGTAGTTCCATGAGCAAAAAACTTATCAAAGCCTGGTTTCCCGTAGAGAGTTAATTGAAACCTCTGATTGATGCTTTTTCCTTGGAATTCTTATAGCATTTCCCTTCTGTGCGCATTTTCTGGTATGAAGCGAGGTGTGATCACACACTGCAGCCTTTCTTTCAGGCTTATCAGGTCTGTATACCAACTGGACGCCTTTTTCAGAAAACTCACAAGAGCTTAATTATCTCTGAAATCTCTTGTCAAATGTGGGTGAAGTTGGACAGTGAGTTCAAAAATTTTGAGAAGGATGAACAGAGAGGGGAACTTCATGGGCTGATCACACAAGCTTTGTTTCTCGGTAAAGCATGCTGCAAGGAAGCCTTGGTGAGGGCTTTTGTGTGTAGCATAGTAATGCCAACAGACAGAGATCAGGTATCGTGAAACTCGACTCGACACGTTGACTCGAAAGATGACGCTTACACTGTTTATTCAAATTGCCTAAGCAGAGCAAATAAAAAGCTCAGTTCTGCTTCTCTTACACAAGTAGTTACATTGCGTTGGTGTGATTGGTAATCTGCTCTTTATCATTTGAATCCCCTCTTACACAGGTAGTCATACAGTGAGAAAAGGTAACAGGTATTGTCTGAGTTAAAATGATTTGTAATATATATACTGAGATATGTAAAAGGGCACTGTCCTATGCTGCTGTGGCTTTCTAAGCATAGAGCTCTGGTGACATCAGGAATATTCTGCAATTTTCTTGTCTAAACATGCCACTTGGAAAACACATGACATGCATAAGAATTAGCAATTCGCACAATCTAAAGAGAATTATCTGTTTGTCTCTAGGCGATTCACAAAAATATGCCCATAGCAATTTGAGGCATTATAAATCCATCCAGGTTGGTTCTGACCATGTTGCAGAAGTAATTTCGACTGGCACATCAGATGAAAGAACAGATTTGAAAACAGTAGCGTGCATGGCCCTGAAGGTTTTATCTTGGCTAATATTCCAGGCACCTTATGGCACTACTTTGGGTTTCTGTGAAGACTCCAAATAAAGTGTCTGTAGCCTGATGAAAGATTTAACACATTTTTTTCCTGAACAAGCTTTATGAATGTTACGCTAAAGATAAAGAATGTACTTGCTGATGGGAAGCAGCTTATTTTTTGGTGTACTCTTCACTAAAAGCGCCATTTACATGTGGTGCTTCTGTATTTCCAATGTGGGGTTTGTGCAGCTTTGGAGGTTCTGTAGCAATAACAGCGGAGGGTGCAAATTTGGGATTTCATTTCCACTTTTCAGTAATGCCCATGGACATTCCTTAATTTACCTTTAGCAAGATATCATTGTGGTTCAAATAGAAACAGCCAGAAATATGTCCTGAAAGGACTGCATGAAGGGCCAATAATAGAAATAAGTAGATATGTTTACCAACACAACTTGTATTATGTGTGACCTGAACGATGAGGTAGAGAGCAAAGGCTATCACAAGAATTCACTTTACATGGCCTCAGAGAAAAGATGGTTTGCTCTTCATGTGAAAAATAAGATGCTTTCTCTGCGTTTTCTCTGCTTTCCTTATTTGTATTTTGTCTTGTTTTCCATCTGCTTCTACTAAATACCAAGGAATGATTTAGGCACTTAGTTTGGGGTGTCTCAAGGAGAAGCATATTCAAGACTACCTTTTATCTGTGAATAGCCAGTCTCCTTAGGCTCTCTCCAGTCAAGCGATGAAATGAGGTGATGCTGAAAACTTCAGGGCTGCTGTGTGCCTGAGCTTTGACGGTGACTCCCTTCTCAAGCCCCAAATATTTTAGGAACATTTGCTGCTTCCAAGGCAGCACTGTAGGGCAGGAGAAGGGAGACCGACAAATACCTGGGGGCAAAGATGAGCTCTTTGCTGCTTCTGCTGTGGAGCTGGAAAATGTTTCCTTTATTATCTCCTCCTAGTCGTGTGCTTGGCTGACCTTTTTTTCTGAAGAGATCTCCTAGCTTCTGTGGCCTTTCAGGGCCCATGTGCCTCGGGAGGCTGCCTAATTTTCCAGCTGAATAGGGCCCTAAACGCTATAGGGCACCCACTCGCATTTCTTTGCAATTTATGTCTGTGGGTTAGAAATCGTAATGAAGGGCCACGTGTGTTCTGCCTGAGTAGGCACTGACCAAATACAGAGCAAGGGGTTCAGGATAAGGCCAGAACATTTTGTTGGGAGTTGTGCTTCAGTTGGAATATTGCAATCCTTATCAAGGATTACAAGTACCATTTGTTCCTTTATTTAGATATTTCCAATGCAGAGCGCATACAAAAGGACCATATATATTAATTTCATTTAGCAAATGGAGAAATAAAGCTTGGCAAGGTTCTTATGTGTCTGGTCCTGAAAAAAACTAGTCTCATACACCCTGGTCCATCCCCATTTTTCCCCCAAAACGTCGCAGAGCAGTGGCCATGCACAATCACTGTTGTTCTCCTTGGTAAACAACAAATACTCAGCAATGAAAAGAGTTTTTTTCCCCAAGTGGGATGGCTTTGAGGGACAAAGGGGAATATGTATTGCATTCTTCCAGTTCTTAAATATAATCAAAATATGCCTTAAATTTTGTGACTGTAACCTAAAGTACAACTGTTTCTTATTCTGGTGATTTTAATCAGATGTTCTGTCATTGCCTAAATTACAGGTTTTTCCCCCCTGGTCTTTGCACTATAAATAATGAAGACCAGTGCCGCTATTAGAGAGAGGCCTAAGCCCCATTTGAAAGACCTAAAAGATCTGTCAGGGAAAACCAGGCTTTTTCTGTGTTTTCATGGCAGCTGGCTGGAAAACCGGCTGGTTTTCACATTGCTTTACCTTGCGTTGCAGTAAGGCTGAAGCTGGAGTGGTTGGTGCTGTTGCCTGTGTTTGCACTTGGTCTGCGTGGCCATGCAGCACGCACGTCCTGTGTGCTGTAAGGGAGAAGGGGCATCATGCTGTGCACGCGTGTGCTTTGTCTAATGAAGACTATCCTGTATTGTACCGGGATACCGGAATGATCTGGCTCATTTCCAACAGCCGAGGGCTCACCATCAGCACGATTCCCCAGATGTCCTGAGGTTTCATTGTGACCCACTGGCATCAAATGCCATCTTCTTGTTGATGGTGTTCAGGGGGGAAAGCTTGTTTGCTTTTATGAAGAAAATAGGACGCTAGTAATTCTGAGTTGCATACGTAACAAAGAGTGCAAAATGGTATATCAGTGATACTAATTAACTCTTGAGTGTGCACAAAACCTTAGTCACAGCAGCTGAAATTACAGCCCATGAACATGGTCCCGGTGGGTACGCTTGCTAACATGCTGCTTGGAGAAAGAACTTACTTTAAAAGCGCAGTTATTGGTGGTTGGGACCATCGGAGCCATCACGCAAATACAAATATGCTTAGCCCTTATTTAAAAGGCAAAAATAAAACTGAATGTGCTGAATGAAAACTGTCTCATTTATGTACAATAATCATATTTTTTCTATAATGTTCGTATTAAAAATGCCAAAAAGCATTAGAGCATTTAAATTTAAACCTCTGAAGTTAAACAAGAACACAAATGTTCGAGTAAGCCCATTTAAATAAACTAATTGACCCTGTTCGTCTTAATGCATATCAGCCAGATTTTAATTTCTGTTTTTTTCCCGGCCTCATAACTTGGATATTATGTTTTGTCCTGGAACACATGTATAACTTTGCTTTTTTGTTTCAGATTCAATCTGTGCAATACAGCTATATGACAGGACACCATAGCCTCTCTCTGTGGTATTTGCAAACCCCTATCATTATTGCTAGTGCTATAAAATGATCAGTTTTAAGTTCCATTATATGATAGTCATGAAAACATTACATTCAATGGCAATGTAATTGTATAAGAAAGAAGGAAACCACCGAAGTCTGCCTCCTCTCAGGGGCTGTAAAAATAGCTTTCATTCTCAACAAACGCGTTGGGTACTCAAGCCTTTATAACTTTATCATGCCTTTGTATGGCCGTGTGTGAGGTGTAATAAATGAACAACTAAAAATCCACTTGCACATACTAATAAGGGGAGTATTACAGGGATTTCAGGAGGGGTCGGAAGCTGATACGTGGATTACGTGTGCTTGATTCTCCACTCTGGCGCCTGCTGTGCAGTCCCTGCTGCCACGTATGTGGGAACGGCGAACTACCAAACCAGAAATCTTGGCACGCTTTGCTTGGTAGCTGCATTTTACCCTCACCTTTGCCGGCAAGGGAGGAAGCAAGGCTGAAGCTAACAGCTTCAGTACTTACCTCCCGTTTGTATCATTGAACTTTTCAGGCTGCCAAAAATGTTTAGTCTCGTGACATATTTTAGAACTTCCAACTCGAGGGCGACAATAGGCGTCGCTGACTGCTGAGTGCTTTGGGACGCTGCCACTTGCTCCGGTGTCGTACTATGAATCAAGCTGTTCAGAAATTTGGCTTTACAAAGCGATGAGCCCTTGCGCGTCTGGCCCTGCCACTCTTGAAAATCCAACCTTAGGAGTCCAGTTCTGTCTGGAAAGTGACGGGAATAGTTTTATGTACTGTCAAGATTAAGTTTAGGGGTAGTATTTACATGCTATAAAAGAGGGATTTGAGGGAGAATTTTTCAGATTTCCAAATAACCGTAGTGTTGTTTCTGTTTGTTTATTTTGGGAGGGGGTTTGCAGGTGGTAGATGCTGCTGGTTTTGTTTAGCCTGCACGGTCTGACATTTGAGGGATCCTGGCTCTTTTTGCTTTTGGTTTGAGTTGCTTGCTCTGGAAGCATTCCTATACGGATTTTTTTAAAAAATAATAAAAAAAAAGTTATTTCAAATGTGGCTGGGGAAAGAGCTTGAAATTTCATCCTTTTGACACTCATCCAATGTGCTGATTTTTATGATCTGCATGTGAGCATTTAGTCAGAGGAACAAAGGGGACCCTCACCGCTTTCTCTGTTCCTCTCCAAGCGTGATTTACAAGCTTGGCTGGCCTGAGAGCAGTCAATGACTCAGTTTCCTTTGACCTGTTAACTGAGAAATGAGAAGGGACTTCTCCACCTCCCATCGCTCTGACCAAACCAGGACTTGTACTGAACCTTCCCGTGATAAAGTGGGGGCTGTGCAAGCTCCGGTTATTTTGGGATGCTATTCAGTGTAGCGTTACAGCTGACAAGGAAGGCGTTTTGACAATCGGCTCCGTTCCCAACCCTAGGAGCTGCAAAAAAGCTCCGGCTTCCTCCACCCACGCATGCAAAATTGTTTTTTAGCCCACAAGGTAAACTGAAGATATAGTTAAAAGTACCAAGTGGCTGGAATACCCAGGGATGTGAGAATGAGCAGAGCTCACACAGTGATGATTTGAAACAAGCCTTGTGGCTTTTTAATAATGTGCCAAAGCAGTCTCAGTGGTGGGCCAGCAGGCACCATATTCTATCTTCTGTGAAAGAACTGGGCCCAGCAGGCCCCGGCTAATGCAGACAGCCCCTTCACTCTGCTGGAGGAGACAGACTCCGAGATGGCAATCAAGGCTTGATTTGCCAACACATTTCCAATGATTAAAATGTAATTAGCACAACTGAGTGCCTCCTCCCCAGCTAATTTTAATACATGCTGTGACAGGCAGGCAGCCGGCTGTGCCTCGGCCCAGCAGCAGATGGAAGCAGAGGCAGCGGGAGAGGAAAACCATTTTGCGATGCGACTGTTCGCATCACAAAACCATCAGGGCGCTCGGCTCTTAGAAGGCCCTTGATGGCAGCACATCAAATTGGCGCTGTCATATCTGACCGTGGCAATGGCAGCCATCCTTCATGCTGTCCCAGAAGCACAGCAAGGCAGTTTGCAGGCTTAACCCTTTGAGGTCTTAGGGGGAGACGGGGCTTCAGGAAGGAAGACGCCTGCACACGGGGTGTTTGAGGGTGATGTCCCTGGTAGTTTAGGCAGTGTTGTTTACACTCTGTCATTTGGCTACCTTTGCTCATTTTTCCAAGTATGAGGTGTTTGCCCAGAAGCATCACAATAACCCATTTCTTCCCATTGAAAACAGAAGTGCAAATAATAAAAGTATCTACAGCTCAGAAATACCCTTATATGTCCCCATACAGCCAGTTTTGAGGAGGAGGAGAGACATCTCTTGTATGTCACCACGTGGCAGACATGAGTGTGTTACTGAAGCCAGCTCCCCTGGGAGGGGAAGTGAGCGGGTCCTCTTCTTGAAGAGTGAGGTGGTTTCCCTTCACTTCACGGTCATTTGTTTTAGTTTAAGCGGGTCATTGTCTTTGGTGTTGGTAAATGCGTAGAGTCCTGTATGCTTCAAGTCCTTCCAGCTGTCAATTACATACCGGTTGTGTAGGGACAAGCATATATTCCCATTGGGTAGTGTTTAGCATTGCTGGAGCATGGATCCAGTTTCAATAGACAAAAGATGGGAGTTGTCTTCCTTTATTGCTGTGCCATTGTAAAACTGCCTTGTGCTACTGTTACTGTGCCATGTATTATGTCTGCTCTTTTCCAGCACTTCCTTTTATGAGAAAAAGTCAAAGTTTAAGGAAGGTAGTTTTTGTGGCTAAGGCGTTGTGGCAGGGCAGGAGCTCAGGGATGGGTGTTTCCTGAGAGCCACCTCCAGTGAGGTGCAGTCCTCGCCTGCCTTCCATTTCTCACTGCTGAAATAGCAATAAACCCCCCTTGTTCAGCAGGAACGCCGAGGGCCTAAATTAAACAAGGTTTGCGTGTATTGACAAGAAATGATTGAAGGTGCTGTAAGTGTGTGGGGTGGGAAGAAAACGTGTGCTCTTGAGCTCTCTTCTGTTGGGTATGGAGGGGAGGAGAGTCCTTGATAAATCCGATGCATGTATCAAGGTGTTCCTCAATTCAGAGAGTAACTGCTAACATCTCTCCCTTGCATGTTAATAATTATTTTTAGGAGCTCTGAGGGAAGATGTAAAGCTGCCTTCTGTAATGCTTTATGAGAAACTGCTGTCTCCCTCCCTCTCACTTTCTCTGAAGGACCCCATTCGTGTACATTTTAGATTTTGCATTGAATTTCCTGTAGATCTCTCCTGCATCTTTTTATGATAGCTGCCACGCAGGATAGCTCTGCTGAATCCTTCTCCAAGATTAAATTGGTTGCTCTGATTCTTCTCATAGTCTTTTTTATTTTCCCCTTCCCAACAGTCCTTCACATCCATACCAATGGCTTTGCATCATTCTCTTTCTTTTCCTGTATTTGTAAATCACAGTGTCCTCTTGTAGCAGGTATTTTTATTGATTACTCAAAAAAGGTAGTTGAGCTAAATAGCAAAGCTGAAATGGGTCTTAAAGAAGTGCTATTCCTGCAGCATGATAAAAATGAACCTTATGAACGAGAATGAAACTCGACACACAAAACATCATTAACACCAAACTCAGTGTAAAAGCTGGCAGGGCCCACCGTTCCTAGGAGATTGGAAACCCTCCTGGCTTGGGAGTAACTTCAGCGGTCATCCCCAGCCCTTGTGCAGCATGGAATGGAGTTGGCCTGAGTTGCTGGGTAATTGGAGGTCCAAAGCATTAATGAGCTAGCCGTGGAAGGTAGAGTGGGAAGATGTGGATGTTTAGGGATTTATAAATTCACATAATTTAAGGCCATGAGGTTGTGATCTGCTGTGACCTCCTGTATAGCACAGGCCACGTGATCTCCACTAATTAATTATACTGCCTTGAGTACAATAACTCTGACGGAACAAGGGCACAAAATTTAGGCAAGGTTTTAATTTTTCATTTAAATTTTTCCAGTTAGGGAAAATCTGCCCGATTTTTAAGTGAATGATAAGAAATTATTCCCCATTTTTAAAGTATGCACCAGTCTAAATTTAGCTGGCTTTTACCCATTGCATCTTGTTATTCACTTGCTTTTTAGACTGAAGATAAAGCCTACAGAGGTTTTTGTGAAGGCAGGATGTTTGAAATCTCAGAGCCTTCCTATTACTAAATTTTCAAAAGAGATGAGGATCGAACTTGCAATGTTTGGCGTCTACAGTCTATAAAATAGAGGGAGCCTCTACCTCTCTAAAAAGTCCCTTGTGAAATTCCAGGGCTCTCTATTCACAGACAGCATCTCTGGAGAAAGCAATGAATTTCCATGCTCTACCTAATCTGTCTCAGAACTGTACATCACAGGCTGAGTAGTTTAAAATTCCTTTATGCACGCTGTACAAGGTGCGGGTGGTTTGTCTGGGATCGTGCAGAGAGAAACCCGGTGTGGATTTTTGCCTGTGGGATAGCGGTGACCATGAAGATGAGAGACATGAAGGTTTGCTCCTTCTAGGCCTCCCCTGGCTCCTCATGTTCCCGGACAGACTCGGATTGCAAGATTCACCCCCTTCTATTTCAGTATCTCCCTTCTTTCTTGACAAAAGGTTTAGCGGGAAGTCCAGTGTTCTACGTTCAGAATGTCTCCTGGCCCTTCCGTGGAGTTCTGCTTTGGAAGAGATAATTTCTAACAGTGGGAATCTCAGTACCGCTGCAGCTGAAAAAGGAACGTATGGGCAGTCTCAGCGTCACTCAGCACTGTGTTAGCTACAGCCCTACTTAAACACAGTTGTTGCTGGTGAAACTCTTGCATTTTCCAGGACTTGCCTGGTCAAGGATAATTTTTCTGAACACCGTGCTAAAAACCAGCTATTCAAAGCAATACCTTACCTTGTCTGTGCCAGGTAATTTGCCACTGCTGATAACAGTCATGGAGTCTGTGATACCGTTTATGGTACAGGAGTTTCTATCACCTCACTGTGGTGGTAGGTTAATGCAGCAGTGAAAAAACCAAACCAACCATCTTTCTTATACCCCTATTAGAAGTGCATTGGTGGTAAACTGGGGGCCTGGTTTTCCCATGAAAATGGCTCCTAAAACAGAAGTTTGGGTCTTATCTGAAGCCCCCATGAGTCTGCTGTAAGTATAACCACATAGTTGAGTCCCAGTTTTTTACTGTGGTTTTTTACAGTGCTGCGGAAGGCAATGTTGGAGTAAGAGCTTTTTCTGAAAACAGAGGAGGCAC
The DNA here is from genome assembly GCA_013397275.1 of Burhinus bistriatus. Lineage (NCBI taxonomy): Eukaryota > Metazoa > Chordata > Aves > Charadriiformes > Burhinidae > Burhinus > Burhinus bistriatus. Next base: position 360,988 of record VYXH01007087.1, on the reverse strand, counting down.
ACCTGGGTTTAGGGCTGATTACAAGAGGTCCTTGGGAAGAGAGAGCTGGAGGAGCCCAGCCTAGAGAGGCAATGAGAAGTAGCTCATACCTGTGTGGGCTGTTCGGACACACCGAGGTACCACTTCTGTTAGTGAAGGGGGAATCCCCAGCGACAGATGATCTGTTTGATATCGTCCCGCTGACTATGAATATTCTTATTTTTTTCTCAGCCACTCTATGATTAACAAATGGTTGAGTCCAGCTGATAAATCAGGGCTATACAATTATGCTTACCTCTAAATACAGAAATGCAACTCCTGTTTTAAATTCAATTATTATAATTGCAGCATTCTGAAAAAAACCCTAATACATTCATTTCCTAATAAGAGATTACAGATTCCAAATTACAGCATCGCGTATGTCAAAACAGGAAATTTGAGGCAGGCAGGCCAAAGCGTGCCATTGTCTTTACAATTTGTATTTACTTGCTGTAGATTTAGAATAATCCTTCTCTTCCCTCAGGTCTAGCACAGACAATTTATAAATTGTACAAAAATGATAAAGGCAGCAATAAATAATAATAATAATATATAACAACTGTGCGAGTGATGAATTATAAAACAGTGGAAAAGGGAATGAACCGGCAGCATAGAAGCCCGTTTCCAGGGCTGAGTACACAGTCTGAGTTATTTTTCTGGCATTATGACAATGAGGAACATTTATGGGAGTTTGCAAACAGCTTACAACACAAATCATTTTGTTTCAGGTTATATTTATAGGGCTTAGTTAAGAGTTTTTTAGTATCCATTAAAATCCAATGTTCAGAGGTTTATAGTTCAGCTGTTAAGGTCTTATCCCTAAGGATCAATTGTTTTGGGTTGTTTGGGGAATTGTTATTATTTATACAATTCAGTTTAAATTGCTTACCCTAATGTAAAGATACAGAGCTCAAAAGCTAAAGAATTCTTGTTGTTTGCGAAAGAAGAAAAGAGATGGGTTTTTATGCTTTATTTTTTGCTTGAGATATCATTTCTTCAACTATTTTATCTTACAAATCAATTGAATCTCTTCAGATGTGTTTCAGTATCCATTTTGTGCTCAGAGTTGCTGCAGCCTGTAAAAGAGAACAACCCCTGTGCAATGTTATCGATATTGTATTGCTGTTTCTTTGTGTGCATTTCTGTAATTTAACATAAAAATAAGTTAAAATAATAATGATACAATTTGCTATAGGTCAGGCCATCTAGTTGGTGGAAGGTGAGATCTATATTGAAAATAAGCACGATGTGTCTGTGGCCTGATCCAAGTCTTAATGCTTTCTTCTTCTTCTTTATTTCTTCTATTTGCTAAGACCAAAATTCTCTAAGAAAAATGCCCTATTATCCTGCACGCTTTATAAATATGTATAGTAAAAAGTAACCAAATCCTAAGGAACGTACCATTTAATAGCCCAAATAGAAGAGAAGTAGAGAGTTAACAGGAGACTAAGTGACTTGCCTGAGGTGACACTGATAGCCAGTGACAGAGGTGGACCTTCTGAGTCCTAGCCTGAAGCTGTCTTTCCTCCATCGTGTTGCTTTTCAGCCTACAATGAAGTATTTTTGGTGAGAGGTGAGTCAGATCCAGAGAGTATAACTGGATCACTACCAGTTAGGTAGCGATGGAGGGTTAAGAACTGGACACATAGGGGAAATGGTCAAATAAGATATCTGATAGTTGCGTTTCATAAACAAACATAGGAGCATTTGAGTCAAATGAACTGTGTGTCTTGAGAAAGAATATTTTAAATTCTTAAAATGCACCTATCTGTGGAATTAATACAGTAACTGTTCTTATTTAAATTCTTTTCCATTGTATGAAGCTTCCTTTGTGGCAGTATTTCCTAGCTGTTTCTTGTTTAATTCTAAATATTCATGACATTAATTCCATTTAAGTTCTAAGATGCTATCTGAGACAAAATGTCAACATTTTAATGACAAACTACTGTATCCATTGCCTACAGTGGAGTCCCCAAGGAACCTGTTTGCTGTGGCTGACTATCAATCTCTGATTGAAAACCTGATTGACACCAATAAAAGCCTGGTAGTTCTCATTTCCGCATTTAAAATGATCCAAACAGCTCAATAGCCATCCAAGATCTATAGAGTGTTTTTAGCCTGTATATAATTCATCATCTCAATTATTGTGCTTTTTTAACTTCTAATTTTGGAATAGCAGAACTTTTCCATCAGGTGAATATAACATTTGGTTACTCTCTTCTTGCCTTTTCCTCTGGTGTTGCAATCACACAGGACCCCAGGTTCCTTTTGGGCCCTGAAGAAGCATCTTTTCATCCTCTTTGCTTCCTGCCACAACCCTTTTTGTGGATTATTCTTTTTACTTTTTACTCGGTTGTATGAACCGTAAGCTCTGGACCTTCCAAGATCTGTAATACTCAGTTACGTGCCGAAGAAGACAAGTTGTTGCCTCCAACCTATTGATTCTGTTTTCAAAGTTAACTCAACCCTCCCTTAGTTTTTTGTCTTGTAATTTCTATTTCTGGCAGTGATGAAGAAAGGAAGAAACTCTCAGACCCCAGACTGTGAATGTAAAGCTGACAGTAAAAAACCATTTAAGAGGAGTTCTCTGTGAGATACTGAGGTCAACATTTGGCCATCTGGCAGTTAGGAACAGACATGTGTGAAGGCACGCCAGGCACCTGCTGAAGGCAGATCTGCAATAGCAAAGTCTTCAAAGGTTTGCTTGCTGCTTCTCAGCCATTGCATGGTTTTCATTTGTAGCTTCTCTTATCGGGCACAATTTCTAAATGAGGATGGTTGCTTCACTTTAAGGACGTACAAATGACTTGCCCTCACCTGTCAAGCATGATCCTTGTATTTTACCAGGCCCATTATGAACGCAATCTTTCTGTCGAAAATTTGCATACCTCCTTTCTTGAAAAGTAATGACAGCAATTTCTTTCCCTCCGCTCACTTTCTGAGTGTCTCATTTAACAGCACCTGTGAAACCGACAGGCGCAGAGATGAGAAGTGAAAGAGAGCAGTTGATTAAATCATCATCAAGTCGGGCCTCAGAAAGTCAATTCTGCTTCCCGTCTGCAATGATATCCTTTTATCTTAAAGTAATGAGCTATGGCACTTTTGCATCGGGTAATGCGATAAGTTCTATTAGCATGTTCCATTTGCTTCACAAGCAAGGGCAAGTCATTTCAGCAAGCTCATATCACTGCAATCAAAGCAATTGGCTTCACAGGCAGAGAAGAAAGAGGAAAGGCTCAGGGTGATTTTTATGGATCACAACACAGTGGAAAAAATAGATTCTTGTATTATTTTAACCCGTAACATGCTTTGCTTCTTGTCCATCTAGATATTTTGATTTCATTAGTCTGTAAGTACCTGGAAGACTCAAATTCCAAACTGAACTCTTGAGCTAGGAGCAGGAGTTATGAAAAATAGGCATCTTTTCTTATACAGATGCACTGGCTAGTGCACTATTAGGCACTGACTTCATTAACCACTGATTAGTTTAAGTCTTTGCTATTGACTTAGTCCACCAGTATAAATGTACATTTTTATTATTATTTACTATTATTTATTTTTTGAACCCTGACAAAGTACTCATCAGTTGAGAGGTTGCTAAAAATGACATTACGCACTGCAAACTGTCGTCATCAGTTGAGAGGATGCTAAAAATAACATTACATGCTGCAAATTGTCTACAGCCAGAAAGGCAGGTAAGGAGGCAGCAAATGTGCATTGAGAGTCCCAGAGGCAAAGACATGTAGTCATTTTTTCATATAGAGCACTGAGGAACTGAGGCAGGGAGTTCATCCTTCTATTGCAAAAGAGAATGACTTCCTAAACTGGAGATTGGGTTGTGTACGTAGCCAACAGCTGCTTGGTGCCCAGTTACTCTAGTGGAATTTGGATGCCTCACTTGCAGCAGGCACTTTCTGAAGATGCTGAGCTGAGTAACTCGTGGCATCGTTAGCTTTCTAATGGTACGTCTGGAAAGCCCATTTAATCTTCTGCTGCCACTGGTGGGAGCATTGTCCTGTTCTTTGGGGATGGCTGGATTGGGCCTTAAGCACTTGTGGGATCATTGAGCAATGACACCATAAGGAAGCCGTTGGGAGTGATAACCGGGGGAAAGAAGTTGCACTTTTCCAAGAACTGCAATAACTTACCAGTCTCAGCTCAGTTTCCAGGGAGCAAAGGAAAATGTGTTTCTGACAGGGCTGGTTTCTCTTCATCCTTCTCTGGGGCTGTGCCTGGAGGTGCCCGAGGATGTCGGTGGCGTGTTTCCCTGGGGTGAAACCGAGCCCCGGGCAGACAGCCAGGACAGAGGGCTGCAGCTCTGTCCCTGGCAGCCCTCAGGCAGGCTTTGCGCTCCTGCGGGCCCTGTGCTGCCTCCCCAGCCATGCACAGGAAGCCTCCCAGTCTCTCCCGTTCGCACGTAGCTACTAGCCTTCCCCTTCAAGTGATATGTCTGGGAATACAGGGATTGACACAACAGAATCAAACCTCAAAACGGGGCTCATGTTCAGCTGTCTTTCTGGAGTGAAACCCCCCTTTGCTTTACAGATAAGCTCACTGTAGTGTGTCAGGAGTATGTATACTACCCACCAGTTGCCAAGCATATACACACGTCCCCTATAAATATATCTTTATCATGGATAGTAATGCAATCTAGTGTTTTCATTTTAATATGCAAAATATAAATCTTTCTTAACAAACCATTGTTTTGTTGGTGGTAGATCTAGAAGGAGCCACTTATTGTGTCATTTTGCTATATAGAACAATCATAAAAGTCCTGGGTGTAAGGAATTAAAAAGTTGTAGCTGGAAGAGGTTCTAAGTTCTGAATATTTTTCCTGTAAGGGGCCAAGATAACTTTAAATGTCCAAGACTGATACATTTCATCTGAAGTGAAGTAGTTTGGATAAAATGGAATTCAGATTAGAGGTCAACATTGCAATCTTTTGTCCAGACTAAGGTAATTTGTGTAAAATGGGACTTTTCTGTGAATAATCCATAATTTTAGCTTTTGAGAAAGCAGACCTTAAACTTCTCAGACCATCTCTGTTTCAGAGTCATTCCTTACAGTGAATCACTGTGGATAATGGTGAAGAATTGCTGAGCAGACTGTGATGTTAACCAATTTGCGAGATGCTATATATAAGATTCCTTGGCAAGGAGCTCCATAGTGAATGCTACTTGCAGGCAAAGTCAGCGATAGGAAAGCAAAAAGTGAAAATCTTGCTCTTAGTTTCTTTGTGACTCTGCCTGTCTCCATTTCATCAATTAGAAAATTGCCCATTTATTCCCTGTCTGTGTCTCCTTTCATCTAGGAGATGGTTTTTTCTCCTTTTTTCTTGGAAGCAAAGGTCTAATTGTACAGCTAAAATATCATCTCTGCCCTTTCCAGGGCTCTCAGTTTGTCATTGGTGGATAGATGGACAAGAATATTGTAAATGTCAGTGTGAACATGGCTGAGGTCTGGGTTTTCCCTCATTTTCTTCAGGTTTCTTTTCAGCAGACAGATGAGTAGAATCACTTTGTTCAGCACTGGCGTTTCAGCAGCACTGACTCCTTTGGTGGCAATGATAAATGGATCCAAGATATGAAATAGCTGTTCCAGCAATGTCCATTGAGCAGAATAGAGAACAATGCCCTCCTCAATGTCATTGTACATGATATATTCAATGATTGCCACTTTTTGCACAAGAATGTGTTCAATCAGCAAGGTACATAGAAATCCGTAGTGTTGCTTCAGCCTGAATGAGTTGGTGAGGTGGCACAGACCTTTACTCAGCGTGATTTGGACCAGACTCTCTCAAGCTATCAAAATGGGCTCAAATTATAGCTGTAACCTCATAGGGTGTCTGATTTTTGAAATGTGGCACTGGGATCAGTTGCATTCTGCGGGTGCTGTGGGAGACGTGCTGTGCGTTTTAACTCGAACTCTATCCAGCTGGGGCAGGGGGTTTGGGAGGTAGAACTAATCTTTAGCCCAATCCTTAGTTTTCCCTTTCTTATACAAAACACACCAGCAATTAAACCTCAAATAGGGATTGGAAAGTTCTTTCTCCACTTCCCACTGCAGCTCTATGTGTGCATACTCCATATCGCAGGGAATGCGTCTTACGCTTTCACAACCCGCACCGATGGCAGTTATTTAGAAGGTTTAAGCTGGGGCAGAAAGAAGAGCTTTCTTTTTAGTTGCTATGAAGACCTCATGAGTTTGTATGTTCCCTCCTCACCTTGGGTTGATTTTAGGAACAGCTATTTGAATTTTCACTGCAGTGCAGGTATGAAAATGCAAGTTTGCAGGTTACTGATTGTGGTTAGCACTTCTTGAGCATGAAGTTGCAGAAATACTGCAAAAGGAAGCTTGAACACCTGGCACGTGTGTGTCAAGTGACGTGGTGGCTGCTAGCCTGCACACTTTAGTTATTAAAGGTGTTTGAACAGTTCAAGTGATAACTGTGGCCAATTTGAGCAAGTCCTTGTCAGTCTGGTCTCGTTATTGCCTCTGATTGTATAGAAATTAGAAGCAACCTTAACGTTTCCATATGTCCTCTAAGAATTGTATCTGTGGAGCTAGTTTCAAGCGAGCTTTACATGTCCCTTGCTTTGGATTTGGTTTCTAGTGCTGTAGGTCCTTTGGGAAAACTGTTAAGAGTCCCTTCTGCCCACTCCAAGACTTTCCAAAGCGTAAAATAGCCATTTTGAACAATCTGTCCTCTGAGGGGCCCATCAGGCTGTGGTTTGAAAAGATTTCACAGCATTTTGTGCCATCCTCATTTGAAAACTTGGCCGTACGTGGGAGCTGTGGGTGCTCCGCAGTTTTGCTAATCTGACTTTTATTTCAGTGCCTAAATGAGAGCTAAGGGCTGCTTGGTTGGGTGGGTTTTCGATAATGTAGGCCAGCTTTTGGAAATTTGGCTCTGGGCTCTTCTCAAGGCTGGCCCCGGGTGACTGTAATCAGTCACGACTTGTGTTCAGTGTGGAGATAGTAAATGCCTTGAGCCGGAGAATCAGAGAAAGTAGCCCCTGTTTGTTCAGGTGTAAAATGTGTCTGCAGCCTCCTTGTCCTGATTTGTCACGTTATCACTTGCAGCTTCCAGTGAGGCTAGTGGCAGTTATCCAAAAATCAGGTCATGCTATCTCTAAATGATATTTTGGATTCCTAGTTATTTGCAGAATATTCCGATGCAGCATGTGCACAGAGCCATGGTTTCCTGAAACAAGACATGGGAAAACACTGAAAAATTGTCCTTTTGTAATAGGCACAAAGTACTGAAACGCGACCCAAAGCAGAGGGCGAGTACAAAGCATTTGCATCATTTCAATTCCAAAACAGTCTGGTGCTCTGAGAACCAGAAAGCACTTAAATCACTTCACTTTTTTCTATGGCACTGGGAGGTAGAGAAACACTAGAGGAATTGAAGAATTGAGCAAGCAGTGCAGACTCAAGTCTTCAAATTGACTGGTAGTTCTGAATAACCAACGTCACGGTTGTCAGCTTTGGTTTCCAAAACCTGTTCTCCAGAAGTGGTTAGCAGTAAGCCTGCAGAAGATGGGAACACCTTGTTCTTTAGCACCTCTGGGAAGGAAATGCATCCAAAAATGTAAATCAGAGCAAGGGCCACTGGGGGTTGTGTGTGCATGTGCAATGCCCGGAGTGCCTACACGACAAAGTTGTCTCAGGCATGGGAAGAACATACAGTTGCTCCAATTCAGTTTCCAGCCTGAGCAGCAAACCTCTTCTTTCTTCTGCAAGTCTTTTTGGAGTTACCCCTGCACATAAACTGTTTGATTCTTTCCAGGAACCAGAGGAAATCCGCATATTTAATCCTCTGGCAAAATTCAGCTTAGCGTGGATGTGCAAAACATGCACATGCGATGTATGTGCCTGCACACAAACACACACGTGTACATACTGCATGTAAATATAACCCCAATGCAGTGCATAAAACCCTTTCCTCCTGTCCCTTCTTTTTTTCTTTCATACAGCTTGTCCATAAAATTCTGCTGTTGGAACAGGACAGCGCTGCTGGACAGTGGGTCTCCTTCCCTCGCGCCCCACCAACAAAACCTCTTTATGAGTGAAATAGATGCCTTGTGTGTGCAGGACTCCTGGCATTTTACGAAGTGTATCTGGAGCCAGGCTAGGCAAACGTTAGGAGCTGTTTGCTGAGTGCATTTATTGCCTTTGCATAATTTATGAGCTGGAGGGGTTTGACCATCATTCGTCTCTGCCAGAGGCTGGCACTGAGGGCTCTGGAGGATGGAGCTGTAAATTGGATGGTGTGCTCCTGCTGAGCTCACAGCAAAGTCCTCGGGTCAGTATGGGAATTTAATACCAGGAATGGAACTGTTTTCTCAGAGTGCCATGTGGGCCTCCGTGCAGCAGAGGCTTTTTTGGCAGCCACAGTGACTGGCCAAATCGCGAAGCTGTCAGTCACTGGGCATGTTGTGAAGGGAGCCCGAGCATTTTTAATCGGCTTGGCATCCGTGCTGCTTCCATAATGGACACCAGTAGGTCTCAGTCCTTCGCCATATGCTTAACTCTGGAGACAAGGTGCTTCTGGGTATAGCAGTAATTATTTGATGCGGAATTAAGCAGACCTTGAAATTAGAACTGGACTGTCGGAAAGCAGGAGGCTTAACACTTTGATGGAAATAACTTCCCAGCGACATCGCTCTGTGCACTTTCTCTGCAGATTCACTCAGATGCAGGTAACTGTTTTGCTGGCAAATTCAGATGTCACTGCTGGCAAGTACCATTCTCCCCAAGTACCTCCACACTGCAGAAAACACAAAACCCTGAGCTCTTTCCAAGCTTATGAGTCAGGAAAAACTTAATCCACAGCGGAGGAGAGATTCCTTAAACCAGACAAAAAATGGTGGGGGAAGGAGAGGCTGCAAAGTGCTGTTGACCACAGCTGGCTCACAGGACGCCTGCCTGTGTGCCCCAGCAGCCGGAGCGGGTGGCACATTAAAACCCTCTGAACTCTGCTGCTGAAAGGGAATCATTTTTGCCTGCTTATTTGTCCACTTTTTACCCCCTTTCTTTCTCCTCTGGATTCAAGTATTGCAGTCAGGACTTGTACTGGTGTTTGTCCGGAGCGTGGGCAGGGCACAAACAAATGGAGCAATTGGTTCTGGGCTCCCTGTTTGGAAACATGTAAGATGTGTCATACATTATAATGCATCCTAACATGCAGAGCACGCAATGCAGGGACCCCAGAACCGCTGGGCCCTCCTGGCTGTAACCAAGCAGTGGGAGAAAGTGCTGTAGCCCAAAAGCTGAATTTTTCCAACAACTGTAAAATAGAGATAGTAAATGGGAATTCTTTGTGCCATGCTGTGATTTTCGTGGGTGAAAACCCACGTGTGTGTTTGCTTTTTTGTAAATGTAGGGCCTTGCTTTTTTCAGTGGTGCCCAGCGAAAGAACAAGCGGTAACGGGCACAAACGTGAACATAGGAAGTTCCATCTGAACATGAGGAGGAACTTCTTTCCTTTGAAGGTGGCAGAGCACTGGCACAGGCTGCCCAGAGAGGTGGTGGAGTCTCCGACTCGGGAGACATTCCAAACCCGCCTGGACACCATCCTGTGCAACCTGCTCTGGCAGGGGGGTTGGACTAGATGATCTCCAGAGGTCCCTTCCAACCCCTGTGATTCTGTGAAGATGAGGAAAAAGCCAGTGAAACAGAAAAGTTATAATTAAAGAACACACAGAAGATGATTTGTGCAAACGAATACATACATTTGTGGGTGTTTTGGCTGTGTCTATTCACTTTCCACTGTATATTTAACCTTTGGAATTCACAAAGTATAACTAAGTCCAACACAATTTGATTGTCTTATGAAAATACTCAAAGACACATTAAACAGGACACAAATGCATAAAGGGCCCAACTGACTGCTGTAATGATGTGACACAACAGCAGTCCTTGATTGTTCGGTGATCTTATGCTTTCTATCAAAACATCTGCCGTTAGATCTGCGGAGGTATGAGTTCATCCCTGAATGATATAGACAGTTCAGTCCTCTAGAATTTAAAACTAGAGTTTCAAAAAAAACAAAACCAAACCCAGAAGGAGGTGTTTACCTCATTCTTCTGCTGTGGAGGTAGCCAAGTGTGACCACGCCATACTTACCCTGAATTAGCTGGCACGAATCAAACCTACGCCTAAGGCAGAAGCAGCTAGGGGCGAGTCAGTTGCGCGGTCCTACAGTCCGATTTCCAGCACAGTTTTGTACTTCTAGCAAATGTGCGCTTTGGGTTTCTAATGCTCATCTGTGCTGAACCTTGATTCATCTAGTCCTGTTGTATTTCTGCAGTAGTAACGGTTATTAAAAAATTGAGCAAGGGCACTTGATAAATAGCAAGACCCACTAGTGTTACTGTTCAGCTCGTTGCAGTATTATAAGTGTTTACTATGATACTTGGGCTACTCTGGAATTACAGACAACCTCAACAAGTCAATTAATTTGGCGTGTTCTTGCTTCTGCCGTGATCTCTGAATTCTTTAGTTCAGTACCTGTAAGCAAAGACATAGAGTGAACCCTTTGAGTAGTCCTGGAGTAAAGTGGTAGCCTTGCAGATGCTGCTTTTCTGGGACAGGCAAACTGAAGCCACTTCCATACTCTGCTGTCTGAGAAGCCTTTGAAGCCCATGTATCGGCAGGCACTGTGAGAAATACTGTCTATCAAAAGAAAACAAAACAGCCCTCTAATATTGTTTTTCTTCTTCCCTGATCCGGTTTTGGAGTCTAAATGTGCTCGTGCACCATCAGTCCATGTGAGTTCAGCTAACAGAGGGCATTGCAAATGGCTTTCATTCTTTTCAGGGCAATTTTTTCGTAAGTCAAACATACAAATGTATTGTCTTCAACAGCAGCGTGGGGGAACATTCCCTCCCGCGCAGTAATTGAGCTTTTTCCTAAAGGTACCCGATTTGTTGCCACAGGGTTTATGAGTGTTTCAGCCATGTTCATAGAAATCTTTCCATTTTTTGCTGTAGCAAGTTTCTCTTACCTGTTCTTTTTTCCTTTTTGTGTTTCAGTGTGACAGCGACAGCGATCAAGAAGAAAAGGTAAGAAAGGGAATCAGTATGGGACCAAAAATAATTTGTTGGATTTGTTGGATTCACTTATTCCTATTATTCTGTTATTTATTCAAAGTTTCTTTTCGGATTGCTCTAAAGCATCTCTATACAAAGAAAAGACTTTGTTTCCTTTAATTTAATTTTGGAATAGTCCTCCAAGGAAAGAGACTTCTAATGAATATTTTGGAGGCTACACAATTCATCTTCAAGCATATTGATGCCATGGTTTATGTGGGTTGTTTGTGAACTCCACTCTCAATGCCAACCCTTTCTATGGCTACGTTTTCCCTTGGGAAGTTCTGACAGTAACCGAATATATTTGTAACCCTCACATTTGCACTTTTTAACAGGTTTTTAACCAGTGTTACCGCCTGTTTTGCTTCTCTGCAAGGAAGGGTCTTCAAAGTCAAATTAAAATGTTATGGTTGATATATATCTCTGTTTTTTTAGAAACAACATATGGAAACTGTACATTAAGTCAAGTGGCACAACTTTCTGATAATTATCTCAGTAGCTGTGGGTTTCTTAGTGGAAAAAGGGAAAAATGTCATGCATGTCTTCTTTTATGTTGTGAACAGACTAATATCTACCTTTCTTCTTTGGCAAAAATGAAATAAGAATTGTAGGAAAACGGGCCTAATTTCTTTATTTCTAGGTTGGATTTTGTGAGTTTCATTTGTATGTTGAGCCTTAAGGGATGTTTTGGTAATGTAATCACTTTTGCCTCCTCTTCCACTGGATAAATTGAGGGGTTGAAGTTGAGGGAGGGTAAAATAATGTCAGAAAATATCATTCGTATAATAACATTGACTTGTTCAGAGTTTCATGAGTGGTTCTGTTAACTAGCTCCAAGTGAAGCCAAGAAGAAGAGAGATGACCATGCTGGTATGCAGCTTATACAACAGGAAAGAACAAGTATGTTGTAAAATCCACAAGGAAACAATGAATACAGAAATCACCTTCGATGAGTTTAATCTGTTTTCTGCAGGATTTTGTAGCAGGAAGCAAAGAAAATTTTCAAACTGCCAAAGCTTTGCCCTTCAGCTTTTCCAGTAATTTCCCACGTAGAGATTTTTTTTTCCTCATGTTTCTTAATAATTTGCTAACTATGTTAAAGAACCACTGTTTACTTTGCACTGCAGTGATTTCCCTTTCATAAGGGAACTAATCACTGGAGTTAATCAGTGTGACAACAGAAAGGGGAGTTTTTGTTGGGTTTTTGCACAGAATATTAACCTGCACTTTTAGATATGAATTTTTAATGCATTACCATTACATTCCATCCTGTGAAGTGATTATTCATTTTCAGGATGTTCCTTACGCAGTGGAAGATGATAAACTGAATTTCAGCTTCTATGTTTATGGCACCCAGAACTAGAAGTGTAATTTCCTGCCACTGCTGCATGTACGGAGCTAAACCTCTGCCAGTTTCACAGTATTTTTCTCTTACAGCGCTCCTATATAAAAAAGCAGGGAGGCAGCTTTTTGGGATGGTGGTGGTGTGCTGGTTCAGAGTAGTTTCTGCAGCACAATAGGAGAGAGAGTCAAGTTTGTAGCTCACGCAGAATATCCCAGTACTTGTGTGGGAAGGATTTAAAATCCAGATGTGTATTTCATCTCTGTGATCTATATTTTGTCTTCCCTCTAATGAAATGAGATTAAGTGCAGATCCAAATACCCCTAATAATTTAGTGCTTTTCAAATCCCAGAACCAGACCCAGCTTTGAGTTTTATAGCTCAAGCCCAATTCTAAAAGATAACAGCTAACCCTGGTGTATTTATTCAGCCTGTGCTGGCAGCCTAGGCAAAGATCTAAAGGCCTTGTTCTGCTGTTAATTTGAATTCAGCATATGTAGCCTGTTATAAAATGCGAGACATCATCATTTGAGCAGGTCAAGCATATTCAGATGAAGACAAATGGTGCTTATTTGATTTTCTTAAAATCAGGAAATGAAAAAAGTGCTCTCTGGAGAAATCATGTTCTGCCTGACTTAGATGATAGACCAAGGCATGTACCCCAGATAAGAACAGGCGCTCGTCTTGCGGTTTTTATCTCTGAAGGACGGTCGGGACTGTCAGCTCGCTGACATGTGCATTATCCATGTCATTTTAAACAAAGTGACCTGTAGAAAAGTGCACTCTGCCGTGACATGATAATGGGCTGTTGGATGACAGGTAAAGTACACACTATAAAGGAGGCTGTGCGTTATTCCTTTGTTTAACTGACAAGTAGAAACTTCTTTTCTTCAGACAGGCAGGATCTTTTAGATCTCTTTCAATAGGACCCAGAAGATTTTGAATTCCTACTTTAAATAAAATAACATTTTTAGGACCAGAAATTCCTGTGAGCAAAATGCACTGGGAGAAGTGAGGGTGCCAAACCTTTGCGTGAGAGGTTGATCGTTTCATAAATAGTGCTCAGCATCCTCAGTTTTCATTAATAACTGTAGGAGCTGAGGATACTCATCAGGACTAGAAGTTTTAAGATCCTTGACCCAAATGTCTTATATCATGATGAGGGTATTACCCTCCAACTACGGAGCTGTACTGGTAGCAAATTGTCAAATTGCTCTTGGCTGGTCCTAGGTCAATGTATTCTGAGGATTGTGGAGCTATCTTCCTCCTGAGATGTTTCTGGGAAGAGGCGATCTACTTTTCTTTAGGACCATCTCTTGCATATTTGGATATCCTGAAGTGTACAGAATATAGGGTATATTGCTGCAGATGAATTCTGTACTTGCTGTTCAGAAAATGGAAAGGAAACAATTTTGCTTCGTTTAGGATCTCTGAGGGCAAACTGTCGTGGTTTGGACACAAACCCACACTGATCCTTCAGTGTGCCTGGGAAATAAGAGATCCACGAGAGGTAGAAGTAATGCAAGGCAGGTACATATTTCTATTAAAGTAAATAAGACTCGGAATCCAGAAAGATAGACCAGTGCCTTCGAATAAAAAAATGGCAGATCAGTATGATGAAAGGTATGTGATAGATCGAGGTGGCTGAAACATGAGTCGGTTCCAGCATGACTAGATGGACCACAGCAAAGTAGGAGAACTCAGGAAGGAGCAGGACCTGGGCAGCTGAGGAGCAGATGACGAGTTGAGTGGTGACAGAGTAGGAAAAGTAATGTCTCCTGGGCTGTTACTATTACTTTTTTTCCCACTTGAATATGTATCTATCTGGCTGCGTAAATCATTGTTGATATCTGATCTCTATTAGGTGATGGCTGTGCCTCCAATCCATCTTCCCCAGCCTTTAATTGGGAGCCGACAGACAGAGTCACTTTCTGTCTATGTCTGCCCTCAAATGAGACATTTCTCCAGAGGTTTCTCTGGAAGAAGAAACAAGGATATTTAATTGAAAAATGATGCAGCCCCTGCTTAGCAGTACCGTAGCTAAGGCTGTGTCAGCATCTCAATTTTAAATGACATGTTTTGGGTGGATAATTTATCTATTTATATAGATTCATGCTCCTTCATTCCAATTTGGCACATGGTACTGGACCAGAGCATTCAAAGTGAGCATTTCGCTCTCCTGTTGCTAAAAAACCTGAAGAGGTAGCAAGTGTGTCTGTGGAGGCAGTGTGTATTTGGAGGACTTGCATCAGGATTTGAAGCACTAATTCCTAGAGAGATGTCATTTTCCATCCTGGGATCCTTTCAGCAAATGCCACTGGGATTTCTTACTGAATCAGAAAAAAAGTATGGATCCCAGGGGAACTCAGATTTTCTCCATTAAAAAGTCTGTCAGTCTTACTCTTTGAGCAGGTCTCCAGAGCTGATAATCTAAAATTAGGGCAAGCTATTGCACAGCTGACAAATTTAAGTGCAACTGTAATATCCTCTGATATCTAGAAACAATCTTTAAAATTATACCTGTGGTAATTAATACAATATTAAAAAAATAAGTGCAAACGCATAATTCATCTTCTGGAAACAAAAGGAAGTCCTGCTTTGAAAAGACGTACAAACAGCTTTGATAAGGAAGTCAAGTGCTAAAAATGAGGCAAGGAGTAAGCTCCTTTTTTATTCCCCATATCTAACATTTCCTGTCACCGCTCTGTTTAATTACACTGATTTTAAAATTAAGGCTCAATCTGAGGCACTTTAGTGACTTTTTTAATTCTTAGGAAAATATTTCACTAATCAAGGGGGACTGCTTTGCAGTGTACACAGAGTTGTTACTTACGCCAGATTCAAGAGAAGAGGCCTGATTCTTGCTTGAATTTTATCCCAACTTTTATAGGATATACAACTTTTCTAAGTTACTCCAATTCATGACTTCATTCTGTGTGTATCTTAGTGGTACCCAATCAGTTCTCTCTTGATGAGGCTCCTGAATCCCATTAAAACGTGTTCTTCCAGGGCCCAGCAGCGGCTGGCTAGTTACGGCTGCAGGTCAAGCACTGCCGCATGTTCCTACTGAAATGGGCTTTGCTTTGGGTGGACCTCGTGTAGGAGGCAAAGGCAGGAAGGAGGTCGGTCAAACTGGTGGCTAAATTTGCAAGGCATTGATATATGGTCAGAGGGGAAGAATAACAAAGCTTACCCCAGCCTGGGAGGGGATTAGGACGCGTGGGTGTTGTGCTTGCTTAAGAAGCCGATGCTGGTGGGAGCGTGTTGCTTGTGAGACTTCATTATCTTTGCCATTGAAAGCACCATGAGAGCGGAAGAATGGTATTTCTTGCATCAGAATGTTTTAATGATAATGCTAATACATTTGATTGCATATATAACAGCTACAAATCAAAGATTATGGCATGGAAAATACCATAAATCACTCTGGTATGCTCAGATAAAAGGAATGGGGTTTTTTGTGTATATCTATATGTACACAAAAGCATTCACACGTGCACCCTCTATGTTTCTGAAGTGCTTTTGGACAAATATTTTGTGTATGGCTTTTGGAGAGACAGTTTGGAGTAGCATTTTGGCAGATGTATGTCACCCAGTTTAGTGCGTAGACTGTATTTCAGGGTTTGGTAGTTAAATATCCACACAGACAAATGTTTATGTATTTGTGTGCATGCGCGCATTTGTGTATAGTTTACTTTCCAATGTGCTTCTGGCTAAGTTAAAAAACCCCACAATTTTTAGCCCAGCTTCACAAACTCAACTGATTTAGCTACTTATAAATACTCTGATGTATTTATTATAAAAGTAACTTGGGATGGGCCTACTTCAAACCATGCCTTTCAGTACTGCTGAAAAAACGTGAAGTTCATTGGTCATGAACTTCAGAAGCCATTTCCTCCCTGCCCTCCAGACCTGAAGTGCCCAGCTGTAGTTGTGCCTCTGCCGAATAAACAGAGCATCGTTTTCAGCTGTGCTGGCCCATGTGTCAGTGCTGCTCTGTTGTTTCCTTTCCTCCGAAACGCGTGCAGGGCACAGCAACTTGTCCTTTCTTTGGAAACAGAAAGAACCCAGCGCAACCCCACCGTAAACTGTGCTTGAAAACATCAGACCAAGGTAAACGGCTGCTTTGCACAGGACTGCGTTCTGTATATTCTCTTGCTGGAAGTACAAGCTGTATCATAAGTGCATTAAATGGTGTTGAAGTTGCTTTATGCCATATTACATTTATATATTACAGAGGACTATATTTATAGATGGGTGTAGTTCACTGTCTTGTGGGGAGTTGCATTGGTCTGGGATTTTTTAGTAGGATGCTTGGAAACAAAGCTGTATGGGGGATATTTTTTCCCCTCACTCCCAGGAAGGAGTTGAGTGAAGAAAGACTTTGGGTAGCACTTGAAAGACAAACGTCCACCTGGATGGTGCCAGGGCTGTAGCAGATGGATAGCTGGGAGCCAGCTAAATTTTTAGATGGCCACCACCATGGCCATACAGTAATGCAGTGATATCTCTACTCTTCTGACTGTCTAAGAGCTCAACCAGGGTTTCACTTTGGTGTTTATGCACTGCTGGAGTATAAATAATAAATTATAATTTTCTGGGTCTGAAAAATTTTGGTCATAGCGGGAATTCTCAGCATTTATTGAGCTATTGAAAGAAGGGCATATTATCAGAGTTCATTTTGTCATCCCCTTCTCTACACTCTTCAACTCTAGGTGCAGGTCTGTGAAGACTGGGGTGATTTCTAGAGGAAAACTTCAAAATATAAAGTATGTCATCTCCAGTCTAGTAAGAGAACCCGAGAAATTAGTGTGTAGCCTCAGATTGTGTGAGATGTTCCCCGGCACTCCCAGCCGGAGAGCAGAAGGGGTATAGCCAGGGGAAAACACTGTAAAGGGAGCTCTGGTGGGGTTGCAAGGTCCTGAGGTTCAGGAGGGGGGGGATTGACTGCAATACGGGGTAGACTTCTATGTGGGAGCTCCAGGAGGGGTTTGTGGTGGGAGCCTGGACCTCCCTGGGGTTTTGTGTGGCAGGTTACAGCTGGTAGAAAAAGGCTGGGTAGCTGTCAGGCCCGCTCAGCCCGCTCGCCCCGAGCAGCGGCACACTGCACTCCTGGAAGGGCCAAGGGATTATTTATGAGAAGAGAGTAAGAGGGAGCTGAATTCTTGAAAAAATTGCTTGGGTGGTGGGTACCAACGTGTTTAGCAAACAAGGCTCTGTGGGGAAACGGTGGCTGAGAACCCAATTTTAAGCAATTATTTCAGGTCATGGGATGCTGATAGCTTATTCTTTGGCATGTATTTATTTTGGCTAAGGATAGGATTAGAGAAATAGTTTCTCAGTAGTATTCCTAAAACTGTTTCTGCAAAGCCAGGATGTTTCCCATCAGTGCGATTTATACTGCATATTTGTACAGGTGGTGTCTTTTTAACTTTGGAAAATGCAGCACCTTAAACTTGCCCCAAGGGTGAAAGATCACCCAGACTTTATATGCTAGCAACGCTCAGGCAATCATGAAGTATTTCTTACTGTTTAAGGCCCATTAGGAGGAAAGATAAGGATCCTTTTTATTCATTTGATGTGCCACATAGAGGGTCCCTACAGCTAGAGTGGTAATAAAATCGGAGCCAAGCATGTTCCTTGTAAAAGATTATGCGTTTGCCACTAAGGGGAGCGAACATGTTGTTTACAGGCGTGGGTACGTGCTCTCCGGGCTGGCTGTGCCACGGCGCTTTCAGCCCATGATTTGTCCTGTCCTTTATCATCTTTGTCACTCGGCAGCATGTTGTCATAGGTAACGTATCACTCCTCGCTCCCCCTACCCTCTCCCCCTTCCCCCGCCCGGCTCCCCTTTCCTTTTCTTTGTACCCATTTCATGTAGAAAATTTGTATTTACTTTGGGAGTGTAATTTGTTCCTCATGGATAATGTGACCCTTAGCGGAGCTGGATCATGGGTTAGTTGAAGTGATATTTTCCGCTAATGGTAGTCGTACATCATTGCTGTCAGCTCGGGTTAGGAGGCAAGCACATTACAGCTCCATTTTACCTCTGCAGGCATCTGGGATTATTTGCCATAACTGAGTATGACATGACCGCACTACAGAGTGCATTAAAATTTTACTAGCTTCTCAGGCAAGTTCCTTGGCTCCAGCCTGCCTTCAGGCAGGCGTAGTGATGGATACCTCTAAGGTCCTGACTTCCTGCACCAAGGATACTCAATGTCAATGGCCCAAACAGGTTTCGCTCTCCCCAGGGCTTTAGACCATCTTCTGGCAGTTGAGTAAACAATCAAGAATTGAAACACGGGGGGGGCTGGCACAGATGCCCCCCAACGCGCCTCCTAGGGTATGCAGTGCTTGGAAAGTTCGGACGCTGTCACATCAGTACCTTGAAATACTGCTCAACCAGCAGGTTTTGAAAAGTATCATTTGCAAACTGTCTTACACGGATAAAAATAAAATCCTTGTATGAAAATTAAAATTCATAGCAAAAATATCCAGGATTGTGGAATGATATGTGAGTATTAAATGTGTGTGTGTGTAACAGGCATGTAGCATGATGCATAACTAATATGTAATATGCAAATACACCAAATGTTGGTGTTCTATTTGTATGTTCACATTGCACTCTATTTTATGCTTTATGCATATATGCGGTATGCAGATTCATATATACAACTGTAGCAGTATGTACGTCTATTCATTTTAAATTTTTATTGTTTTTGTATAAGCAATTACTGTTCTCATATAGGATCTCAGAATATCAATTATGGCATATATACATGTATATTATTTTGCAGCATGTGTTTTTATGTATATATGTGCATACTGTGAAAATAATATACATTGTTTTTGTTGAACATATCTGTTTATATAGATGTACATTATTTGCAACATGTCTGTTTACATATATTGACATGTAAAATTAGAGGTATAGCTATACAGAGAAATGTGTATTAAGGAAACTTCGGGGATAGATTAAATTTAATATAGTAGTGGTTTTAAATGGTTTTTGCAAAAGCATAATATATACTCCAAGATAATTTTATTACAGCCTCCTTGGGGTTTTATAAATATCTACAATACATGTATGCGCTGCCCACAGCAGCACTAATACCTGTAATACTTTCAGGCAAAAGGTACATAATTATATGGAGTATTTCTGTAAGGCAAGTAGGTGTTGTATGTGTTTGAAATCCTAGAAGTTGTTCTCTTCTGTCCTCATTCTTATTTTGTGTGAATTAGCAGATGGAAGAAGAATGAAAAACACTTGGGTTTGTTTGTTTTGTTTTGTTTTGTCTTTTGAAGTGTTTAATTGCATTTATATTCACCGTGAGGTGAGATAAAATGATAGGGCTTATCAACTCGTCTGCCGCTCCGTAGAGGCTGATGGTGGTCTGGGTTCAAAGTATCCCTGAATGCCTGCCTTTCCATGTTCAGTCATGCCATCCACGGTGCTTTCTGCTTTTGCTCTTGTTTCATCTAGGACAGAATTTTGGGACGTGATACTGATTTAGACAGCTCGATATATTTTTTTTTTTTTTATAATGCATTACTGGCTATAAGTCTTCCTATCTTTATTGCAAAACTTAGAGCCAAACTTTACTGGGCCCAAGAGTTTTATCTGTGTATAGATTGTAAGATTTGATTCTCTGTAGGGGAGGAGAGAGGAAGAAGAGATTAAAGATTAAAGCTGATGATGTGCTCAGTGCTGTACAAGAAACAGAAGAGACAGTTTCAGATATCTCTAAGGATAACATGCAAATTCCTAAAGCCTTCCCAGCAGCTTAGATCACAATAAGAAAGACATTCCAAATGATAGATAGTTTTGCTTGTTCACATTTTAGTGTTACATCTTTTTTTTTTCATATGTAGCAAAACTTTTATCAAAGTAGTTCCATGAAGGTTGTTAGAGTACGCGGGAACACTAGGCAACATTTCATTTTCAGGGTGCCACTGATGCAGAAGTGAGTAAAATCAGAGTGTGGTTTTCTGATCTCGCATGTAACTAAAGTTGTAATTTCAAGTCAGCGAAGAAATAGGTGTGTGTCTGTGTGTGCACACATCATGCGTGTGCACACACTCTCTATGTCTGAAATCAGCCTTTGGAAAAAAGTTACCCTGGGTGATGTGGATTTTAAATGTAATTTAGAATGTTTCAACTGAGATGCCTTCTCAAGAACTCTGTCAGGTGTGTCTTAGTTTGGACAAGTGTCTGTAAACCTTTCACATGAAAATAAGATTAGATATCCTGAAAGGAAATCTATGTACTGAAACATGCTGGCCCTTTTCTCACGATCAATTTACCCATATATAGCTATTTGTTGATTAGATGTATGCTTTATATATGTGTTTGGGAGTAGGTATTAATGAGCATGCACGTATGGTATGTGTGTATGGAGACAGACAGAAATTCAATCTGTGGGTCTTGGAGTTTGGCCATGTCCAAACATATCTAGATTATAAAAAGTGTTTCTTTAAGGACTGTTATGTTACTATATGTTATTCAAGTATAATATTCATATATACTTTATGCTATTGAATAACATCTGTTTTTCATAACAAATCAGATTTTATAATCATGTACGAGGCATGCGCCCCATTCCTGAATGTCTGTTCTCACATTTCCTTGAAAAGAAAAAAAGTCTTAGGCTTGAGAACTGAGAAGGTGAGACATTTCTTTGGAGGTTTCTTGAGAAAGAAAGAAAAGAAAAAAAAAGATACTGAAGTTATGGTAATTATTTCATGTTTATAAGAGTCTTGGAGGCCACAACACATGTAACCATCTCAGGTTTCTCACAAACATATCCAAGGACAGGCTGAAAACAAGGAGACAGGAAATTAAATGCATGCACCAATGAATTGAGAAGGATTCCAGCAAGGACCGCTTTGGTTTTCTGCATATTTCTCTCCATCTGGCTCAGCGCTAACAAGGGTATTGTGGACTTGGAAGTGGTAAAATACAGCTACTGTGTATCTTGGATTCCAGAAATTCCCCAAACATGGTAGAAGTGAAGAGAATAGCACGTGGTTTGAATTAGGGCTGAGCCTACAGGTATCAGCAGAGTAAGGACCTTTCTGGACTTTCACCGTTCTGTTAATCCGGCGCAGGTTTTGCATAACCTCTTCCTCCCTCTTCCTGCACCGCACCCACAGACAAGATGACACGTTCTCAGGAAGCCTCTCTGCCTGCACCTTGCTATCTCACCCACAAATGTACCCCTGGTTTATTTGTTGGAAGGATAAGCCACGGGGCTGTAGTGCAAGCCCTCAGGTTATCTACTTCACGTAGAGATGTTTTGAGAGCTGAGCAATGTGGAAGAAAAGCTTAAGGTGAACCTGACGTGCTTTGCTTTGAAAATGAGAGTCAAATTGTGTGCATTGACTCTTGAAAGCCTTTCTCTGAACTCTGTTGAAAGTCTGAATTCGCTTCCAGGCGTTACAAAGATGCCCGCTTTGTAATTTTCATCTAGTAGGAAGCACCAGGATGACCTTTGTGTCTTTAAAAATTGCCTGGGTTTTCTAATTCATGCGAGTACCTCCTCTTAAAATGCACCACTGAATTTCTGGGCTTCGCAGGCTGTCTCAACATCACATTTAAGCTGACTCTGGACAGTCAGACAATATTAAACAAGGTTGTTCATTCATAACAAAAGCATCCTAATTGAGTTACATTATTACATTAACTGTAGCAATCAGATTGAACCAAATCACTGAGCGATAATGTCATTTTCCAGGGTATCATTTGTAGAATCCAGTTGTGCTGTAAGATGCAATAACTTACTTAATCCTGTAGAGTTTATGGTGACTTATGTGTCATATCAAATTCCTTCCTTTCAGAGAAAACTGAGCAGTTAATGCATGGCTGTGAATGGGCACTGGGTGATGAATATATAGAGGAACATTCAGCAGATCCTAGACAAACTGAACGATGAGTGATAGTCTCTAATAATCTCAGTTAAAGGGGCTGTTCTAGGAACAGGTAAGACATGCGGTGTTTTCAAATTGTTAACTTCTGGCAACACATTGGTGGTACTCTTTGTTTAGGGGGTTGGTAGGTGGCTGCTTTTTTGACTCTTGAGTTGCCCATTGAGTACAAATTCTCAGCCAGAGACTGGAGAGGAGGAAGATAGAGAAGTTAATTTTGGACTGTATGTGCCAAATGCTTACTGTAACCCCCTTTGGAATACTTTGTTTCTGTTGGCTTTTTTATGTGCCACCAGGACTTTGGGGGGGATTCTTGTTGTTAACGCATTGACAGTGTTTTGTCTTGCCTTGTTTTGTTTTGTGGGGTCTTGATGACTACAGGGAGGAGAGGAGAGGTGTCTGCTAGTTTAGAGCAGGGGAATAAGATTTGGGACGGGGCAGGGTGAGCCCCGGTCAGCTATGACTGGGGAGGCACGCATCCCTTTGGTGAGCGCAGTGGGGAGGGGAGCACTGAAAACCATTCAGCCTCCCCTGATAATGCAGTTCCGTCTTCTGTCCCGTGGCCTGCAGTTCCATCTTCTGTCCCGTGGCCTCCTTTGTTGCTGGCGTGCACAACTCATTTACACTCTCAATAACTTGGTTTCTCTCTCGCAAACCTCAGTACATCATGCGCGCGAGTGTGTGGTCCTCCTTACCTTTGTAATGATCTCTGGTACAAAATACCTTGTGGCTGCAGCCACCAAGGATGTCCGTCACGGAGCAGGGGGTGTTATATCATCTCAGACTGGTGCCCTGTTGAGGCCATGCTGCTTTTGAGTTTACCTATTCACAGGAACTAAGAGGCTTGGCTAATTTTCTGTAAAACACTTAGAGTTCCTCCACTTGAAGGAGCTGAAGAGGTAGGAAGTATTACCGTCACTGCCTGAATGGAGCCACTTCTCTTTGTGATGTTCCCAGGGTCGCTTTGATGGATGGTGTCAGTGCACCATGATACAGCAGACGGGCTGCAGGCTGAATAAGATCAGTTTTACAGGGCATTGCAAGGATGTTAAGTCAAGGCTGTTGTTTTCAATATGGTAGAAATCCATAGTATCTTGTACTGCCAGGAAAATACAAACATGCTGGAAGATCAATGTTTGTACTTGTCATATGTCATCAAAAATGCAATGAAAAAGTGGCTCCATCACGACTTCTGTACAGTCACTACCGCACTTCTGTTTCTCTTTCCCGGTCCAAGAATAACAGCAGCTCTGAACTTACTCCTTACATGGTCTTTGTTTGGGGCTCTGTTTCAATATAAACATAAGGTTCAAGAGTGAAGACTTTCTGCAGCTCAAGCCTGAAATCCAAATGATGTTTTATTATTTTTGTATTGTTGTTTCTGTACAGCAGCCCTCAGGAACCTATGCACAGTACAGAGAGAGAGAAACCATCCTTGTCTCCCAGATATTTTGATATAAATAAATGAGGTTGTGTGAATTGGAGGGGAAATTAAGTACAAAGAAATAAAATAAATCAGTCATGTCAGTAGCAGATCTAGGAAACACACATCTCCCAGATCCCATGCCTCCCACTCAAAATTTTGTTTCATTTTGGTTTTTCTTAGTTTAGTGGCTTCTAATGGTGATTTGTGCATTGCTTATGAACCGAGGGACCTTGGAGCAGCCTGCAGACTGTTCGTGGAGCATCACTGCCTTTGAGAGTCAGTGGGCCTGGTTGTGTAAGGGGCATGGTGTTCCCCAGGACATTTTGAAGACCAGTAGTGGCTCAGTGTTGCAGAGATTTTTAGGATCCTCTGATGTCACTTGCTGTCATCCCCAGCAAGTATTCTCTGAAGTTGAAGTTGAAGTTGAGGAGTGCACTGTGGGAGCTGCCAGGTTTGCTGCATAAAGCATCTCTCAGGACTGCCCGGATGGCAGTACCGTGTTCCTGGTCCTGCACACGGATCTGACAGATCTCAGTAAGATTAGTGCCATTTAGGATTTACTCTATTAAAATTCGTAGCATTGTTTCACATTTCATCTGGTGTGAGGGATGCCTGAATCTGCGATTCGGCATCGCACCCTGGCCCAGTATGCGATTTCTGGGGGTCTTGGGGTGTGAAAATGAGAGGTGACCACTTTCACACTGTTACATCTCTGGGTTTTTAGATGGCGTGACAACTGTGACGCTTTCTGGGTTTCTTCCTGTGCATGATTTACATGTAAGGTAACAAAATATTTATTTAAATTGATTGTCTTTAAGTAATTTAATGCTTGTTTTTGTTAATGGCAAACCTGACTAAAGAGCATTCAGTTAGCTACTTTAGGAAATCATTACAGCTACTTCCTGTGATAACATTAATCAGAATGAACTCATTGGCTACTAATGCAGATGCCGTATGTAATTCAGTATAAATTTTATTGTAATTTACCATTAATTACTGTCCACTTATTCTAAAGTACTAAATGACACCAACCACCCTGGTTTCAAAAATCAATTGGAAATAGAAGTCACTCTACCTACAGACACCAGGGAAAATGTTTAGAGCTGGTAAAAAAAGCTTAAATATCTCTGGGAGATGGCAAAAAAAGCTTAAGAAAAGAATTGGACAAGAAGGACCCCCTCAGCTGGTTTAAGGTCTGGGAGCTCTGTCCGTTTCAACAGGAACTTGTGCTTCACTATAGTTCAGAATGGACCACAGTGCTATAGGGCACACATTTACAGCAGTATTTCTTTATATATTTCTTTACACGTAGACATTACACGTACTATTTTCCTTTCTAGGTTTAGGGTTGATGATTGTGTGTCATTCGGGCTGTGTTGTGGGGTGGATTGGACCGTTCTAGAAAAGTAGAAAAGCTGATGCTTTGGGGTTCTGGGACGGGTAGAAAGAGCAGAGCAAGTTCCTTGACTCCATGAAAAGCAGGCCAAGGAGCCTTAACTGAGCAGGTTTTGTGGTTTTTTTCCCGTAAAAAAAGAAAGTCTGAAGTTGAAAATTCTTTTTTCCTGCTCTTTTTCATGTGGAAACGGCACATTTTTCTGGGCGTTCATTCTTATTCATAAGAATATTTTCTGTATATAAATTCACTAAGGTTTAGTCAAAACTTCCCATAACCACATTGCTCAATACATAATCTGTTTACCACAGTATTTGCCATACCAGGTAAATACATTAAAGAGAAATACATAGAACACATAGAAAATATATACAAAATTCAACAGACGAGCAAGAACCAAGTCACACCTTAATAGTGTGTTAAGGATATTTTTTCAGTAAACACCAAATCCTAGAACCAAAGCACCCCTATACAACATCTGTTTTAGAATGAAGCTTTTCTGTTAAAAACCTGAAGCTATGAGAAGCAGAGAGAATAACGAGCTAGAGCTGGAAGTGGACGAGAGTAAACGCTTCGATTCACATTGAAATGATTTCGCCTGCCTAGTATAATTTAACCTGCCCACACTGCTAAACTTCTATATTACACATTTCTGTCAGAATGTCAGGAGAAATGATAAGCCTTCTCGAAGCTGCAACCTCTATTACATCCAGAGAGCATTCCAGCCAGGGTTTTCTTGTACAGTTTTAAGACTTTTAGTGTGGTCTCTCAAGTATAAAGAATACCCTACTTCATGACCCCAGCCTCTTGTTAGTTGATAGATGAAATCTTTTCTTAAGCTGAGTCCCTTGTCTATTATGTTTTCAGAATTCAAGGTTTCTCTTTAAGCTTCCTGGCTTACTGCCAAAAGTACATGGCTTTGTTACCCAAAGAAATTGCCTTTTTATTAACAGGAAGTGGATCTCTGAAATGGCATACGTGCTGATCTGCTTCCAGGTGAGGAGGAACAATTTTATAGGTGCGATCTCATTCTTTTGCCATTGCCAATATTCAAAAAGACTAGCAAAAACTGTTGTGGTTATCGGCGCTTTTTGTGTGTGTTTTTTAATTTGGAAAGCTGCGATATAGCATAAAAGCAAAATACGGGCTGCAGACATTCCTGTGTTTTAAATGTTCTTTTAATCTCAAATGTCTATTATTACCTATAAACTGTAGTCGACATACCCAGGAGAAATGCACATCAAAGTAAGCGGGGGTGTTGCATCAATGTCATCTGAAGAATTTGAGTGTAATGTAAAACAAAGAAAGAGGACTCATTTCACAAGCGCAGCTCTGATAACATGTGTTCTGGAATACTTAAGAAGAGGTGGTTGTATCAAATGGCTACCATAGAAAGAATATTGTCTGTACCATTGCCATAGCTTAACTGGGCAGAGAAGCTGGGGATCGTCACTAGTTTCTCTGTGTCGCACCAGATAGTTTTACCTCTGCCATCTAAGGGAAGTAAATCAATGAAACGAGGCTTTCTAGAGATTCTCGTTTAAGAACTTCAGTGCTATTTCATGTGACTGCTTACTCAGGACTTAGCAGCAGAAAAAGATTCCAGGCCACAGCTAATCAGACAAGTGATTTCATTTAACTGAAATATCAAGAACTAGTTAGGAATAGATTCTTTTAGCAGGAGGCATTCATGCTTATCTGTAGATAGTGTTAACGCCATTTTTCTCTTTTAGATAATGACCAACTAGTGCAGTTTTCTAGATTTCAGTAAATGTGGTGAATAATTGGGGTGTGGGGGGAATAATTAAATTTGGTGCCAATTGAAAACCAGTTGTAGTGAGAGATATTTTATTTCACCTTCATGCAGAAATAGCTGTGTAATAAAACTACTAAGCACATTTTCACAAGTACAGAAATACCAATTCACATTTGTAAGAGATCTGAAAGAAAAAAGGCCCTAGTAATATGCCAAGCAATAAGCCATAATAAGTTCATTTAACCGATTGCTGCCTACAGGACTTGGATAAATTTCTAAGGACAAGAAGAACAATGAAACCGTGAAGCAGGAAAAACTGAATTCAAGAGAAAGCACATTTTGAGGAGCTCTTTTATTAGTTACAAAGATCCATATTCTTGTGTGTATGATTTCCCCCACCCGTGCCTTTAACAACAGAAATATTCACAAAAGCCTCATGAACGATTCCCGTGTAAGATACTCCTTTGCCCACTGTGGAGTACCTTTACTTATAAAATCCACAGTAAATACCATCATGTTCCCTCCTTTCTTTTGCTAATATTGACCTTGTAAGGGGCTAGATTTTCAGTTGTTATAAATCAGTCTAACACTGATTACTACTGAGCTTTCTTGATTTGCATCAGCTAAGGCTCCAGCCTGAGTGCTATCCTCTGAGCATGAAATGAAGACAGAAGTGAGTACTAAACGGAGCTGACCCTTTCCTTTCATTTGCAGTCCATGGAGGAGCTCCTGAAACATGAATTGCCAGGGCTGTATCATATGCGTCCCTCGGACAGTCATAGTTCAGGTCATACTGCCAGACTTTGTGGCTAAAACCCAATTGAAAACCTGGGCATGTTTGTTCTCACCCCATTTTTATACCTGGGATAAAAAATTATCTCAGTGCCCTTGCTCAGGTGTCATGACAGTTAACAGGGAAGAGTCTGCAAGGGGTGGGAGAAGTAAAAACCTGCCATCCATCTCATGAATTGCACTTCTCTCTGCCAGGCTGAATCTCTCCTGATCTTGCTCCTAAGAAATCCAGTATCTTACCTCATCCTGCAGATTTTGATGTGAATCACTTGTGGTCTAAAAGTCAACGGAAAGAAAGTGATTGGAGTGTGACCACTGTGGTCTGTCATAAGAAGGATTATGCTATGGAGGATTCATGGGCAGGCGTTTTTGTTTGCATCCTTTAATATTCAGTAGCTAGTCAAATCTTGGCTGATGTCCTCTAAGAAATGTAGGGATCTTTTGTTGGTTTGTTACTTTAGGTGAAGCATTTCTTGGGAGTGCTGAAATGCTTAATGCTGAGATATCTTTGTGGCATTTCAGATCAGTGCTCTGATTGTGAAGACATGAAGGGAAAAAATGATTGGGAGGATTTGTCACCTGGTTTCATTTGAACAATTGCTTTTCCCCCTTGGTCAGATATGGGGCACAACAGGAATCACCTAAATGTAGACAGGTTGCAGTAACACACATGACAGTTTTGTATTGGTTTCCATTACCTATGCTGCTCATTTCCCAAGAGGAAAAGGCAGTTAATACTGTATATTTTTTAACATAAACCAAAGGGAAGGATAAGCCAGTGCATATGAAACGATGTGTCTTTATTCTCCATATGCACCGAATTGAATTGCAATTTCCTCCTTTCATTTTCCCTCGGTTCTCTGTATGTCAGAGACAGCCAGGTATGTTTGTAGTCCTTCACCAGCATACGATCACTGGAAGCCTACAGGTAATGAGTGGACACACGTTGTGCGGTGACAGGGTTTTCAGGCACAGCTCTGCTAATGAATTGACGATGCCACATAAAGGCTTGGGGCAGCAAGCCCTCCTTTGGGGAAGGGAACCTTTGCACGCTCCCATTTGAGCTTATTGCAAACCTTTTCTGCCTCTGTTGTAAGTATTTTGCACCTTTATTTAGATGTTTCGTTAGCTCTTGTCATTGTATTCATATATATATTCTTCATCTGCGTATCTGAGCAGCTCCCAGTCAGTACGGGGGGTATTCCCCTGCAGTGTAAGGCATTGTTCTTTCCCTGTGCGGAGCCTGAATGTGATCTTCTCCCTTCTGCAATACTACACGTCATTATCAGGCGGGGATAACAGAGCATTTGGGAAAGGTTTTCCAATGTGCAAGAAAGTAGACAAGGTCCCAGTGAAGAAGTAGGCCAGCTGTCTTCTGTTGTCTGGGAAAAACCTCTCTGTCCCCTTTTCTCCTTTTCTCTCTCCCCTTTTCTCCTCCCGCCCCCGCAATGGATTTTCTAGCTGTTTCTTGGAATAAAAAATTAATAATGGGAAAAGCTTGTAGCTGGTGTCCCTGGGGTAGAATAGTGGCTAAGGATGTAAAAGAATGATTTGAACAAACAGTCTCAAGAGGATAAATGAAGTGTCATAAGTATGACTTCTGTAAGTAAAGGAAAAATATATATAACTGAAAATATTTGCCTAGTTAAGCAACTTCTATAATAAAACTTAAGCCACAGTATTAGCAGCTTGGAATAGATTTTCAAACCCAGCCAGACAATCTAGGAGACAATATTTAATTTTCTAAATAGACATAGGATGTGTAGATGTCCAAATCACATGAATTCCTAAGGACAAGATCTGTAGATGGCATTTGGATGCCTGGAGATGTAAATAAGCTTCTTACAGGATTTTCAGAAGGACATAAGCAAATCAGGCAGCTAACTTGTTTTGTCTTTAATAGGAGTTGCATAGCTAACTTGCTTTTTATGCCTCCTCTTTTCTGCAGGGACTTACCTTCTCTAGCACAAGACAGTTTGAAAATAATACTTGGAAACAGAAGTCACTTTGCTTATAGAAAACATACCCCTGGGTTCCTAACAGCCATGCTGGCAAAATGTAAACTGGAAAGCCTGCTTCCATTTCTCTGATATGGGTCGTGGGTAGCTGCTTGAAATACTGGCCAAACACTAGCCCTTCCTGCCAGCCTGCCGTTCGCTGTTCCAGGCTCGGAAAAGCAATCCATAAAGCTCAACCAGTGACGGCTGGGCTGGCTTGCTTTTAACAAGCATTAAATAAGGAACTACTTTGATTTTCCTAGGCTAACACATGCTCCTATTCATAATGCATTGCTATAGAAAACTTCTAATTTAAATATAAAAAATGAGAGGGAGATATTTTTCTGGCTCTTGCTGCTGTATTGTGCTCTGTGTTGTTGCGCACCCTGGATGGATTCTGCCTGCTCTTTATTTGAATGACCTTGCTGTCATGTTCTGGGGACCTTATCAAAGACCTTTGCCAAACTGCAATAAACCACAACCACGCTCCAAACCCTGATGACTGATCATCTTGGCAGTGGCAGATAATTGGTGAGAACAACCCTCGCAAGCCCAGAGGCAGGAGCAGAGCTCCTTCCCGAGTCTTCCTCTGCAGCACCTTGCCAGCAAGCTCTGGGCACACAGGGAGTGAGCTCCCCTCCTCTTCACTGCCCCACCCTCTGCTTTCTTTTGTTCCTCTGTTTGTTAAGTAATTAATCTCATTCTGCTGAGATGAAATTTATCTATTAAAGGGAAAAAAACCCACAACTTCAGTCAAAATAACATTTGGGGGAGGGGAGGAGGGAGGGGGAGAGGAGTCCTCCTCACAGTTTGTTAATTGGTTCTTTCACCTGACAGTAGTTTGTGTCAATTAACTTGATACTCGGTGAAAGTGAAATTAATCCACCTGGGTCAAAAGCAGCTATTAATTTTTAATCAAAACAAAATGCTCACTCAACAGATTTGTAGCTCCACTTAGAATAAACAAGATACGCATGAGGTGGAATGTGCCACCAGGCTCCGCTCCACGGAGATGCTCCTGGGGATAATTTCTTTCTCTCCTGCAAAGGGCAGAGGTGAGGCAAGTCAGCTGCTAATGATACTCTTCTTCCAAAGAGGCTGTTTCCCCGGTGTGTGTGTACCCTTGTCCCTGTGTATTCCAACCCTGGAAATCAAACCCTTTCCCACAGTAGATTTGGGTGCCCTCTGCGCGTCAGGGCTGTTGCAGCAACACGTGGAGGGACTTCGGTACAGCAGCTGCCCTATGGCTGCACACTGCGGTATAGCCGGACAGGCTCGTCCCCTGCCCCTGTTCCCTCCTGCTGCCTTCTGCGATACACCCAGACACTGCCCCGTCCCTCCCGTCCTCCCCGTGACACACTGTGGTACGCCCGGGCACAGGCACATGAAACTTCATCGTTTCTGCCAAGGAGAAGATGACTCTTTCATTAACAGACAATTAGCCCTCTTTCTGCTTCTTCCGTGAAATGGGACTGGGAGCAGAAAGCTGTCCCAGGATTTCTTCTATCTTGTGCACTAAAAAATGACAGCAAAATCTCATAGAAATTCTTTATTTTTAAAAAAACCCATCATGCTCCAGGTGGCTGGCTACTCATACTCACTTAGATTTACCTAAAAAGTAGTCAGAAGCAAAAAGTTTGGCTTTAAGCTTGCTTTTGTGTATGAGAAGCACTGGGATTAGATACTATCAATAATGAACCATGTCAGACCTAGCACTTACAAGTTCTTCTTTTATGCCGATGAGCTGAAGGAAGTCTAGGTGAAATAAGCTTCAGGTATGTACAGAAAAGCCTACTTCAGAATCACTGAAGGTGGTTTAAAATTGTTTTACTCTCCGCCTTTCTGTCTTTCTCTTTCAGTATCTCCGTCCTGAAAACGTCTTTCTCCGTTACACTCTAAGGGAATAAAGTAGGAAAAAACCCCACTTTGTTACATACTGAGCCTGTAACAGCAGCTCTTGGACTGTGGCCCCAGGAGCTCTCGTACTGCACTGAAGAACAAGTTATTTGAGTCACGCAGAAAGCCATGCAGTGTCCAGCCTGAGGGTCGGAGGTCCAAGGTGGCTGGCAAAGTGAAATAGCTGGAG
The DNA here is from genome assembly GCA_013397275.1 of Burhinus bistriatus. Lineage (NCBI taxonomy): Eukaryota > Metazoa > Chordata > Aves > Charadriiformes > Burhinidae > Burhinus > Burhinus bistriatus. The sequence continues at coordinate 329,156 of VYXH01007087.1, read as the reverse complement.
TCCTACTGACACCCATGTTTCATGTGTGGCACAGGTACCAGCAGAGAGGAGGTAGTCTGTTTTATACATGAGGTGCTAGGATACAGGTGCTAAGGCCAAAGGTTTTTAAAAATAAAAATCTCCTGATGTGATTTTGTAGAAGGAATACTCTGTCATGAGCCCATTGGGCCTAACTCTCGCTAGAGATGTCCACCTCCACCAAATCATCTTGCAGGTGCAAGTTGCCAGGTGAATTAAAATGAGACATAGTGGGACAGCTAATTCACCTGCCAGCTGCATTTGGAGAAGCTGATTATTGTTCTTGAGCAGCACAGTACACCCCATCTCTTCTGGAGACGATGGATGGAAGGCTAATAATAAACTGGGAATAAGCTGTTCCTCAGAGAGTCAGGCAGGAAATTCCCATAAGAACTCTGCAGCTGGTCCACTATGGTAGGAGTTGTGCCTGTGATTTTTCCCTCCTCTGAAGCTGTGGATTTCAGCAGCGTGGTGCGTGCTGCGTAGTGTCACCAGCTCACAGTGTGACTTGACCTTGTCCAGTGCAGGAACTGGCAGTGGTTGGCACGCGTGCTGCCACTGCAGGTAGCAAGCACCGGGAGATCTTAACTGAGGAGGTGTCTTACTCCTGTTGCAGAGCAGCTCACTGAGACACCCACTCTCACAGCTCTTTTCTCTTTCTCATTGCTTTATAGACAATAAAAGCAAAATATTACCTGTTGGTTGTCAAGGTATCAAGCCTCAGAGGGGATTTTTTCCCCTCTTCCCCCCCACCCCCAAAGTAGTATCATGTCTTGGGATTTTTAGACACTAATTGGATTTTTTTATTTTTTTTGTACTATTGCAAATATTATTTTATGAGGTGAATACGTCTGCATACCTGAGTGCTGTGGGCAATTTATACCTGCACAATTTATTACCTGCTCTTGCCCTGATTTGGCCAAATGGATGAGAACAGTGCATCTATCTGAAGTAGCGTATTAACCAACAGTATATAGTACTCCTTGGTGCCCTGGTAGCGTGATCTAATATGTGACACTGCTCTTTCATGTATTTCTTTCCAATATTGTAATTAAAGTAAATCACAACCTATGTGCTGGAGTTAATACATATTTTTATTATACATGCTCAAAGACATAAAATGGTTGCTAGTTCTTCCTTCTCTCCCAGCTATGTCTGGCCCACTTAGCTGCCAGGATTGCCCAGAGAACGTGTAACCTGGATTATTATTAGGATTTTAACAGGAAAGAATATATTCTGCAGTGACAGGGAAAGGCGAGTGAGTGAAAAACGAGTGACAGACTCCTCCAACAGGCAGTGTCTCATGTGCAGAGGATATTAATAGGCAACAGTGAGACAAGGATATAGTTCAGGGCATGGAGGGGCCATGTCTGTTATACGTTAGAAGTAGTAATAGTAGAACTAATAATAATAACAACTTTATACAGGCAGACCAATTAGCTGGAACTTGCCGCAGCCCTTGATGTTCTTCTGGAAAGTGCTGCAACACCTATAGTAGGCATAAACTGCCTAGCCCTAGTTAACTCCTAATGCAATAGAGGAGATTTTCAGCAGTGAAGGAACCATAAGGCTCAAGCTGGCGTATCCCACATGTGCTTCATCTAAAGGGAAACGGCCAAGTGGTGGGTTATCGGCACCGCTTCCTGGGGCATCGCTGAATCCACTGCTCTTTCGTGTGCTTTCCAGGCTGGTTCTGCCTCAGCAGCGTTGTGAGAGAATGGTCTCAGCTGGTATGTTTGTGTGGCACATAAGGTAGCAAACCTCAGAGGGTGCGATGCGCCTTTCTCTATGTTACTGTACTTTAGCCATTCCTTGTTCTTACTTTTTTTTGTCTTTTTNCTCAGAGGGTGCGATGCGCCTTTCTCTATGTTACTGTACTTTAGCCATTCCTTGTTCTTACTTTTTTTTGTTTTTTTTTTTTTTTTTTCCTTTTTAATCATTTCTGGAGCGAAGTGTGAGGTTGGTAAACAGTGTGATACTCTGACAAGTGGAAGCTTACATTTCTCATGATTTATTTGCATATCTTGTAAATAGGTGATCTTTTTTTCCCTTTCAAGGTGATGTGATTTAGTTGCAGAGAGATTAGGTAGCTTATCTGAACTGATAGAGGAAGTTCGGTGTTCTGAGGCTTAAACCTCCGTAATCAGAAATGTTACTTCCTCCTGCCTCTCCTTCGGCTTATAAGCAATAGCAAAGCCTTGCAACAGCAGCATCAAGCACTCAAACCAATAATAAGTATTCACATAAGAAGTCCGTACCCCAATCTAGTAATATCTGTAATGACTTAGATACAGGGTATAGCTGGGGATTAATGACTAACTGGCATTAATGGGCCTCAGATCATCAACCGCTTCTCTGTTGGTCATTAATCCCCAGGAAATAGTCTGTGCTGAAACTACTATTGCTTAATTAGAACATGGTTGGCCAGTTGCAGCACAGCACTGTCTGTGGCTTTTGGGGGAATAAAAGGAATAAAACGTCCTTATGAACCCGTTGAGTATGAGATGGATGTTCTCCCATTTCCAGGGTGTATGCATGTGTCCAGAGTCAGACTGCCTCCTCGGGGTAGGGCTTGATGGTAGGTTAGCTGGGCTCTGTCTAGGATGAAGATATCTTTATCATAGGATAAAGATCCTATGTCTTGGGCTCTTTTTTTGTGGCTCAGGACAGCCTTTATTTCATTTCAAGGCGGATAATTCCACATTCCTTTACAGCTGCTGGTAAGGTCTAAATGACAGTGAACTATATTTTGTCAGAGATGGTAGAAGTGTATTTTTTAATGGAAAATACCAGTTTAAAGTCTGTCTTCACCACCTCATTTACCATGGTGCAATAGCACGGGCTGTCCCCCTTTTCCATATTTCATGTTTATTCATTCCATTTTCCTTGCTAGTCTAGAGCCATAAGGGAAATACATTTCACCTGTAGTTTTCTGAAAAGAATAAAGGGGATTCAGTCCTTTCCTAGCTTGGATAAAGAGTGTGCCCATGTGATCCTCCCTCACTCTTAAGAAATGGAAAAGAGAACTCCTTTACATTCCAGAAGTCTTTAACTTCAAGCCCCAGTTTCAAGAAGATCCTGAGTCGTTCCACCTCAGCCACGTCAGTAGCAGTATTAATCATTCATCCATCATGTCCCCAAACAGCACAAGCATAGTTGTACATCCTAGAAACCTGATCCAAAGCCCAGCGAAATCTTTCTGAGGTTTTCAGTGGTTTTGAATCAGGACCTAGAAGCACCTGGATACCATGAATAAAGCGCCATAGTTTCTACCACCCTCTGCTGGGTATGAGATTTGTGCTGTCCGTGGGATCTGTTGTCATTAAGATCACTCATCCCAACCTCAGGCTGATCTTTTGTATTAATGTAGTTTGACGGCCTAGGTATGCAGGCCTGTACTTCTCTGCTTTTCATTATCCATGAACAGCATTTAATGCCAAAATGGAGGGGGGAAGACAAGCTTTTTCCACAGCCTTATGTGAACATTTAGACATCTTTAGAATATACTACACACACATTCCACTTTTATAAGACCAATATAACACTTTCAAAAGTTTTATGAATTCCAGGATGTAACCAGAGTACTTGTTAGCCTGTTTTGAATAAGCCGTAACGACTTGGCCCCGAAGCTGCATAGTTAGCAAATCCCTGCTCTGTTTATGAGCAGTAGTTTTGACCAGGTCGTTGCGAATGGAGTATGAGCCATCTCCACACAGTCTCTCCACGGGTATGTCTGCCCAGTTCAACCTAGTTAAAATTTTAGGAGCAGTAAATGGGGAGATCATGAGTATGAGGTGATATTTTAATCTATATTTCCAGGCTCCTTGAATCCTGCATCCCCAGTTATCCTCTAAATGCTTTCCATAAGAGTACAACCACACAGCTGCCAGGACAGCAACAAGTTGGAACCTGCATCACATGTCTATGNTGACGTGATTGTCATCCTGGGAGCTTGATACGGTTTTGTATCTATTTCATTATTTTCTTTTTGTTATCTTATTATTAATATTTCATTAAAGTAGTTTAGCTCTCTCTAAACTCTTAAGTCTCTCTTTTCCTCTCGCTCTCTTGCCTCCCTTCGGGAGTGAAGCAAGAGAGAGAGAGAGCATCTGTCGTTCCACCGGATTGGGCCAATCTGGCCCAAACCACGACAGGATCACAGGACAGTCTAATACTGTCTTCCACGCTGGCATCCACAAATACTGCCACACCGCTAGAAATTATAATGCGATTTGGGAGTTGCACGTATGATAGTGGCAACGTCTCTAGCGAGGCACAAATATTTTGGAGTTTTATTTAAAGATTTGTAGGCACCAAGGAAAAAGAAATGTGTAGAGGTTGAATGAAAGGCTGACCATTTACTGTGCAACACGCAAGTCAGGACAAGGTAATGAGAGGTTACTTGCTTTTTTTTTTTGCATTCCACGCAGTTGTTGGAGGAACTGCACAAGGTTTATACATACTTCATTTGGAAGTTCGATGGGGGTGATGGTATGCAGCACCCTGTTGCAGTAGAATGAAGAGCTGTATCTATAAATCATAGTTACTTTTCAGGAAATACTTAGCATTTTATCAATCCTTAAAACTAAACTTCGTCTGTTGAAAATTGCCTCATGCTGTAACTTTGTCGCTGAGAATTTGAGTCCATTATCTAATAAGAATATTAAGCAGTTAGTAGATAGAAATTTAATGTCTGTAATAGTACTTTTAATTTTTAGTGAAAAGGACCATGAAAAGAACTGTGCAGAATTTCACAAAATGGTCACTACTCTTGTGTAGTTTCCACAGTTCTAGTATTTAAACCAAAGTATGGTGCTTTCGTCTTGTACAGGCAGGTGTGTAGTATGGTTGAAGCTCTCTCAGTGCAGAGGGCCAGCAAAGAATCTAAGCAGCGCTTAAATGTTCTTTCCACCAGAGTTCAGAGGTTGCATCTGTATTTAGGTAACGTGCAGGCTGTATGCTGCTCCTGTGGCACCAAGGAGAAATCCATCCAAATACAAATAGTCCATAAATGGCTTGTTGACAACTTTATTCCTTTCTGCCTCCTGGTCTGTGGAACAGTCTTTATTTCATTCAGCTTCTTTCTTTCATGTCTTGCCATTTGTGTCTTCATTAGAGTTAAGTGGAAGAAATTCAATGATATTTTGCTTTGAGATAATCAGGTCTTTGGACATTTTGTCTTCTTACTTGTGAAGTGTAGCACTAAGGGTGTTAGGCGGGGAATCTCAGTCCTCTTCTCCCAGACACTTTCTTACTTAATACTAATGTTGCTGGAGACTCTGCCTGCTTGGCAGTGTTTTCCTCCAGCTGAGAGAGGTACATCCTTTAGCAATTTGATCATTTTTGTAGAGCATCTTGAGACTCGCAGTTTGAGACTTTGATTGATTTCTGCTATTTGAGGTGGGCTGCAATGATGAGACAAGAACCAACCTGATAAATGGTCGATCTGGTTACCATTGCATTGGCCGCTCTCTGTAGCTCATGTTTAGGAGCAGTGAACTGTAATAATGTAGCCTGCAGATCACAAGGCCCCCAGATCATTACAATCAGATCTATATTTGACCAGCTAGAGCACCGTGTCCCAGCTAGCAATAGAAAGCATTTTGTTTAATCCATTTATATTGATGTAGCCAGAAGAATAAAGCATCTACAAGTATCCTGAGATTATTTGATATTCTAGAAGCAGCCTCTTTCACAAGTTTATTTATGCTTCAGTCACACAGAAGTGGATCCTAGCTGGGAGACAGAATTTTGTTACCCATAATAATTTTTTTTATTTTTTATTTTTTTGCAAGCTCTTTGGGATGAGTTCTGTGATAACTTTAGATTGGCTATAGCAGAATAGGACCAGAGACTCAAAACACTGCCAATACTAATCAATGTGAAAGTGGTGTTTTCTTTTTCTTTTCTTTTCTCTTTTCTTTTCTTTTCTTTTCTTTTCTTTTCTTTTCTTTTCTTTTCTTTTCTTTTCTTTTCTTTTCTTTTCTTTTCTTTTCTTTTCTTTTCTTTTCTTTTCTTTTCTTTTTTCTTAACTGTATATAATCAACAGCTCCTTGCATTAAACTTTCTGATCTGAGACAATCTATGTAGTTTTTTACATGCCTCAACTTCAGCATTGTTGGCACATGATGATGTGGTATTTCTTTCACTAATATCCTACTTTTTTCTTTGCCATTTCCCCAACAACGATGCCAACCTATTGTAAGAGTGATAAGAAAAGCATAAATAAATAAAAAAAATCATCTAAGTGTGTCTTCAGATCAAATAAAAAGGATAGACATTAACTATGGAAGATAAAGAATGCTTCCTTTTTGAATACTAGGTGTTTGGGGCATGTGTCATCTTTTGGTTCGGTTTGTGAAGCAGCTAATGTAGTAAGAGTCCGTATCCATAGACAGGGTTCACAGGTCCAATCACAGGATAAAGAATAAATAGTAGAAGTAATATGGCATTTAGTATCTAAGTGGCTGTTGAGCTCTGACAGATCTCTCAGCCTTCTTAGGGTGCCATTTGGGTTAGATTTAGTACAAATGCAGAGATGCAAACATGAAATTTCTTGTAATATTCAGGAGTCACATACTTCTGTTGTTATCCTTAAAAACAAATAGATGGAAAACAGTAATTTTTATTTGATTGGGATTTTCCTTTTAAATAACTGTATGTCATTCTTAGACATAACCTTTGGCATAGTTTGGTAAAGGTAAGGAATTTACGTCAAGGCTCCTAATCTCCATTCCCTCCCCTTTCCTCCCCGAGAAAACCTCTGAACAAATACAAAATTGAAAACCCCAAACCCTTTACTCTGTAGCTCCCAGTGTCTAAAAAGAAACAATTGTGTCTTAAGGAATGAGATCCTAAAAGAAAACAGTGCAATAACTCTTCCCTAACTCAGTTCACTTCTTCAGCCACTGTCAATTACTCATATGAAAACCAATTTTAAGTGTATTCTTCAAGGTTAAATTCCCCCGAAGCTTGTGGACTGCTGCCAGGGGCTGTGAACCCTTCATGCAGGTCACCCGGTATCTGAATCTTCTGTTGCAAATCACTGCTCTCCCCATTACTCCTTTGGCATGTACCTGATTTGGTTGACATTTCCATAATTAATTTATAACAGCAATAACCCTGAGATAAGCCTATTTATAGATTTGTGCAAGCTGTATAAGACTATAGATAAAATCTTGGTTCATTAACATATTTAAAGTACTTGGGAGACTTTTGCCTGATAGTGTAGTTGGTGTGATTATCAAATTATACGACGAAAAGCTCAAGTGTTTAATGTGCATTCAGTGCCTATAAGACGGTTTCCACTTGAGATCACAAGGGTAATTCAGGGTACAGAAATGCCGTCCTGTCTGTTGACCCAAGTAGTTCTGTGTACTGCCATGCATTGTATAGTTTGGGAAGGCACTCTCTCTTTGTCAGGTATTTCCTTTCAGTACATTTATAAATTCTTTGCATCCAATTCTCTGCAGTTATTTCTCTCCTTCTGTCATTGACATCAGTGCAAAGTCAAGGATGAAATAGTGCCAAATCAGAAATATACTCATTCAGCTCTCCCAAGTGTAGAAGTTATTTTATGGTTTGCATGCAAGAAAGAATCTGATTGTATGCATTTTATCTCTAAATCATCTACAATAGCTAATGTTTTTTGTAACACAGAACGGGATTGTCTTTCCAAAAGTCACAGACAATCTGCGTATAGAAGAACGGTTTATCTCTGTCTGCGCTGTGCATGTTGGAACTTCCAAGAGCACACAAGTAGGCTGAATTAGACAGAACAAATAAAGGCTGTGGCAACAGTACGGAAACGATGGGCAGTGAAAAAATATTCAGTTTGTGAGTCAAGATAAATGATAGAGAGGGCAAAATAAGTGAGGTGAGTGTTGCCTTTTTAAAAATAGGACACAATTTCTGTCATGGCTCAATACTGAAATACACCCTGGTGAGTTCCTCCTGACAAAGCCATTCCTAAGACGTTTTATCACAAACAAAAGTCTGGCAAGAAGACTTCAGTTTCTCAAGAGGCTGTACTGAAATGGAGATAAGAGCGCCTTGCATCTTCCTGGGTGAGGAACAGGCTGGTGCCTCTTGACTGGTTGCACTCGATGCTACTGACACCGTGAGATGTGCTCTTGGTGATTGATGGAGAGTCATCTTCTGTCCATCTGCACAGGTAATTGCAAATCTGCAGTTGGCTGTGCGGCAGAGTTGTGCTTGTTACAGACCTTAAGATATTTAATTTGTAAACACTTAATAAAGCATAGCCTACAGTAGCTTGGCTAGTCTTATCTGTCAACCAAATCAAAATCAATATGTCCCTGGGGTATAAGCTATGATTGTCTGGGCTGCGGAGTCTAATAGGATTAAGTGTTTGGGACCCTATCTAACATTACAGTCCACAATCCTAGTTAGAGAAAGTTAAAGACCAGCTTGCCACTGTAGCAGGCACGATTGCTTAGGGGTCTGAAAAATCATTAAAGCTTGTCCTCTTAAACGTTGATTGTTCCCTAGTGATTTATTGACAAAACACAAAAAGTGCTCTATACTGCACTCTAATTATATGTATGAGGCTAGGAAATCTCATGGGAAATTAAATAAAATTTACAGCTTGATGGTTTTATGCTCTTGGGAGACATACCTTCTTAATAAGATCTTATAGCTGGGAATATTTATGAGGTTAAAATCTGTGGGCCTGAGCAAAGACCTAACCTTCTCAAAAGGAGGGGCCTGTGTTTTTTGTCTTTCAGTAAATAACTTCAGTGAAAAGCAAGGTATGCAAAAATTATCATAAGGGGATATAGTGTGAATTACCAAGTCGTTATTTTCAACACCTGTCAATAGGTGGTACTTCAGAGGTAGAGAAGGAAGCAGGGCAGCTGCATGCCCTTTCTGGCATCATGAAATCGGCGCGTGTCCGTGTGCAACCAGTTATCTGTGACATGCCTGATGTGGCCTGTGAGCTCACTCAGAAGCTGGGAAGCCAGTTAACTGTGGGCCGTCTGAGGCTTTCTAGCTGGCAATGTTGTGAAAGTGATTTATAGATGTGTACATGTATACTGCTATGTATAGGTTTCTCCTGTGAGTAAAATAATTCCGAATACAGAGAGACTCCAGACTCGTTATGCCCCAACCAGCAGATCTGCAGCCTGAGCCATTCTTAATGAAACTCGGGAGCCCAGAGCCCTTGGGCATGTGTAAAATATCATCTCGGTATTTGGAAATGGTCAGATATTTCTTGTGATCGCTTATGTTATTGGATATTTTATTTTAAATTGTTACTTTGAATCTGAATGGGGCTAAGTGAGAGGAGGACATCGGTATGGTAATAATAGTGTCACCAAACTCCCTCATACGTGGATGCTAAATTTGTACAGATTTAGCTGTATAAGTAAAAGAAACGTGTCCTTTTCTCACGTGATAGAGCAATTATGGGATAACAGAATCAAAGGTGGTAACAAAATTGGTCAAAAATCCCTTGTGAAGTTTTGAATCTTTTATTAAGTGGGGCCCTTCGGAAGTTGGCCTAGCAGTAAAAACAAGAACACTTTCCTGGTGACTCTTCAATGTAAAGGATAATTAATATAAAGGACAATTCTCTCTAGGCCCTGAAGCAGTTTTTGATTAAGGCATTTAACTGTGGCTTTGGAGAATTAGGTGCACCACTTGATTTTGATGTAGAGCAGCTTTGTTATCTTGGGCAAAGAATCGCATCTCTCTGTGCCTCAGTTTCCGTTTATAGATAGGATTGTGACACTTTCTTTGTCTCTCTTCTGTTCATACTGTATTCTGTTTGAGGCAAGGACGATGTGCCAGGCTCCGGCATACAGGGTCTCAGCAGGGGACTCTATCTGTTATTGTTGTCACAGCCACAACATGGGGGTTATCCTTTATCTCTGTAACTTCCGAATGCGTACAGTGATAACTCTCACCAACTTTTCCCTGTCGTCATCCTCCTCTTGTTCCACAATGAAAATGGAAACAGCTTAATTAGAATATGTTTGACAGGGATCCACGAAGAAAAGATGCACACTCTCCCGGTTGCACGAGTCAATTGTGATTTG
>VYXH01007087.1:298616-309714 GCA_013397275.1 Burhinus bistriatus | reverse complement strand
GGGTGGGGGGGGGGGGGGGGGGCAACCTTAGCATGGATTCACATGGTATTTTCTTCTTTTCTGTAAAACACTCTAAAACTGTTTGTACAGCCGGCATAGCTCTATCCAGAAGTGTAATAGTGGAAGGTACTGTAGAGTCAGGACATCATTCATAGTCAAGGAAAGTGGAAAAATCTGGTGAATAGCATGAATTAGGGACTTACGTGGACGTGTTTGCAAGATTTGATTGAAAGGAGGGGAACTTTGTGTGGCTATTTCAACGATTTAGAATTTGTATTGATTTTGCCTCCCTTTAATGTGAACCTTTTGTCTCTTTTGTTTTTCAATTGTCATTCTTTAACCACAGTCAGTTTTAGTCGTGCCATTTTCCTATTTTAGTATGCCATTTTCCTATTTTTCCTCTTAATTTCCCTTTTTATAAATGAATTGCTTCAAACCCCAACATTTTAAACAAATAAAATGAATTCAAATCTAAATGCATCTTTCAAAAAGTCTAGAGAGATAGCAAGGAGAAAAACCCACTTTTTAAAATAAGAAGTGTTTGTTACTGTGGTGTTTGCAGAAGCTAATGTAGCATGCATGAATAGGACAAGGTTTCTTCTGCTGTAGTAACAGCTTTGTAGATCAGTGCAGCGGTGTCTGGAGATGCCCTTGTTTCTCTCCTCTGTGAGATGGAACCCCCCTTTGAAGTGAAACAGCAATACGGAGTACAAGGGTAAAGGATCATGAAACAGGACATGACAGAGGATGGCTTGTAACCCAAATGGAATGGAGAAAATGAGCAACACGTGAGGAATGTAAAGAGAGGGGAGAGACACATCAAAATCACCTAACCATCTCTGATGTCTTTAGAAATGGAGAGAGACAGAAGAAATAATACATATGACTCCCTTTAAATCATAAAAACTGTTTTTCACAATTCAGTGAAGGTATGAAGGAGATTTCTGTGGAAGGCTGTGATCCTTGTAAAGTCCCTGTGAATTGCTCGGTGGAAATTAACATTTGGCAAGGGGAAGAAAAAAATACCTTCAGCATTGCTTGGCCTTTTAACTGCATAGACAACTTACTCGCACAATGCAAGTGTTCCTCTGTAAAAGGTCACAATCAATAGTTGGCATCTTTGGTGCAATGTCCTCTCTCCTTTGTGTCTTATGTACCCAGTTTTACCTGTCAAAACCAGTTTAACAAATTGCAATTCATCTTGCTGTTGGAAGTCAAGAGTCTGCTCTCCTTTGCCATTCCTACCCTCCCACCCCTGCTGCAGGTGCTCTGAGTGTAGGGTTATTTTTTGTGACGGTGCACAAATAGCTTGAACTGGCACACAGAAATATTTGGATCAGTTAAAATTTTGTATCCAGACATCCGACTTGATGGCAATAAATTGGTTTTTCTGTTTGACTTCCTGCCTTGATGTTGTCCATCAAAAGGAACTATTCTTGGTAGAAGTCTGTCTCAAGACATTTTTTTCCCTTGCAAATCTAACAGACTGAGCGTTACCAGAGTAGTGGGGATAAGCAGGAACTCTCCTGATGCACAGGTTAGTGGCAGATGCCTTTGGATGGATGCCTTCTTCCAGTAGTCCTTGGCAGGATACTGGTGTAGGTGGACTCTTGTGCATCCTGTTGTGCATCTTCCTCATTTTCCATACTGAACCACCTGAAGGGATGGCTGGGAATTCTGAGGTACTGATGCTTCTTAGAAAAGAGTTGAAAAATGGTGCTTTAAAACAATTTTTAAAATTGAATAAATTTATACATTGCAAGAACATGCTTTACGTATTTCAAAAGATCTATCGATATGAATCTTTTCTGCCAGGAGTATAAATTAGGAGTGATTTTACTGCAGTTGCACTGGTATGAGTTAGACTCTGCGCCCTAAGTGTGTAGCTTTTTAAAGAGAGGCATGAGGGTGGCAGTTCTAACAAAATCACTTTTAACAACTGGATGTTACCACTGCCACATTTTAAAACCCCAGCTCAGCCTCGGAGATCCTGTTTTCTACGGAAAAGGGTACTTGCTGGCCCGTCCACTCACATTGGCAGCAGCGTGCGAGTTGCTAAGGATGATAGAGCCTAGGGCTTTGCTGGTAGGGAATATTTTCCACATCCCATCTGCATCCCTGTAGAACTTGACCATTAGTCAGGCTACTTCTAAATGATGCATCTCTTTTAGAGATTTCTACTGATAACAAATGAAAGAGCTTTTTTTTTTCCTTACCTCATTATGCAGGCAGCTGTGTGACAGCGTTCTGACAAACTGTGTTATCTCAGGCTTCCAGCTGCAAGCTGTTCTCATCAATACTGCTGCGAACTGTTTCCTACTAACCCTTTCGCCTTTATGCCCGTTTTTATCAGAATTTAATTTTAATGTGAGGACAGTCAAATATAATGCCAGATGTGGGGAGCAGATAGTTTCCTTTGTATAAGAACATAGCAGGGGAGGTCTTCTAAAGGACCAGCCACACGGAGCGCGGAGGGGCTGTGCTGCAATCATTATGTTTGATTCCTGTGGATTATTATTTTTTTTTATTGATATTATTATTCTAAAGTTGCCATTTCAACCTTTCCTCACATTTGCCTTGGCACTGAACTGGAAAGAGAAATTAAACAACAACAAAAGAGCTATAATTTCAAAGAAAGGAAAAAAGGAAACGTGCATCCCTTGGTCCAAGTTTGCAGTGTGTTGGAAGGTGCTCTGTCTGCTTTTCTGTTGACTTCTTTCAGCTGTTCCGGTGTAGCAAAGAGAACCTGCAGAACAGCTGCTGGAAAAACTTGTTTGGCATCTACTGAAATTACTATTTCTGAAAAATGTGACCTCATTCCCTCAGGTAGAGCACCCCAGCCTCAGCTGGGGAAGGTACAAGCACATCTACGTACGCTCAGGATACAGAAGGATAGAATACATTTCCCTGTAGCACTGGGTTGGTTTTGCTTAGTTTACAGCACAAACAGAGCTGTATTTTGACAGATAGGCTGAATATTGTCGAAGAATCAGTTCCAGTTTTGCTCAATTGCAAGTGAAAAGAGCCAAGCCAAAACCAAGCTACCCTTCACAGTCTTTCTTCTAATAAGCAATGAAGAAACCCAGTTTGAGAGAGGAATGCGCCTTTACCCTCATATTTTAGTCGTCGTTCTCATCGTCATAAATAATAGCTTCATACTGAGGCCTCTGAACTTCTTTTGTATTTACTATTACCTGCAGGAATTTCTCTGGCGAGGCAGCTTTAGCTGTGTGAGGCTCCCCATCTCCCCCAAGCCATCGCACAAAACAGCCGAACACAGCTTGTGTACACGTTTTATTTTGGGTTGTTACTTCCCAGTGGGGTATTCTACAATTAGCGCTGACCTCACTAAATGACTGGCCTGTAGGATCGTGTTTGACTTCTTGTGACCCTGTAGCTTTTAGAACGATTTTAACTCGTTTATGACATTGAGCAACTATTCATTGCACTTGAACAAATGAAGTTACAGTCCCAAAAGAGTTAGTTTCATGCTCTTGAGTGGTACAGGAATTTATTAGTCCAAGAAGTCTAGTAATTTAGTACTCTATTTTAAGTAGTTCAAGCCTAATTAATAGGATAGTTTTCTTGTAGGAGTAATGTCATCTGTACCTATATATAGAAAAGCTATCATGTTAATTAGGTTTATATTATTTTAGAATAGACACATAGATATGCACACGTTTGTGTTGATTTAGGTACTTCATGCAAGCCCCGTTGGCCCAAATTACAGCTTTGCTCTTGCTGGTTTATCCTCTCAGACACGTGCACACATGCTTTTACCCAAGACAAAGAAAATTCAGTTGTGTCTAACAAGGAGAGTGGAATAAGATGTAAGTTTATTGAATAAGGGGGAAAAATCCCATTAACCCCATAAAATACGCAAGGTACACACTTGGAAGACCTTCTTTAAAGCTATTGTGGAAAAATATCTGTTGTTGTCAAAAGCTGTCCTGCCTTGCTAGTGAAAAGGTATTAGGTGCAGGTGTCAAACATGCCTAATGAGGCATGAGGAGTCGACAGCAAAATAACAGAGATTATAGGTACAGAGGATTGTGAATGAAGTGTGAATAGCAGCCTGGGTGTATGACTGACACAGAAAAGAGGAGAAGACAGGCAAGAAGAAAGAAGATCCATCACTCACTTAAGGAGAATGGACATTTTGAATCACTTGATTGATATCTTCCCATCTAGTAATCCTACAACTTTTAAGATCTACATTTAAAAATAACCTAAATTGTTCCTCCAAGAAATCATGAGTTTATTATAGGTCTTCAGGGTATTTTGCCTAACTCTGAGAGCAGAGGAGAAACATAATAAATGGCTCTGTGTGGGTATATTAGCACATAGAAAGTTCGGGTACACCAATCTGCTTTGTCAAATTAACAGCCTGTTTATGGAAGTTAAAAAAGATTCAAGTAGCAGTATTTAAAACCAAAACTTACTCATTCCATTCATCATCTAGAAGTAATTTATAGTTAAATTGTACGTAACAGTATCTCCATTTCATCTGGAGGCAAATGTGAAGGCCAATTTTTAAGGAATTGTTTTGGGGAAAGTTGATGTTGCTGATATTTTTTATAGCCCTCCTCTCCATCTGTTGCTTTCTTCTGTCGGATGGAGTCAAAAAGTCTCTTTATGTCTAAACCATAAATCTAAAATGCTTAAGATATGAGTAATTTCATAGATGAAATTCCAAATGTTATTGGTGTTATGAAAATGTCTGGACAGCTAATGTCAGAGTTAAAACCTTATCCCTGATATATTTCCATCTGAACATAAAACTCCATGATAATAAGCTGTTGTGCCTTTCTTTGGTCTCCATCTAAATGAAACAGCGGGGTAATATTTGAAGTTTGTATCAGGGAGTCAGAATACCTTGCCTCTTGGCTAAGAAAAATAATTATCCTGCTCAGATAATTCATGCTATTGGCACATTCAGAAACAGCCTGGGGGGCTCAGTCTTGCTTCCTTTGAACTCGGTGGGAGTTTGGCGATTGACTTGAATGGGAGGAGGTCCTCGGTCCCTGGGTGGATGTTGTACCGTCCAGGTCTTTTTTGGTCTGTATATTACCCCTCGGAGTGTCCACAGCCAAATGCAGAGCCTTAGTTACAAGGCCCGTTGTGCTTTCTTTGCTGGGTAAAATGAGCAGAATGTAAACCTTAATGGATTGACCTGGGACGAGGGGGGAAAGGCAGAGAAACCCAATTTGTCCTTAACTAAGCAACACAGAAGGATTGGTGTGAACCACTGCTAAAATCGGGTAGCTTCTGGCTCGCTTTGCCAGGCTGCTGGGATGGAGACGCATCCCTTTATTTTGGCGGTTGTGGAGAGGGCAGATTGGTGCAGCCTTGCCCGGTCCCAGCGTGGTGCGGGGCAGCTGCGGTGGCCGTGGGGCAGCAGTGCCCGTCCCGCGCTCGCAGGTGACCGGCAGCAGTTGCCTGAGTGAACGTGGCAGCAGATGGCTTCCTCGCCCACCCTCCCCTTTTCCCTTCAGGTTTTCAATACATGAATAACAAAGTTATTTAAAAACAACAACAATAACAATAACAACCCCCCCCAACCCACACCTACAGGGAATTGTTTCCCCTCAGGGTAGATGGATATATAAATGCAGTAATAGGTAGACCGCCTCCATTTTGGGGGGGTGGGGGGAGTGTTGACTGCTGTTTGCTTATACCCCAGCGGTGTTAACAAGCGGTAGATTGTTAGTGACAATCACACACTCTCTGGCACTTAAAGCAGAAGGCTTGATTTAATCGCAGAGCTGTCATTTATTATTCTGTTGTGCTATTCCACAGGGGGAAACGACTGATCAAGCGCCTGCTCCCCAGAGCAGAGGGCGCTTTTTTTTTTTTTTTTTGTTATGTCTAAATCCTCAATACAAATTGCAGTATTTCTGGACTCCCAGCGGGACCCATTAGTGCCTGTGGGGCATTAAAGATCATTAATAGTGCTGTCAGATGGGGAGAGAGAGAGAGAGGGAGTGAGAGACAGAGGAAGCCAGCAAGCCAGCCAGTTGCTTAGCTTTCTCAGAAATCGGAAATTAATACATCTGCTTCATTAATACTGGCCTGTGTTTGATGTTTGTTAGCTGGCAACTTTAATGATGTAGGTTAGCACCAGTCGGGCGCTTGCATGAATTGGATTCTTTCAATTACCTAAAGTTCCTTTTCCCCATCCTCCACCCGCCTCTTTCTCTGCCCAAAAAGTCAGCCCTTAATTAGCAACTCTAAAAGAAGAGGAAGAAGCAGGAAAAAAGGCTGGGGTTTTTCCTTCCCCTCCACAAGTGTGACAGCCACAATTTGCAACCTTGCCTGTATCCCATTAACTGTAGCTCTCTTCCAAGCATTTAACTGTATGGTAATCGAGAAGAAATGTTTTAATCACTGTGAACAACATGTTAATCAGTGCTGTGACTGAACACTAGGTATTAATTGGGTTAGGGTAAAGTGCTAATGTTTGCATCCAAGAATGCTGCTATCGAGTGCAAAGAAGACACAGATTCAGTGCTTTTGGCAGCTATTAAACCCAAGGCGGCTTTGACTGGCAGGATGACAGGGAGTAAGGAATGGGTTCAGCCCAACCAGAGCATGGATGGAACGGCCACGTGTCCCCAGCCTTCATCTCCTCTTCCCTTAATTGGCTGTTGTGTCCAGCAGAGTTTATCCAAGACTTCTCTTATTCTTCTCTTCTTCTAACGGGCTCAGTAGCCTCCCCGTCTTTGCTTGCATGGGTCCTAGCACAAGGGGCTGAGGTCCTTCTTGCGTGGTTTGTGGATCTTGTCAAGAATATGCAAGAGCAGTCTTCTCTAGATGTGCTCCATGCATTAGTGTTGCCTCATTGGTCCCTGTGCATCATGTAACATCCATTACTTCAGGCATTTCAGGTCTGTGGGCTATATCCAGCCTGCAAAATGGTACTGAGATTGTCTAGTGAGAGTCAGCATTGCTCACCTGACCCATGGCATCTGTTCTTCTCAGAAAATCTAGGTAAGAGACCCAGCCTGTAGCTGCATCAGGAAAGAGGAAAGCTGAGTTGGCGATCAGTAGCTGCCAAGGTGCTGCTGCTGCTGCTTTCTGGAGGGCTGCCCAGGAGAAAGGCAGAAGGCATGACCTGAGGTTTTGTGAAAGACTGTAGTAGATAACACCCTCGTCCTGCTGTAGCGCTGCTTCTGCCTGATGTCTGGATTATGCCTCGAGACTGTCACCCCCTTCCTGTCTTCTCCCTGCTCCTAGAGGATATTAGCTGCTAACCGCGCTCTTCCAGACCTGAGAAGCCGTTACATTCAAGGAATTTCCTTTGAAAGCATTTGCAAAGCAAGAGAGGTGCTCTTCCACCTGCAAGCCGTCATGCAGGCAGCATGGTCAGCAGCAGGCTGAAGTTGAGTCTGATGCGACCATGGCAGTATAGAAGCAGCAGTAAAATCAGGAATGAATTTCAAAGGCAAGAGAGCCCGTCTCTGGAGTGGGTTTTGTTTTGTTTTTTACCCCCAGTGTAGCTTCAAAGTGCAGATGCAATGGCTCCATATGAAAAATTAGTTGTTTTCCATAAAGAATCCACCACTAGTGGAAGTCATTCTGTAAAATGGTCCAACAGTAGCCATTTATACGTGACTGATTTATACTGTTTAGGAAAGACACCTCTCTTCTTACTCAATTAGCCGTGAACCATTTGCAACGGGGATACTGAGGGTTACAACACATGTAGAAAGAAAAGATAGGTTGCTTTGGTTTTGGCAGTTGCCTTTTCTTTAGGGCTTAAACTAGACTAGAGGTGATTAGACTAAAATCCAGAAAAGAACTTATATTTTCCTTATGTCCACAACACCTTTCCTTGTTGCATGTGGTCCAGGCAAATCTTTAAGAACAAACCTCAACCAAACAGATGATCAGCGAAGAGACTAGGAACCAGTTCTGGCAGAGATCATCATTAAGTGACACCACTAGTCTAAGTTTTAAAACCTTTTCAGGGTTTATCTTCGTTTGTGTCACTGTACGAGTGTGTTGCATTTTTAAAGACCCTTGAGGAAAACGTGCCGTTGAATGGGAGGCACTGAACTGAGATTCATAGCCTTGGTTGGTCTCCCAGCTCTGCCCCAGCATCTGTGCGATGCAGATAAATCAAGGCTAGACTCTCAGAGGTATTTAGGTGCCAAGTCCCATAGAAATGAAGTGGAGTTAAAGGGCAAAACTCCCACAAGGATTAGGCTCTTCTTTTACTATTTCTAAAATGAGGATGCCTCTCTTTCTTTCTCTTGTCTTGGCCTTTTAAACTCCAAGGGTGTGCCTGTGTGACACATCGTGTCCTGCTGAGAAGCAGGGTGTAACAACGGTGGCATGCTGCTCAGCATGCACGTCTCATGTCTTTGAACATCAGCACGTGGCAGTGTGCTGATGGACCCTCCGGTCTTTAGCCTGTCTCATGGGGAGCGCTGTAGCTCTGCTGTCTTGATCTCGCTGTGCTGAGCTGGGGCAGAAGCAATGCTTCGGGTCTCTTCCGCGGTGAGGGACCTGCCCCTGGTTTATACTGATGTAACTGAAAGCAGACCCATTTAATTTCAGGTGTTACTCAGTTTAAAACTCATTTGTCATCTACTCCGACATGCTCAGTGTTGCCTTGTGATGCTAGAACTGTGCTGTAAAGGCTCATGTTGCTTCCTCACATCTCTGCTCTACATGTTGTAGCAGGATTTTACTCTTATACGTGCCACGTTTTTTCTTGTGTCATCATATCGTGTGAACAACCTCCTCTCTCTAGTGACTTCATGGGAAAAGTCACAAATGCAACTTTGCTAAAACACAAGGTTATGTCAGATCTAGGTTATTCCAGTGCTGATACTCTTTCTATCAGGTCAAGAAAGAACTAAGACAGTGGAAGGTAAATCTTTTCTTAGCCACATGATTTTGGATTTAAAAAAATCCATGGTCATATGACACAAAGCGCTGATGTACTAGAAACCCTGCTGACTCAAATGTAGCCCAGAATTTAAAAGGGATAACTTTGTCCCGGAGGACTGCATGCTGGATCAAGTATTGTCATCCTGATTTTGCCATGGACCTGACATCACGTTTGCCCTGATGGCCAAGACAGGAACGTAGGTATTTCTTGCCAGTTTGTTCCTGCCTAGTTCAAATCAAATATGCATTGCCAGAAGATATGGCAGAGTGGTCATCCTATAGAAATGAATATGAAACTATGGCCTGATACTTCCAGCATTTAAAAACATGCTTCATGGCATGATAACAATGTGCATTTTTTCCATAGATATGAAAATATTTTACTAAAATATGCTGACACTCTCATCCTTCTGTTACAAGTAGAGGAACTGAGATATGCTATGAGTTCCCAAGTGTCCTATGATAAACCAGGGACAAAACTAGATTTAAAACCTACAAAGCCATTCTGTGCTCTGCCAATGAAGTAGTTACACTTTCCCCTCTCGTTTAGAGCTGCACACTTTTTCCCCCAAATCTACCATATTGCAGACTTCCAATTGCAATATGGAGCGTCTGGGTGTCTGAAACAAAGTTGATGATAGGTTTTCTGGGAATATTTCTTCTAGGTAGCAAAAGCTCCACCTGGACAAATGGTGATTAATGGAAAGAAAGGGAGAAATACCTCTACCTGCCTTGAAAAGAATCACCTAGACTAAAAGAAATGCCTTCCCAGGGAGGATGGTAGGACTGTAACGACCTGTCTTGCCGGGGAGGCTGGTCAACATTCCGTGATGCTTGTTGTGAGCTGATTTAGTAGGTTCAAGTAAGACTTTATTGCAGTGTCTGTGCCTTTTCCCTTCCCACCGGTAGGAAAACATTCATTGCTTTTGCTGTGAGTGTGAGCCCAGTCTGGCGCCACTGGTTTCATGTTCATAGCTGTGTGACTTAATATCCACTGCATAACTGAACTACCGAGTAGGTTAAGATCCTTGTAAGTGAGACTTTTATTATATGCAATGTTGCTCCACCATAGACTGTAATTGGATTTTTTTTTTATTGATTATGTGGTTAACTTTCCTTTTCAGAGCAATAAATCTCAGACAGCATTTAACTTTATAAAGTGAGGAGGAGAGGAAAGTATCAGGTGAGGATTGACCCTTCCTGCATTCCCCCACTCCCTCTCTTCCCCCCCCCTGGTTTTTTCCTGGTTTTACACTGTCTTTCCTTATGACTTCTGTCAGGTGAACTAGTGGTGAGGCTGTGGCATCTCTGACAGCTGAGCGCGGCAGGAATCTCTCAGGCATGCTTGACAATGCAAGCCCCGTTCAGAGAGGTTTCAGAATTTGGCTTTCGCTGGTGCCAGCAATTATGAAAGAGGCATACTCAGCTTTAAGCACTCAAGTGCTGATGGACAAAGTGCTGGTTTAACAGATCTGCCTAATGGGGAGCAGGTGAATAAATACACGATTAGAGAGTCCTTCACAATAACAGCCTTATTATCACATATTATGTAGAGTTTGAATTCCTTGAGGGTTTTTTTCCTTTTTTTCAACTGATGATCTCAACTGTTTTTAAAAAGACGTGTATGATTCCCAAGATTTCAACTGATATAAAAATCAGAGTGTATGAAAATACGCAGGATTGTTCTTTAGTCTTTCCAGGTCATCTGAGGTTACTAACAGGCAGATTTTGTGTGGTACTGAGCACTAGCCATTCTCCTCGACTTCAACAAGTACTAGCAAAATGCAGGCTTTCAGTGCTGATTGTGTTTTGTATGTACTAAGGAGCCGGGGGGACACTTCCATTGCAAGATGTACAGATAACTTCTTTCTTTATTTTTCTAATTGAGTACAAGGAAAGCCTGTGTGCAATCAGAGAACAGATTATGTTCCCTTTACCAGTGATGCCCTGACAAGAGGAAGCTGTGTTTAGCAGAACAAAGGGGTATAGAGATAACTCGGAGTAAAAAGGTCAATAGTCTCTATCCCTAATGCTGCATTTGTAACACATTTAGCTGTTAATGGCCCTCCTTTGTTGACCTAATTAGGAGGTAAAGGATACATTTATGGATGGTGCTGGTAGCACAGGTAATGAGGGTCCATTCCAATGATGAGGTTTTGAATCCAGGTCTGATCTGGAGATGAATCACTTGAAAGGGAAG